>CM053793.1:464903074-465455574 GCA_028749045.1 Cupressus sempervirens
GGATGTAGTATTAGATGAAACATTAATAATTAAATTACATGTAATTCAATGTTAAGGGATTCTTGAAGAATGTAACCTGTTATGTATGTTTATGCTTATAGTTGATTGTATGTTATTACTTCCACTACTATGTGTTTGATATGAATGGTTTATCTTTCTTGTTTTAAAAAAAAAATGTGTTACCAAACTTAGTGAAATTTTAGTTTAATTCTTTGGATCCCTCGACGAGGCGTTACATTTGGTATCAAAGCCTGAGTTTCTACATTGGGAGCTCTGGGTATTTTGGAACAAAACTAAGACTTTGAACTATCATGTGTATCTCTTTCAAATTTGGAACTAGGTAAACTAAAACAGAACTTAAAACTGTTACTTGCATATGCAACACTTAGCTTTCAAAACTGAAAATCCTACTTAAACCTAAACATAGGCAAAACTGAAATTGAACTTATTCCGTTTTCAAAACATGTATCTTTTATCTATGTTTTAAGGTAGTATGCCTTTGATTATCTTTGTGAGCATTATCTTGCTCTTATTTAGAATGTATTAGGGGATCTATTTTAGTAGTTGTTAAAAGAATGAATGTTGGATCAATATGGTTTTGGGTTTATCATTAAACTAGAATCATATTTCTCTAAGTGTATTGTAGTGTTCTCAGCGGAGTTATATCCTCTTACGGGGGGGAAAGGGTTCAATGGCACCTGCACAATGAGTTCTTCAATATTATCATTCATGTGGGCTTCCAGGAGTAAGCCTAATTCTAGGGGGGGTGGATGTAGTGCCTGCCCCTAGGTCGCATTTTTGTTATCATTGTCGAACTCTGTTAGACTAATTTTGTGTTGATAGTTAGTAGCATTGTTTTGAGACTATCAGATATTGTGCTATGGATTCAGTTGACATGTGATGAGATTACTTAGACTCCTCTACATTTCATGTATGCATAATGCTTATTACATTATTTCAATTATTGATGATGACTAGTTAGATGGTTTATTATCACATGTGTTTTCTTCTAGATACTTACTCCATACTTGCATGTGTATGGTGTGCGTGTTTGTTTCTTATGTATGGCATTTTTAATGTGGTTAAGGAAGGGAGTCGTAGTCACCTGCGAGTCAGTATCTACATGATGCACCACTTCCTACCATTGCCTGTTTAGCTTAGTATATATTGTGCTTGTACATGCATGGATTTTATATAGGTTGCAAGTACCGGGTATTGACTTCCTTGAATTGCCAAGATGAGCGTACCCTATCGCATTATCTCAATGGTAAGAGAGGGTGATGCAGGAGCATCCAGAGGTATAAGGGCAATCCTATGTCACCCAAAAAAATGTACTTAGACTTAGTTTCTGTTTCATGTGTTTTCATTTTTGGACACCCATTTGGGTCAAATAAAGGTTCCAACTCTCACAGTTCCACTATCAGTGTGCTAGTAAATCTCAAAAAAATAGGAGTATGTAATTGGGCCATCATTTTGGTAAACTAGAAGATGTGAATTGGCTAGATGAATGTAATTGTAATTTAGAGCATTCCAAAAAAAGAATCAGGTCAAAAGGCCCCACGATTTGAAAGTTATTGCAGTTTTTCGAGTTTTGGAGACCTCCTAAGAATGCTTCAAAGTTAGGTTAGGGGCATTAAATGACTTCAAAAAGGGTCAAAAAATAGGGAACGAGCAAAGTTGGTCCATAGGGCTATAGAGCACTTCGAGAGCTTTCAGAAAATGTAAACGGTTCGTTAATCAGAGCTACGGTTCAAAAGTTATGCCTCCCGAAAGTTCAGTTACCGTTTCTGGAATCTTCTAAATTTGCGCCGACTTCTAACGCAGCTTCTGGAGCCTTCTATTTGGTTGGTGGATGCCTACTAGCACTTTCTAGAATGTATTCCTAGTCCTTAACCCTCCGAGGTCTATTTAAGGAGATTCCTGGCATTGTAAAAGGCAGTTCGGAGTGGAGTTTGAGAGGAGGTACCGAAAGGAGAAATTATCTCCACATTTATGCTATTGTAAACCCTTAGGGCATGTTTTGAAGTTTATTGTCTCTATACTGAATGTACTAGCTTATTTTTTTCAGTTAATACAATTTCCCTTTTTCTATTGTGTTCATTATGTTCTTGGGTTGTGTCTCCATTAGAGGGGAGATAAATTCTCAAGTCCAAATTCCAACCCTTTAAGCCATTTGTCCTAATTGAAAATTACGATAAGTATCTGAGTCGAGTACCTTCTGAATACGTCAGATGATGTAATTCATGATATTAACCCTTTTGGTTTGATTTTGTATGTGTTTTGCTATGATAGATTTTTGTATTTAACTTTATGAGTCTTTAGTGTATTTTCTATTAATTAAGCCTAATTAAAAGATTTAATTAATGGTTTAATTTAATGAAAAATTAATATGATATTTTAATATTTATTTTATTTAATTAATTTAGAAATTAATTAAATAAAATAATTAAATTTGAAGATAAAAGTTATAAGTTTAAATTTAGAACGTGATAATATTTATTAATTTAATAATAATATATTTAGAGCTCATTTTTATTTTATAAATTAAGTTTCGAAAATAAATTTAAAAGTGGAAAAGATATTAAAATTATTAAAAGATTCTAGATCACATGATGCATGCATGTGATTAAAATATATTAAGATAAAACAAGTGGATTTAATAAAGTGAGTGAATGAGATTTAAAATTATTAAATTAATTTAAAAATAGTCAAATGAATATTAAATAATTTAATGTGCATTATTTTAATATTTATAGGAGTATGTGAGCTCTTGGGAGTTGTCACGTTGACAACACAGGAGTTTGCACTCTAATTATGCACATGTTGTCTACAACATAGGAGTTAGTGCACAAATTAAGCACATGGTGTCTACAATCTTGTGACTCATCTAGAAGGTTGGAAAAGACTCATGCTTAGTTGTCAACAACTTTTGGTTGTTTCTAAAAACATTCTAGGTGCTTCCTGAGAGTTCTTTATATTCTGGCACTCTTAGAAGCTTAAGGAGTGCGTTTGGAGGACCCAAGAATGTTGGAGAAGGAAAGAGCTTGCTTTGCAGATTCTGAGGAGAAGTGAATTAGCATCAGTGTCCAAGTAGACACTTGTGAATTTTGCATATGAAATTTCACTTATTGCACTTCTTGTCTTCTTCGTGTCTTCTGAATACTTTATGAGGATTTTCATATCTTGGTTGTATGCATTCTTGTCATGGGTAGTTAATGCGTAAATCTGAGAAAATCTATGGAATTAGGGTTTTAGATGCTATGGGCAAACCTATGGGAAGGATGAATAGGTAAATTTAGAGAATAATCATTAAAGAAAAATTATTAATTATAGAATTAGGAAGCCTTTTTGTTTAAAATCTATGTATATGTTCTTTTTTTAAATATACAAATCTGCATATATATATATATATATATATATATATATATATATATGTATGTATGTATGTATGTATGTATGTATGTATGTATGTATGTACACACACACACACACACACACACACACATATAAACACTGATCATTAAATCATAGTGGGACATCATTATAATCTGGATCGCGCATGTTAAAAAAATGTTTTAAGAAAACGTTATATATATATATATATATATAATAAAATATTTATGGGAGGGCAGGGGTCCTCCCCACCGGACTCCCTTTTATTTATGTCGGCTACGGTCTACTGACGCAGTCGTACTTGAGACTGCGGTCGCAGGGTCAACTGCGGCAACAACCGTCAGTGCACGACCACATATGTTAAAGCGACAATAGTCACAGAATGGCACGACCCTTTTAAAATGAACCGGCAGTGATTTTGAAAATCACTTTAAATAAAAACTTTTTAAAAATTGCCTCTGTTTCTTTTAATATATATCGCATAGTTTTAAAAATTATTAAGTTATTAATATATGTAATTTTCAAAGGTACAGTCTGCGATCATTGCAGTTCGACGGTACATGCAGGGGGCAGTAGAATTGTTTAAAGTTATAATGTTTGATATGTATTAATATATAATATTAACATTATGTTTATTTAAAACATATATGTTATTATTATATATAGATTTTAAATAATAGTTTTTAATTGATAATAATTGGTAATATATTAATATATTAATCAAATAAAATTTGATTAATAATATTTACTAAGAATATTTTAATAATATTTATCAAGTTTTACTTTTGTTAGTTAAATACATTATTAACTAATTTAATTAAATCTAATTTAATTAAGATTAGTTAATAATTAAAGGGTATTAATTTATTTATAATGATGATGAGTCTTAATAAATTTGGAATTAAAATCCATTACGACATCATTATTTATAGTGATTAAGTGATTTCAGTTATTATTAAATGATTTAGAAGTGTAGACCGTGAATTATATATTTTATTAATTAATTAAATTAAATGTTATTTAATTAAGATTAATTAATAAGGGAAGTTGTTTAATTCTAGTTCTGAAATTATTATAGTATTAATTTAATAAGAGTCAAGATGAATTTCTTGAAAAGTCATGGAGCATTATTTTTAATAATTTGAATAATAGATAGTTACTCATTCTTTTATTGTTTCCCGAGGAATTGAATTAAATACAAAGGAAATTTTATTCAGTTAGCAACATTGATTTTAGTAAGATAAAGTGAATGGTTTTGTTAAAAGATAAAGGGGGCTAGTTCAATCATTTAAATAAGTAAATAATTATCTTCTAATTATTTTAGAAAAATTGTTTCAAATTATGAAAGGAGGAATCTTTCTCAACATAGTTATTATGTAAATATCCTTAGAACATTTAGAAAATTGATTCTAAGAGTTACGGGGAAAACTTTCATCTATCAAAACAAATACTTGGGTTAGAGAAGAACGTATAAACCATTCCCTCACTTGATATCTAAATCTATAATGAAAACTGGAAACCTCCACACTTTATTCAACTATGTAATTTTAGCAAACTAAACATGTGCTTGCATTGTGTTTTCTCTATGATTCTTGTTTCGAATTTTTGGGTTGATTAGTTGTTGACCAATTATAGGACGTTTAGCAGAGGCTTGGGGGTTATGATTGTGACGTCATGATGATGTCTTTTGATCTCGATCTTTCTAAACCCAATCATGGTAATGTGATGGTATGCTCTATGAGATGTTTGTATTTACTGATTGTTATTCCACATCAGTCTTCTTGAGTGAAGCTGAGTTATATATATTTGAGACACTTGACTTAACCATTTTGAGTCATCGATTAGTTATCCTTGGATTACTTTCTAGTCACCATGATGGGACTGAAGTGTTGATTTATTTCTCCATGTTGTCATGTTGAGACATGTTTTGACTCAACCATTTTGGAGTCTTCGATCAGTATTACTTTGAGATACTTTTTGGTTGCTTGTTGAGAACCAATAGATATTGTGATTATCATTCACATTTTCAGTTGCCAATAGAGAACTATTGTGGTCATGATTATCTATAGATGCTTTTTCAGTTGCTCATGGAGATTTGATGCTCTTTTATGAATTATCTTTTGGTATTTTTTCAGTCGCTTGTATAGGACTATGGTGATTTTGTGATTTATGATTCCATGAGCTTAGGGTAGGTTATCTACTTGTAGTGTCGGGAAGTGGCTTGCAATGGGGGCTGGGGCTCTAAGTGGCTGCTAGGGCAACTCATTGTAAGTTGTTTTAATAAGTGAAAATATTTACACTAAGTGGAGATTAAATAAATCTAATAAGATAATTGTATGTTCTTGCATATGCCTTGAGTGCTAGTACAAACTAGGATGGGAGTAGAGAGAACGCTTGGTTGCGACTTTGCATTCCATAGTATGCCTCGTCTGTATGAGAGGATACTAGTGGCTGCACAGGGATCACTAGAGGGCCGGGGTCTATTGAGAGACTACCAGGGTAACTCTAGCGTGATCCGTGTGATGAAACTTTTCCGCTTGCATAGTAGGTTTCCTACATGTCTTTGTGTGCCTTTGAGATTAGATGTCGATTTGTAATTGGAACCTTTGAGTTAGTATACTTTTAGGATTCTTGGACTTAGAGAGTATTTGTGCTATGTGATTTGATAACATGTACGAGACTTGAGATTATCTCCTCAGCACGGTGGGAGTGGACCATTTAGGTTCCACGCGGTCAGGTGGTAGTGTTTTTCCACTCTTACCATTCGAGATCCGTTTAAGACACCGTGGATGATGCATTCTTTGTTGGCATCTATTTTCATTCTATTCATGGATTATGATGGTGGACATGTATCCTTATATTGATGATTTGCATATGTTAGATGATATTATCTTATGCTTTATCTTGCATGTTAGATTCCTTTCTGCATATGATGTAGTATGATTTAGGAGTGACATTCCTACTATGTTAATACCGATGATCTCTTCAGTGATTTGGGATGCTACGCACTGAGGGATAGCTAGGGCCCACAATAGTGTAATGATATTATTAACGGTTGGGAGGAACCATGCACTTAGTTAATTATGTTTGTGATAAATGGTTATCCTTTATGATTGATGTTTATATCTTCTATGATGATGTATCATGTATGACATGTGGTTTCATTTACTTATTGCGCTTGCATCATGGACTTAGAATAAGATGAAGTACTTTATTTCACACATGTATATTCCTTTTAAGCCTTTCATACCTTGTGGCATGTACAGTGGATGATTGAGCATTCAAAAATATAATGTACGAACATTGGACTTTTCATTATTATTTTATGTGGATGTACTATTAGATGAAAATATTAATAATTAAATTAGACATAATTCAACGTTAAGGGATCCTTGAAGAATGTAACCTGTTATGTATGTTTATGCTTATAGTTGATTGTATGTTATTACTTCTGCTACTATGTGTTTGATATGAATGGTTTATCTTTCTTGTTTAAAAAAAAAAAGTGTTACGAAACTTAGTGAAACTTTAGGTTAATTCTTTGGATCCCTTGATGGGGTGTTATAATTGCTGAATTATTTTAGGCTAGTTTTCATGGTTATGTGATTTGATTTAATGGTACTTGGTTACTTGATTTGGTTGATACTATTTACATGTTTGGATTATATATTTGATGAAATATTTTATACTTGAATTTTTAAGAGTTCATGGTTAATCTTTTGAAGATGATGTCTTATATGTTTCATATAGTGATTTCAGTTGCTTTCACAATTATAGTTACATGAATCATTTATGTAGTTTTATGGTTATTTACCCCATACTTGCATGTGTATGGTGTACATGTATGTTTTACTTTATATTTGATGTGGTTGAGGGAGGGAGTCATAGTCACCTGTTAGTTGGGATCTATATGATGTATCACTTCTCGCTCGCCATTGCATTTTTAATGAGTGTGTGTGTGTGTGTGTGTTCAACTTTTATGTAGATTGCAGGTACTAAACATTGGCTTTTCTAGATTGTGAGGATGAGCGTGCCCTATTGCAATATCTCAATGGTAAATAGGGGAGATAGTTCTCAAGTCCAAATCCTAAACCTAAGCTAATTGTCTTAGAATATAGGACAAGTATCTTAGTTATTTACCCTTATGAATTTGTCAAGTAATGTGAATTGAAAATTTTGACCAAGTTGAATGCGTACTATGTTTTATATGAGTTTTCTTATTAAGTTTGTGGGTATGTTGTGATTTTTAGTTATAATTAAATTAAATAAAGATATTAAATGATTTGATTTAACATTTTTTTAATAAAAAATAATCAAATTTTAATTATATTTAATTAATTGAATAATTAATTAAACAAAGGAAATATATTTAAAGATTTAATTAACAGTCCAAAAATAAATATACTTTCTAAATATGTCTTATTATTTAATAAAATCAAAGTGAATAATTTAAATAAACTTTATTTTAATTAAAAAGCAAAAATTATGCTTATGGAATTAAATAAATTAAAATAATAAAAGAAGATTTCGGGTTTAGATTTGCATGCATTCACAGGTTGTCTTAAATTTTAGCTATTGTTTTGAGGTAGGTTTTGAAAACTCATTGTAGAATTTTTGAGAAAAGATTTGTCTACCTCCTGTCTTCTTGGGTACTTGCATAACGCTTATTAATTTATTGTATTAATCTTTATATAAAGAATATTTTTGTAGATTTTGAAAAAGAAAAACTTATTAATCAAGAAAACGTGACTGAGAAAAAATTGTAGAAAAATTTAGGAAATTATCATGACTCTTCTTTTAAAATCTTTTTAATTCAATTATTAGAAAATTAGAAGAAAACAACAAATTGAACCATTAGGGTTTAAACTTTAAATTTGTCATGTGATTATCATGAGTTTTCTAAATAAAGATACATATTCTTTTTATATCTAAAATAGTTTAGTTGCAAAATTTATTAGAAAAATAAAAGATTAATTAAGAGAAAAGCATGTTGTAGCTAAACTTGTACATGTATTTGAAAATAGTTATACTAGGAAACTAAGTAGATTATGGTTACATGATTTGAGAGATCAAAGATATGCGACACTATTAATTGAATATAATATATTTTAATAAAAATATAATATAATTTTTAGATTTAATTAATTAATTTATAATTAATTATTGATTATAGATTTTTTTAAAAAAAAAATGATTTATTTATTTTGAAAAAAAAATATAATAATAATTTCTTTTCTTAGAAGTGGATTTTTAATATCAGTTAGTTTTAAAACTCTTAGTGGGATATAACTTATTATAAATTTATTAATGCAAATGGAGTTACAAATTAATAAATATATAATTGTGATTTATTTATATTTTAAGAGAAGTTATAGTGGAGTTCACTTTATAATCATCTAGTTATGAATATTTAATATTATAAGAAGAATTGTATATAAATTAATTAAAATTAAAATTTTAAATTTGAATTATCTCTAGTTGCATCATGAATTAAAGAAAAAATAAATATTACTATTAGACTTAAATAGAGGTTAAATTAATATTTTAGAAATGAAATTGATATTATGATTTAATCTAATAATATACAATTATGGTATTAATTAAATCATTCATGATTTAAGATTATTTAAATAAAAAATATGAAATATTGCATGATTGATAACCTTTATCGAATTGTGAAATGATTATGAAATGAAAATTTGAATTTGACGCAAATCAATTTTTATGGAATTATATTTTTTTAAAAACTAAATAACTACACTTATTTTAAATGCATGTCGAGATGTCATGTTTTATTTTGTAGTGGGTTTGGTGGAAACCTAGTAGTTTGACCAAATATACATGTTTACTAGAGGCTTGAGAAGTGGTTGTTTTTGTGATGTTTTGTTATGAATATTTTATTCCCAACCAATGTGTTATATCCACATGTTTGTGTGATGAGATCGAAATCTTTTTTGTAAGCTAATGTATTGTGATTTTCTTGGTGTAACTTATGAGGTTTTCGATCATTTATTTATTGGTGCTTCCAGTTGCTTGTATAGGTTTGAGGTGAATATTATGATTTATCTATTGATTCTTTTCAGTTGCTTGTATAGGACTGAGGTGAATATTATGATTTATCTATTGATGCTTTCCAGTTGCTTGTATATGACTGAGGTGAATATTGTTATTTTATGAGATACACTTCATTGAGCTTAGGGTAGGCTATTTATGTGTATGCTAGGAAGTGATTTGCAATTGAGGCCAGAGCACTAAAGAGGCTGCCTGGGTAACCCATTGTAAGTTGTATTAATGAGTGATAACATTTTATTAAATGGGTTAAAGTGAATTAACAAGAGTCAATGTTTTACCTCGCCCATGCCTCAAGTGCTAGTACATGCTAGGATAAGAGAAGAGAGGATGCTTGGTTGCGACCTTGCCTCGTTAGTATGCCTTGTCTATAAGAAAGGATATTGATGCCACATAGAGTCACTAGGGGGCTGGAGTCTAGAGAGGTTGCCAAGGAAACCTTAGATTTGGCTCATGTGATGACACTTTCCCATATGCATATTAGGTTTCCTACATGTCTTTGTTGCCCCTGGGATTAGATGTTACTTGTGTATTTGGTGCCTTTAAGATATATTGCTATTAGGATTCCTTGACCTAAATTCTTGTTCAACTTTTGGATTGTTATCTGTTTGGGACTTTAGATTATCTCCTCAACATGGTGGGAGTGGGCCATTTAGTTTCCATGAGGTCGGGTGGTAATGTTTCTTATACCATTGAGATCTGACAGTTGGATGCCGATGTTGGATGTACCTTGTACAATTATTCTATTCTTCTTGTCTTGTGATTATGTTCTACAGTCATAGTCTAGTATATTGTACTTTGATTATTTGAGATCCTATAGGATGTGGTATCTTATCATAATGTATACTCTTTTAGCATTTCATACCTTGTGACTTGTACAAAGGATAATTATGCATTCTAGTTATGCCATGTGGCATGTTATGGACTTGTATATTCTTCCAGGTGTGTTTTTGTACATGTGGTCGTTCTATGACATTAACTTCGTTTACTTATCAAATTGAATGTCATGGAACTCTTGAGTGATGTAACTGTTATTGTATTGTTTTGTATGTATGTGAGTGATTGCTTTTGTCATGTTATCTCTAGTTGTTTTAATATTTAAAAAAATGTTTGACAAACTTAGTGACTTAATAGGTTAATTTCTTTTGGGTTGCCTGATGGAGCATTACAATAGGGAGAACCATTGTTTTATACGAGGGTTGTTGCTTTTAATTTTTGAGCATTTTGAAGCCATGGGCTCTAGCTTCAAGTCTCCCTCTATTTCTATGTTGGGTGATGATGAGATGGGGATTTCTAATTCTAACGATGAGGACTAAAGATCAAATTTAGAGGAAGAGGATTTTGTTCCTCCTAAAACTACCAAAAGGGTTTCTAAGAGGCATGTTAAATCCCCACCTATTGGGAAGGGAAAGTTGAAGGAATAGGTAAATCTTGCTTCTTGTTTTTTTGTCTCGATAAAAAAAAAATGTTGGAAAGGATTTCAAAGCGTGTCTCAAAGAAAGAGTAAAGATGTAGAGCTTGATGAGTCTCCCATTATGTGTGAGGGAGATGTGGTCTCTACTGAATCTTTTTAGGCTCATTAAGTGGGCCATTCATGAAATTAAAAGTTTAAACTTAAAATATAGGGCTTTGAATAACAAGATGGAGGTGTTTAATTTTTGTTGGGTGGAGAACCCTAATGTAAGAGCACCAAGACTAAAGATGCTCTCCAAAACATTCTCTTAATCATAAGGTTATCAAGTCCTTTGTTGAGAGTATGGATACCATGGTGAATAGGTTGGGGAATATGCATTAGAAAATTATGGTTGTTGAGTTGGCTTTATGTAAGGAACCTAAAGATTCGACTAGCCTTATTACAAGCCAATTTGAAGAGAAAGGTTGTGAATCCTCTCCAAGAGATTCAAAATATAAAAAAGGGTCATGCAAGACATGAACCAATTGGAGTCATAGGTTGCTGAAACCTTGTAGAATATGACATGTTTCTATTGTTCTTTCTTTCCTTTTTGTTAGTGTTTTTCGATTGGTGTCTCGATTTATTTTTTGAGCGGTGTAGTGTCTGGTTATTTGGCTCTTTCATGTTTTGTATTGAAATCTCTTAATGTCAACATTTGTAAAGACCATTAGTTTAGTAGAGATAGAAGTGAAGATAGTTTTACCTGCGTGAATAATTGGTCATTGGCTGCCCAAGTTTGATCACAAGTGTGTTGTGTTTTTCCAAATTTGATAAAACCTAGTGTTTGGTGGTATGAAAGTCAACTTTTAGAGGTTTAGTTTTACAATGTAAGTACCACCAACATAGAATATTGTTAAGAGAGGTTTCTTGAAATATTTTCTTTTAGTGATTTTTGAGCAATTTAGTGGGCAATGGGAATTGCAAAAAGAAATTGATGTCCAAGAAGCCAGCAAGGGTGCATAAGATAAACTTTAACCTGTAAATAGTGCATTTTTCCACACAATATGTCAAGCAATTGAATTTGCACAAAAGTGCATGAGACATGTTATCAACTACAAATGCAACACAACAAGCAAACAAACCAAAAAGTGAACTTATGTACAAATGAGGAAATATTTAGGTAGTAGAAATCAATCTAATTTTAAAAAATTGAAGTCATATAGGTTAGAGTGCGATTAATGTTGGAATGTAAGGTTGATGGCTATCATTTTTGTTGTCATTGATGACAACATGGTTGTCCATAGTATCAACATCATTTTTCCAACCTCTAGTGGTTTGTTGGTGCATCAGTTGTTGTAAATTGATTGGTTTCGAAAAATTGAGGTGTATTGGTTGGCTACACATTAATTATCCTTCTTATTGTTACCTTGTACTTCACATATTGTTCATAACCATTGGACGAGAATTAATTATTTTACTATTTCATGTGCTGGTGGTTATTGGGATTTTCTTTGTGTCACTCCTTTGTGAAGTGAGTGAATGATTTCAGTCCCAATTGTTTTTCCTATTGTGCTTAGATCATGCTAGTGTCTTGGTGTGCTCGAGAATTGTGAAATTTCTTAAGGTGGCATGTCCCATCTTAAATTTATTTTGGCCAACATGTTCATGCCATGAGTGTCATGTATATATTGATTCATTTCATGTATGCTAGTATATGTAAGTAATTAAGTGTGTTCATATCTATAATGAAAGTAAGAACTACTCTTATGAGTTAATTAGGGAGGTGCATATAGTTCTTAACTAGAATCTATAGTGGTTTGACACTATACTTTATTTTGGTACACTTTTCATTTTGCTGGTAGTGAGCCTTTCTATATTTAGGGAGTGGATATTCAAGCAATTAGCCTACTGACAATACCCTTTATTCAAGTAGTTAGCCTTGTAATAAATCACTTATTTTGTGTCACCTTAATTGGTGTTGTTATACATTTCATGAGAATTAGTTTCTATGTGGTTTTTCCTTAGTCCTAGATTAGGTTTTCCACATATAAATCAAGTGTTCATTGTGTCGGTGTACATTTGCTTTTAATGTTTATCTTTTGATAGTGCATTGTTGTACTTTAACCGAAAGATCTCAAGTGGTAGTGGATGTATGTTAAGTATTTACCAACAATTGGAAAACATTTGTTGGTTGTGCAGGAATAATTGATCCACTCCTACTCTATTATTTGACCTATTCAACAATGGACTTTTTGTTAATGCATGATTGTAGGAAAGGCTATAAAACTACATCTTGTATTGTATGCATGAATTATATCCTATGCCTTTGTAATATGGGACAATGTTAGGTATATGTGATGCCCAACATTTGGTGGTATACTATGAACCAAACACATAATTTTAGACACCTCTAGGAGAGCTAAAAATCATCTTAGAGGATGAGAATAGGATTATGTGCCTTGCCACTTGAAGCATACATGTGGATATTATTGACTAGAGGCTAAGACATTATGTTTGATAGGTATAATAGTGTGCATTGGCTAGAGATATGTAGGGAGATCCCTCATGACACATTGACCTTAAGATTGTTTTCATAAGGAGATAAAATGTCATTGTTGTGAGAGGTATTAATAGTTTTTTTAATAAGGAACAAACAAGTTTTGAAGGGATATTGAAACTCTGTACAAGAAGATATTCAAGGGAAGCCCACAAGGAACATATCAGAACAAAAAAAGAGTTTTAACACCACGCTCCCTTAACTTGGAACACACATTGCACAAGAAAATCCATATGCAAATAAAAACTAAATATATGAACCAAGATCCCTATTAAAATTACAAACCATTCAACATTAGGATTTTCCTTTTGACCCCTTCTTATTGGATTGAAAAGTCATATCAAAAGAGGGCATACTTCTTTTTTCCTCTTACCATATTCCAACCTTCTTCCACCTTGGCAAACTCATCTTCCCAAGCCATCAAATCCTTAATGTAAAACCTAGCACCAAACGGGAGGACAACAAACTAAGATCTAGATTCAATCCTAAAGAAAACATTAGAAACAACACAAAGAAGACAATCAAACACCTTGTCAAAACCAATAGTATAACCAACATTTATAGTTATACTAATCAAATGAGTGGAGTAAATGATTGTGGCACACATGTACATGGCATGTTGGTGCGTTGCCTTAATTTTTGAATCAAAGTTATTTTAACCTTGACTTTGTTTAGATAATATTAATTAATGAACAAAAAGTCTCCTACAAAATATTAAAGTAATGCCATCTCTAGCAATCTAGGGAGGGATGCAATTAGGATATTCTAGATTATTCATCAACATCAACTAGTATTTGACAGTAGTAATAGTTTTTGCTTGAATAGACTATTATTCATTAATTTTTTGGGTCATTTAGATGGATAAGCATCATAAAGTTTATAGTTGGGGAATAAAACAGTGTATCCCATCTATATCATATCTCAAAAGGTATGTCTACAATGAAATTTTTAGCCTCCACATGTTGCCTTCTTTGAAGATGGGCTATAGACATATTTGGGTAACTTGGCTAGTGGCTTTTCTATTAGAATGTGAAGTTGATGCTATTCATGTTGTTATTCGTGGTTGTCATCGATGTCAACATACCAATGCATATCCATTTTTTGGTTGTATTGGTTGATGTCTATCGATATCCTTGTGTATTAGTAGAAGTGTTCACCAAAGGATGTGCTTAAATGATTATCCTTATTCTTTTTGGTAATAGTTATATTTTTGTGTGCAACATGTGGTAGATCAATTATTAGGGTTTGATAATATTTGGAGTGTGTTCACTTATGTTTTGTCCTAACAATTATCATTTAACATGTTCATCATACTCAATGTAAACAAAGGCTTTTAGGATGTAGCACATTGCTATGCATGAGGTGAGTTATATTGATCAAGGTGGTCTACATTTTATTCCTTACCACCATAGGAATGTTTTGGTGCAACCTCTTCCAAATTGATCATGGCCAACATGATTAATGATATCAAGCAAGATAAGAAGAGAAATAATTTAACTTGTTTGTGTATTGATGATTGTGAGTGTGGATGCAATTGATATAAGACTGATGTATCATTTCTACATAGAAGAGTATTGGTGATAATGATCTAAGTGGTGGATTCAATCCCTTTTCATATACTTTGGTAGTACACCTATTTGTACTGCAATGAGCCTATTTGTATTGGTAGTTAGCTATATTCATTTCGTAAGAATTAGCTTCTCCACAACTATTACCAATTGGAGTTTCCACTTAAATTATGGCCATCTTTGTGTTAGTGTTTATCAGTGATCAATATGAATTGGAGTAGGAGGTAGAAAGGGAGGAGTTGAACTAGGTAGTTCATGATCTATGACGATAAAAGAGGCTCAATCCACATGCTGCAAATATATAACACATTGACAATTTATTGGCAATGTTTTGAGCTATGTGGTAGGCACTTCATTAATTTTCTTGTTTTCCAAATCATTTCATAAATTTTTAGGGAAAATTCTATAAATTAGTTATTAGTTACCAAAGAGTCTGAAGCTTGTATGCACCCCTTCATTTTCTATAAGGAGTATTGAGACTCTTTGAGAGGTATTTAAAGGATATACAACATATAATAGGTATAGTTATAAGTTATTGTAATTTGCTGAATATTCACAAAACATAATTTTGTATAGGCTCTTATAAGGTTATGCAACTATTTCAAATTTCTAGCTTGATTGTACTCAACTTTTTCAAATTAATATATATCTAGACTATTTTATGCCTCAATGGATGATTGTTGATCAATGAATTTTTTTCCTACCAAACTTTTTCTCAAAAGTTCCTCCCTATTTGGAAAAGGTACATATCAAAATGTGTTACATAATGACTCCCAAATATTAATTGGTAATAAATACAACATAGTGGAGTTGCACTGAACAACAATGTATCATTCCATGTTATATATCAACGGTGGAAGTTTTATTTCAAGTCGAATGCCTACAATGAAACCTCATTCTAATTTTAATTTTTGTAATGGTGACAAGTGTCTACTTTCCTTATTGCCACCTCCACTTTGCACTTGTAGTGTGAGTTGACATTAATTAGATGTCCCACCAGTATTGTTAGTTACATTTCCTCTACCATTTGCTTTGCATGCTTCACTCTTGCTTCGACACCAATTATAAACTATAGCCATGTATTTATGGGTAAGATTTCCAATTTTTTTAATTAATATAATTTAACTCTAAGGAGTAAGGGATATAGAAGGTTAAATAAATGCCAAGGCATTCAATCTTATTAGTAGACTCTTTTCTTTGTCATTTATCATTTATTTTTCAAAGTGACTATGGTAGTGGTAATTTTTGTCTAGTTTAGGTAAATTCTATTAGGTTTAGGTAAATTCCCTCTACCTTAGGTGTTGGTGGTGCAAATTTTTCAATTTAAGTAAATTTTCTACAATGGACACTCCAATAAGATTGAGGTGCAAATTGAAAGAACTAAAAAAGGAATTTCTAGGTTCTTTTCCTAATGAAAACCTAAATGAAATTTGCAATGATGTTGGGATTTTGTCTTTGAGGCCATGAAACTGGTCTAGGGCCATGAGTTTTTGGAGAATAAAAATAGGTGTTGTGTCAACATGGAAATCACTTCCTAATTTCTAGCATCTCTCCTTGACCTCAAAGGAAAAAAGGTAGACATGCTTGTGTTGTTAAGGCAGGCATTCAAAGAAGTGTATCTACATGATGACATTGATGTCATCACACATGGAAAATTAGGGGTGGGCATCCCTTGGGCTACTCAATTATGAAAGCTTTTACAACCTAGCCAGAATGTGGCAATGCAACCTTTTTTGCTGGTCCTTACTATCAGGCAGTTGAGGCACCACAAGAAATAGGTGTAGCATGGAAGATACTTTTTAATGAAATGGTTTTATCTAGATGTTGAGACTATGGAGGGCCTTGCACAGAACACATATCTTGATAAATTAAAAAATTTAATCTTTATGCAATAATTCTACACTGATGATGGGCACCACCACTAGGTTTTCCTAGGGTTGACAATCCCTAACTGTAATATTTTGGGTTTTGTTTTGTTTTAATAAATTAAAAGAAAAATATGCATCCTTCCTCATAAACATTGTAATTACCATTTGCATATTAATGAAAATATGCAGTTTCATTTCAAATTTTTTCTACTGGATTATGGACTTGCAAACTCCTTCAAAGATTTGGAAATGTGTTTTCAAAGTTAAATATGTTTAATCTTTCATTTTAAAAAGTTTTGCATTTGTAATGAAGTTAATCCCTTAAAAAGTTTTATTGTTGTTCCCCACAAAGAAGACACGTGTCCAATTTATTCAAACAAAAAATTACATTATTGCCGACCAGGAGGACAAAATCACCAAGGTTGAACAAAGAGTCCAAAGGATGCAGTTCTTCCACCAGAACCTAGCAAATTAGGTGATCACCACCTTGAATACCTTGAACGAAAATATTAATAGCCTGGGTGAATCATTGATTAGTGCTAGATTTAGTGAGGAAATAATGGAGAAGTCCAACTTGGAAAGTGGGCAGGCTAAGGATTATCCGAAAGAAACCAAGGACCAGGTGGATGCTCAGAACCAGGACCAAGAGGATGCAAACAACATGAAGATCATAGAAGCCACAAAATCCCTATAGGTTCTTGATAAAGAGAATTGATAGTTAGGTTGTTGTTCTTTCCTAGTGTAGCTGGTTCTTTTTTGTTCTAGTCTTGTTGGTTTTTTATTCCTAGTCACGGGTCGATTTTTATGGTTGGCTTTTGTTAAGCTGCTTCGTTTATGCTGGACATTTATGAAAATTTCTATTTTTGATATGCTGTAATACTTTTGGGTTTCAGGATCCCTGTAAAACCTATCTTACTTAATTAAAAACATCAATTAATATTTTCATTTATTAATAATAATAATACAAACATCAGTTAATAACATAAAAAATGAATATTCATTGTTATCTTTTCAATTTTTAAAATATCAAAGGCTCAAATCGTATTTTAGGCAAAAGTTCATAGTGAGGATTCACTTTTTTAGTTATCCCTCACAAGGAAGACATGTCCATTATAATATTATATTATAATGTCATGATATTATGGATCAATGCATCCCATGCATAATATTTTAATATTATATTATATTAAAATGTTCTAATTATATTATATCATAATATAATATAATAGAATATTATAAGATTACATAATAATATATTATATCATTATAATATCTTATAATGTAATAATATATTGATATAATATAATACATATATATATTAGAATATGATATTAATCTAGTGAAGGGTGTAGGGATGATACTAATAAGGTGAATTTGTCTTTCCTTCATAAAGCCAAGCTAAAAGCTAGTGCTTCTCTTCAAGGTGACTCATGACTCTATAATGAAATTATGGTGCTAAAGAAAAAAGTAAGCGACATGCAGAAAGATTTGGATCATGAAAGAATCATGAGAGCTCAACTAGAAAGCCAAGTTGGAAATATACAAATGAAGGTTGGTCCCCTTGATACCATAAACCATAATAGAAAACAAAGAAACAATAAAAAATGAGAGAACAAAATATGGACTTCTTATTTGTGCCACAAATGCAGAATTACAAATTTCACAAGTACAATATGCTAACTCACATGGGTGCCTTCATTATAGTAATCTGCAAGGCAAGCTACAAACTATCACCCAGAGCTGTCTTAGACAATGTTTGGGCTTTTCTTAAATAGGCAATTTTATGCCGTCAAAGAAGGTTCTAGATGCTTAAACTTAATACCTATGGCCAACAGACCCTGACAATACATACAGATTTGCTAAATACATTTTGACAAATTATTTTAGAAATTTCAGTAGCCCAACTTCTAAAGGCGATAACTCTCAAACTGATGCTCCAACTAGCTATTATAACCACTTTTCGAAAAGGCCAACTCCTGATCCACAAGCTTGAATCCAAGCAAGTGTCCTTTCCTTGAGTTTTCAAACCTCATCCGGGAACTCTAAGGCCTCCAATAGTGAGCCTAAAGATTTTTGTGCAAATTTTTCCACCAAAAATCTATAATAACTTCTCTGATACTTAAACTGGAGCAATGAGATTTTTATGGTAGGCTTATGATTCCAGAATGAACCTTCATGTAGAAAATGAGAACATTCCAAGCTTGTATGACAAACTTACTAAAAATAGCAAGTTCCCATAAATAGTAACCACCTGGTCTACTAGCCTTATTAAAATAGAAAAGACTGAAAAGAAAATATTTTTGGGTGATGCAATATTACTCTTACATCCAGGATGCTTTTGCATCAAACACTCGGGGTAATTTGAGAAGTGACTCCATCACATCTCAGGTGTTTAGAGGAAAACCAAGATGGTTAACCTCCTTCCTTGCTAACCATGATGAATCCTCTACTAGCCTCCCTTTCTATTTGACCATGTATTCCTCATAAGTTGTATTCCTTGTGCTTTTTCCAACATGACTGTCTACTATATCCTCAATCTCCTTTGTAGTCGAACTAGCTGCTGGAATACTCCACTGCACTTCTGCAACTTCATCTTCATCACCTTCTTCGTAATACTCTATCAAATATGAAATGTTAAATATTGGTGAAATATTCAATTCAACTGGCAACTCCACTTCATAAGCACTTCTAAAATCATGCTTTTTCACTATTTTGCATGCTCCAAACTTCTTCATCTTCAACTTATTATATGTCCCCACTGGAAAATGCTCTTTTCTCAAATAAACCATGACTTTATCTCTAATCTAAAATTCCTTATACCTCCTTTTAACATATGTCTTAGATTTATACTGTGTATTCATCTTTATGATGTGCTTCCTCACCTCCTCATGGATGTTCTTCAAATGTTCAACAAACTCTTCTGCTTCAGCATTACTTCTCTCCTTTATCCAACTGCCTTAATTCATAAGCATTTCTAGGACTACTTCTGTATACAATCTGGAATGGTGTTTTACTAGTACTCCTATTCACAGAATTATTATATACAAATTTTTCTTGTGGTAAAATTAGATCCTGTCCTTTTGGCTTGTCTCCAACCAAATATCTCAACAAGTTTCCCAAATTGTGATTCACAACTTCTATTTTTCCATCAGTCTGTAGGTGATGCGATGAACTGAACTTCAACTTTTTTTTCAATTTCTTCCACAATATATGCCAAAAATACCCAACAAATTTTGTATCTCAATCTAAAACTATACTCTTTGGCAGACCATGTAGTCTCACCACTTCTTTGAAAAAAAATTCTGCCACATGAACATCATCACTAGTCTTCTTGCAAGGAATAAAATGTGCCATATTTGAAAACCTATCAACCATTGCAAAAATAGAATCATGCCATGTGATGAGTCCTCAGTAATCCAAGAAAAAAATCCTTGTTGACATCCTCCCACAACTTCTTTGGTACATGTAATGGTTGATACAACTCTGTATTCTGCTTCACTCCTTTTTCCATTTGACATACTTTGCAACTCTATACAAACTTCTTCACATCTTGTTGCAACTATGGCTAGTAATAATTCTCAGCAACCAAATAAATGGATTTATCTCTGCCGAAATGTCTAGCCAATCCTCCACTATGCTTCTTCTTGATGAGATTATCTCTCATTGAACTTCTAGGAATGCACAACTGGCTTCCTTTGATTAACATACTATCCTAGATCATGAAATCCAACCACTTTGTCCTATCAAGTGTAACAAGTTTTGTACAAGCCTTCCATGCTTCACCAAAATCAGGATCATTTGGATACAAAGTATTAAGTTCCTTGAACCCAACAATCTCTATTTGCATTTTTGTCAGCAAAAGTTTTCTTCTACTAATAACATTTGCAACTCTGTTAGACTTCCCACTCCTATGTTTCAAAATAAATGTATAACTTTGCAAAAACTCAACCCACTTCAAATACTTTTGGTTTAGTTTTTCTTGACTATTTAAATATTGCAAAGCTTGATAATTAGTATACAAAACAAACTCCTTAGGAAGAAGATAGTGTCTCCACTTCTTCAATGCTTGAACTATAGCATGAAATTCTTGGTCATAAACATTATATTTTCATTTTGGAATCATTCAACTTCTCACTAAAATAAGCAATAGGTAATCCTTCTTGGCTCATAACAACTCCTATTGTAGTACCACTAGCATCGCAATCTACTTAAAACACTTTGTTAAAATCAGGAAGTGCTAAAATAGGCTGCTTAGTAACTTTCTGTTTCAATAGATTAAAACTCTTATCTTCTCCTACAATCCACTTAAATTCTTTCCTATTCCCTCTCATTGTTTCAGTTAAGGGTCCAAAAATACTGCTAAAACCTCTTATGAACTTTTTATAAAAACTAGCTAGTCCATGAAAAGATCTTACCTCTGTCGTACTCTGTGGAGTAGGCCATTCAAGGATATCCTTCACTTTCTCTAGATCCATTTTTAGACCTTCTATTGAGACTACAAATCCCAAGTACACCAACTCCTTCTTTACAAAACTACACTTCTTCAGGTTTATTGACAATTTTTCTTCCCTCAACTTATCAAACACCTTGCAAATATGGATCAAGTGCTCCTCTAATGTCTTACTAAAGATCAAAATATCATCTAGGTAAACAATGACAAACTTACCCGAAAACTCCTTTAGTACCTCACTCATGAGCCTCATGAAATGCTTGGTACATTGGTTAGCCCAAAAGGCATGACTAACCACTCATACAAACCTTCTTTGGTCTTGAAAGCAGTCTTCCATTCATCACCTTCTCTGATATGAATCTGATGGTACCCACTCTTTAGATGTGTCTTTGTGAAATACTTAGCTCCACTCAAACAGTCCATAATATCATCCATTCTTGGTAATAAAAATTTGTACTTGATTATGATCTTTTTGATAGTGCAAGAATCTATGCACATCCTCCATCCTCCATTATTCTTTGGTGCTAATACGGTTGGTACAATACATGGACTCAGACTCTCTCAAATCAATCCCTTTTGCAACAACTCATGAAATTGTCATTTCAACTCTTCACTTTCTGTTGGTGTCATTCTGTGCATTCCCTTATTTGGCGAACTAGCTCCTAGAACCAAATCAATCTAGTGACTGATCTTCCTCATTAGGAACAATCCATCAGGTACATTATTTGATACAATATCAAAAAACTCTCCCAACATATCTGCAACTTTTTTAGGTACCTCCTCTACTTCTTCTTTACTATCTTTTGGAATTATAGAAAAACACATATGCTAACACTTATACCTTTCAAAAACTCTTTTCCATAAACATAACATATTCTAGTAGCACTACATACCTTTTCTTCTTTCTCCTTCAACAACTTCAACTTATGTTTCACTCTATCCTTGGTAAAGTGTAGGTATTTTCTCACCCATCATGTACACCATTCCTGTCAAACTGCCACGGCCTACCCAACAACATATGACATATGTCCATAAGTATGATATCACATACTACCTCATCTTGGTAGCTTCCAATCTTGAACTTCACTAAGCACTGCTCATTGACCATGATCTTGTGGTCATCTTGCACCCAAGAAATACAATATGGGCAAGAGTTTTTTTGTCTCTTTAGATTCAACTTTGAGACCATCATTTTTTACACTAAATTGTTAGTACTTCCACCATTAATGATCACATCACAACACTTATCTTCATATTTGCACCTTGTGTGAAGCAAGCTCCTTTTTTGATCAGGGTCATTGTCATCACTCAGTAGGACTCTTCTATTAACTAGGACTTCTCCTCTTTCAACATCTTCAGAATGTGATGATCTAGCATCTTCATCAACATGTGCAACTCTAGCATTATCCTTCCTTGGCACTACGCATATTGAAATGCTCTATGTGCTTCTTCTTCGTAGTGAAAACATTTCCCACAGAAGCTTCCTCTTCTAGATCCTTGTCCTCTACCTCTTCCTCTATGATCTCTATTATTGGGATTATGGAAATGATTGGAATTATTTCCCCTTTGGTTGTAACTGCTACTTTCTAGCCTCATGCTTTTTCTTCTCATCATCATTACAACCACCATATGATCGTCCAATAGATCTTCCACCATGACCTCTTCCACTATTCTTGTTGTCAAACTTCTTGCTTAGTTTTTCCTCAACTTTTAGGGAAAATAGGTATGCTTCCTCAATACTATTCATTCAAACTAGACTCAACTCATCCTGAATACTTGGCCTTAACATATTAAGATAATGTGCGACTTTCTCCTTATTATATTTTGCATGATCGATTCTAATGAGAACTCGGTAGAACTCTTCGGTATAATCTTGAACATATTTTCTCACTTGCTTCATCCCTTGCTTTTTTTCCAACAAATCAAGCTCATAAGAATGAATTGTCACTTTAGTTTAGTTATCATCCAATCCCATCTGGTGATTTTGTCCTTTCTCTTTGTATTTTGCTCCAACTGAACCTCTTACAACTAGATATTTGCTTGTCCCTTTAGTTTCACCTTCGCAAACTTGACCCTATTAGGATCATCGATATCTTCATACTCAAAGTACTTCCCCAGTTGATTGATCCAATTTATCAGCTCCTTTGGGTTAATATTTCTCAAAAATGTGGGAAAATCAAACTTAGGTCTTTTTCCAATCTTAGAGATGGCCCTAAAAAGCCTCTTTCCTCTAGGTTTAGAATTGCCTCTACTTTGGTATTTTCTTCTACTTTTTCCTTATCCTCACTTTCATCTCTTACAGGAAGATTTATTCCTTTGCGCATTTGTTCTTGTAATGCTTGCATTTGTCTTTGGAGGGCTCGAAAACCCTCAGATGTAACACCTATAGCTCTTCTGCCATGCTATCTTTGTGGATGCATTTTTTTTTCATGTTTCCGCTAAAACCCTAGTACAAACTACCTCACAATCAGTGATCTGTCTACATGCTTAACCCAAACCATGGTCCTAGTGTGAACTACCTCACAATCGGTGACCTATCTACAAACTGAAGAACTCTAGCTCTGATACCACTTGATGAAGGCTTCTCCTTTAATACCATAAACTATAACAAAAAACAAAGAAACAACAACAAATATGAGAACAAAATATGGACTTCTTATTTGCGCCATAAATCTTGAATTACAAAATTCACAAGTACAATATTCTAACCCACATGGGTGCCTTCATTATAGTAATTTGCAAGACAAGCTACGAACTACCACCCAAAGTTGTCATAGACAATGTTTGAACTTTTCTTAAATAGGCAATTTTATGTTGCCCGGGAAGGTTCTAGATGCTCAAACTTAATACCTAGGGTCAACAAACCTTGACAATACATATAGAGTTGGCTAAATATATTTTTGATAAATTGTTTTAGAAATTTTGGTAGACCAACTTTCGAAGGCCATAACTCTGGAACCATTGCTCTAATTGGCTATTATAACCACTTTTCAGAAATGCTAGCTTCTACTCTATAGGCACAAAATTATGCAAGCACCCTTTTGTTGAGTTTTCAGACCTCATCTGGGCACTCTAAGGCCTTCAATGGTGAGCCTGAATATTTTTCTGCAAATTTTTTCATCGAAAATCCACAATAACTTCTCTGCTACTTAAGCTAGAGCGACGATATTTTTATGTTAGACTTATAATTCCAAAATGAACCTTCATGTAGAAAATAAGAACATTCCAAACTTGTATGAAAAACTTACTAAAAATAGCAAGTTCCCATAAATAGTAATCACCCTATCTACTAGTCCCTATTAAAATAGAAAAGACTGAAAAGAAAATACTTTTGGGTGATGCAAGATTGCTCTTACACTTAGGATTCTCTTGCATCATATACTTGGGAAACTCAAGAAATATGAAATGGAACATCAACAATTGATCAAAGATAGTGAATAGAAAATGGAGCTAGTAACTTCCAACTTATATGTAGCTGCAACTAGTTTAGGGAAGAAAAGTAATGAGGAGATTGTGTCTCCATATGTAGTTGTGGCAAAGAATCTAGGTGGTCTAAGTAAGAGAACGAGGTAGAGTATGAAGAAGAAAGTTGTTGAGGCTCCTGGGATTGCAACACAAGACATCATCTAGAGTAATGTGGAGGCAAGCAAGGAGTTAGCTAAGGTCATCAAAAAGTTTATTTGGTTACTGGTTTGGTTTGCTGGTGGGCTAGTTTTTGGTCTATGGTGGATTGTTGGTTCTATTTTTTTTTAGTTTCTAGGTTTTTACTATTTTAACTATATGTTCCATGTCCTTGTAAAACCTAGGTATGCTCTCTATTTTAATACTTTTTCTAGTTTCAAGTCCCCATAAAACCTAGTTTTTTGATGTAGTATTATGAACTTTAGGTTTTAGGTCCTTGAAAAACCTGGTGATACTTATCCTATATCTTTCATTTTTGTAAATGGTTTTGAGTCCCCTCAAAACCTATTTTTACATTAATCTAAAACATTATAATATATTAATATCATCTTAATATATTATAATGTTATAATATTATAGTATTTTTGGGGCATTGACTATTAGATCACCAATGTTCAATAGTGTATGATAGATTTTTGGCCAAAAGGGTGATAAACCTTGTCGTTTACATAAAATACCCTAAAATCTTGACATGTGTTAAAATATTAGAAAAGTAAAAAATATAACTTAATTTTCATTGTGGCCCACCTTTCGTATCAATTAGTTTTCAGGCAAGAATAGACAATGAGGCCAAAACTTTACTAAAGGCTCTCCCAATGATGACACATGGACCATTAGACGTGTCTCTGCAAGCCCTGGGAGAAAATTTTAAATGTTTTGGACTGTGACCTTACATCAACCATTAGATCATAGAAGATCAATGACGTGAGGTGTATTTCATGCCGAAAGGGAAACTGACACCACCTTTTACAACAACTTTCTAATGATGACATGTGTCCGCTCTATCATATCACTACATATTGTGCTTTCAATGAGCAACTACAACTACGAGCTTCAACTTTTAGCTATACTATGTATAATCAAGAATCTACGTACTAATAAAGATAAATACCCAATATGCATCATGTACCAAATGTTAAATTTTTAAAATTATGTCTTTGTGTAAAGTTGTTTCCACTTGTATTTTCATTGATCAATAAAAGTTTTGTAGTTCCAAACTTTTATGTAGCAATATTATTTTAGAATCGCAAAATGGATTCTTGGTTGAGGAATGCAACAAAGTCTGTCTGCTCTTTGACCACTTCCAGTCTTTTAGTTCTCTTATCAAATTCAATTTTTGGGTAAGAACTAAGATCCTTAGGACTTAATGGTTTACAAATTACTGTACTATAAGTTTAGATTGTAGAATTTAGGGTTTAATTTTGAATCATGCAACTTTGTAATCCTAAATCGTTAGTAGTGAGTAGTTATCGGTCAAATTCTAGAATTGTAGCTAATTTGCAAAGTAAATTATACAATTACTTTCAATCTGTAAAAGCCAAAGGGATTGAGGGTTCAATTTTATTAATTACCCCTATAAATTGTATTTTGTAACTATGAATAGTCATTCAAATTTTGCAGCTGGTACACATCACAATGATGAAAAAAAATAAAGAGTACAATGCAAAAATAGGGGAAACAAAATGATTCAATAGACTTCTTTGAACTACTTAAACACAATGTTTTACTAATAAATTTCATGATATTTATGATCCTATTATACATGGAAAAAATATCATGGAAATTAGATTTTTACTTGAAAATAAGTGTATCGATCCAAAAAAGAATGAAAAGTATTCTAAGTATAACACTAGTGCAGGGACCAAAATATGTATACTGACAATGTAGCTTGCTGGAATAGCCCGTTTGGTATTTCCTCTAGTATTCCCTTGCCCATAACTTGTCATGGTTTGTCTTGAAAACTATGATGAAAATTAAAAGGTAGTTGTTAATAAAAATACCCAAGAGGTAATTTTGTCCATAACATAGACTAAATTTGCTAATCTATTGGGAGTAACATGGGTAGCATAAAACTTAAATGTGTACATTAACTTGGAAAACTTGGTAGAGTCATATGAGAGATTACCAAGAAATAAAAAATATTTCTATGTTAGAAAACTGATATTATCCCCATCTAATGTTCAACATGATCATAAGCCTCCTTATAAATTTATTATTTTTTGCGATGGTTTCTAGACATTATATCCTTGCTATCATTTTGTTTGGGGTTGGAAAGTAATGGTGAAGTGAGTGACAACATTCTAGAAATTATTTACAATATTTATTATCAAGCAATTTCAGTATGATATAATTTTATTAGGCACATTGTTCATAGCATGCAAGAATAATTGTTAATGAGTAAAAGTGGTTCCCAAAAGGTTTTTAGATTCACAACCTACTTGTGCTATCTTCTTCTACCAAAGAATCATCAAATATTTCAAAGTAACTAGCTTAAGCTTAAAGTTCAAGATCACGTATACCAATGGTCACCTATTCTAAGGATGAGTGCTAGCAGAAGGAACTACAAGGATTTTTTTGACTTCTTCTTGGCATCCATGTGTCATATAATTATAGACACTTCAATGCCTATATTTCTCGAGTCTTCTAGAAATCACATTCAAATGGGAAGTTAAATACAATTGGCTGATTGGTACTTCATGGAGGACTACACTATTTTAAGGTTTTGGGAGGTCTACAAAGCTAAAGGTAGAAGAAACTACTGAGCCAAGTGAACCTTGAACTAGAAGAAGGAGATTGGTTAGAGGACCACCTAAGAGGAAAAAAAATTCTATTGATGAGGTATGTTTAGATATAAAAATTTCTCTAGGATTATCTAGCTTTAGATTTGTAAAGTATGACACACTAGATAATGATGATAAGAATAGAATTGAAGAAGCTATGATAAAAATGATATCAAATTTCAAGATAGCTCCCAATGAAATGGAGAATAAGATACCTCAAGATCTTCTTGAAAGGTTAAAGAGAAGATGGCAACAGGCAAAGGTAGTAGAAAATCATATAAGAGCTAACAAATTAGTTAGAGTTATGCCTAATCTATCACAAGAACAGAAAGATACATTTTTGGAGCAATACAAGAATAGGTTTGTCTCAAGATTCAAAACATTTTTTATATTGATAAATAAAGAGGAAGTTGTACGAAAACATAGTGAATTTCTATAGAAGAGCATTTTTGGGCTAACTACAAAGAAGGTAGAGACTGTGAACATCGATAATGAACACGGAAGTGGAGAAAGCTTAGGTATGCCAAGTCCACAGGGCAACATGTCTCATATACATGCTGACACCATTGACACTCTAGAAGTCAAGTAGTCAAGGCTTACAAATGAAGAAGAAGATGGTGAAGATAGAGAAAATGATGAAAATGATAATACTATTTCAACATCTCAAATTTAGGAAAATAAAGAACTAAATAAGTTTGAACCAAATGCTACTATTGTTGTCTTGAGCATAGATGCACAAGCAAGACTGAGTGGTGACACTTTCTCACCTACTCCCAAGGCACTGTTGAGAAGCAACACCCCTTCACCAAACATGAAGAGAAAAGAAATAAAAGACATTTCAACAGATATTGAGGTTAGTTTGGATGAAAATATTGAGATGCCATAATTTGATCTAGAAGATGTCACCTTGTAGAAAAAAATTTTGCTACAAGAAATTTTGAAGAAGAAAAAGAGACAAGAAGAACTCACGAGAGACCTAAAGCAACAATAGAAACTACAAGATGTAAAGAATTTTTTTGTTGATTCTTTTGACATATAGAATGTAGATGAAGAGTCACCAATCATTGCTCAACTTGGAAATATAATTGATCAAGTTAGTGCTAATTTTTTTGAATCCAATAAAAAGTTAAAGGATTGGTCAGCAAGAAGAATTGAGACCATGGTTGTGGATAAAGTTGTCATAACTATAGCTAAGTAGAAAGTGTTATTGCAAGAAAAATCATAGGCAATGATGAATTTTATAGAGAGGGTACAACATGTGTATACAATTTTGTAACTTATGCCAAGATATATAGATAATATTCAAGCATAGGTAGATAAGACCCAAGCTAAGATGAAGGCATCCAACAATGTTATCTTAGAGTCAATAGAATCTAGCATTGAGCACTAAAATATTCTAATGCACGCTCAAGGAACAATGGTTGAGCTTTAGGAAGCTAACAACACCATGAGATCCAAATTGATCTCAATTTAGAAAATGTTGATACTTCATTTGGAGGTCATGCAAAGAGAACTAAAAATATCCTAGGATCTTATCATAGAAGATCATCACTATTTAAATATTCCATGAAGAGTCTTCTAGATGGTTTCATGTTTTGCCTCTTCATCCTGATTGTTGAACATACACATGGGGATATGTGATCCATACTATGTAAATTTTCTATAACAACCTCATCAAGTATTAAATGTTCTACAACAACCTCTTCAAAACTTAAATAAAACTTCCAAGTCAACCTGATAATTATTTTTCCTAAAACTCTATTCCATTCTTGACTTTTATGTAAACTCTGCATTGCTCAGCCTCTACTATTACTAGTGCTCAACATTGTTGTTGCTTGGCATTTGTTAACTTTTTGATGCATAGCATATACTATGCTCGACACACTTTATCACTCGCTAATTATATAATTATAATTTCACTCGGTTGCTAATGACTTGCTTCGTAGATATATAAAATTTCTCTATGACCATACTTAGCTTCTATAGAATTACTCAGTACATACTATCTTATGTACATGACTCGGCCTATGTAGAGTAGCTCAATTGTAGAGATGACCGCCTAACTTTGCCTTGAAAATGAGTAAGTGATTGACACTAATAGAAAACAATGGTTAGAGATACCAACAATCTCTCCCTTTGACATTAGTGGAAAAAAAACTTTCTCATATTTACAGTTTTTCCATATCAATAAAAAAAAGAGCTCTCCCCCTAGTTCTTATGACTAGTAAAAAATGAATACAAAAATTCATTAAATCCTTTATACTATACCTATACATTATACTCCTTCTATATCTATAACCATTGTTGTCTATTAGTGTCAATCACTTAGTAATTTTCAAGGAAGAGTCAGATGGTCATCACTATGACCAAGCTACTCTACATAGGCTAAGTCAGCTACATAAGATAGTATGTACTGAGTAATTCTATAAAAGATGAGTATGGTCACAAGATTTTTTTCTATATGTACCGATAAAGTCATCAATGACCAAGTGATATAGTATGTGTTGAGCACAGTATATGTTGAGCATCAAAAAATTAATAAAGGTCAAGAAACAACAATGTTGAGCATCAATAACAATAGAGGCTGATCAATGCATAGTTTACATAAACGTCAGGAATGGAACAAAGTTTGAGGCAAAATGATTATCAAGCCAACTTGGAAGGTTTATTTAATTTTTTAAGAGGTTTTTATAGAACATTTACATGGCATGGATCACATATCCCCATGTGTATGTTCAATGATCAAGATGAAAAGGAAAAACATAGAACCATCTAGAAGATTCTTCATGGTATCTTTAAATAGCAATGATCTTATCACAAAAGATCATAACTTATCAGTGGTTGAGAGTTTTATTGATTTAGATTGAAGACTAAAACTATAGAATCAAATTTTAGAGGCATTAAGAACCACATGGAATCATGCACTAGCCATGATTACCAGAGTTCACAAGGAATTCATTGAAACATATGGATTACTTCAACTCTTTCAACCCTAGTTGCAATGACTTCAAGTGTTCAAAAATAAGGGGGAAATGTATACAAGGGAGAAATGTATATAGGAGTATAATGTACATGTATTGTATAAAGGGTGTAATAAATTTTTGTGTATATTTTTTATAAGTCATAATACTGGAGAGTTCATTTTTGTATTGATATGAAAAAAGTGTAAATATGACAAAGTGTTTTTCCATTAATTTCAAAGGGGGAGATTGTCGGTATTTCTAAACACTATTGTCTATTAGTATCAATCACTTAGTCATTTACAAGGTAGAGTCAGACAATCATTGCTACAACTAGGCTACTCTATATAGGCCGAGTCATGTAAATAAGATAGTATGTACCAAATAATTATATAGAAGTCGAGTAAGTATGATCATAGAGAAATTTTCTATATATACCGAGCAAGTCTCAATGACCAAGTGAAATTCCAAGTATATAAGTATCGAGTGATATAGTATGTGCCAAGCATAATATATGTCACGCATCAAAAAGTTAATAAAGTTTGAGAAACATCAATGCTAAGCACCAGTAATAGTAGAGGCCAAGAAATATAGAGTTTACATAAAAGTCAAGAATGGAATAGAGTTATAGGAAAAATGATTATCATGACAACTTGGAATGTTTATTTAAGATTTGAAGAGGGTGTTATAAAAAATTTAATACTTGATGAGGTTATTACAAAATTTTTACATGGTGTGGATCACATATCCCCATGTGTATGTTCAATGATCATGATGAAGAGGCAAAACATGGAACCATCTAGAATACTCTTCATGGAATCTTTAAATAGTAATGATCTTAACCTAGATTGTGTGTGATCATATGCATGTGTGTGGAGATCGGAGAGGAGAAGAACAAAAGTCATTTAAGGGCTTTGATAATGAACAAGTGACCTATTTATAAGTAGTGAAAGTGAAAGGGAAAGAGGAGATTTATTAGATCAGAGGAGAAGATCAGTTAGTAAGGAGGAGACATAATATCAACTTGCAGAGAAAATTGAGAGTTAGGTATTGAGTCAGTTTTAATAGACTTGAATTAGGGTAAATCTCTTAATAGATCAGTGGTCTTAATAGATCTTTGTAAATCTCCTAAAAGTCCTTACTTTTTTGTAAGTGTCAAATCCTTTAACAAGGTGAAACCTAATAGATTATTAAGTCTTTAATAGAACAAACTTCTCGTAGGGTAGATCATATGTTATGGTCAAATATTATAACCTTAACTAGTTAACTTTATTACTATAGTAGTGAAGATTTGTGGGTGTCATCCCCACCCTAGTTTTACCTTCACCTTGGAGGGTTTCTGGGTAACAAATACTATTTTATGTGTTACTACTTTCATGCATGTGATTGAATTGATTTACATGTTACAAAAAGTTTACATTTATAGTTTTTCATGCATAAGTTATTATTGAATGTGGATGAATCTATGAAAAGGTATAAATTGTTATAGATTATGATTCACCCCCTCCCCCTCTTAGTATCTAGTTTAATCCTGCATAAATCAACAATAAGGAGAGAACCAAATGGTAAGATGATCTTTAAATATTGGACTCACAATGGATTTTTTTATTATGCTTCTAAGTGTTCTTAAAGGAGAGAGAAAGTATAAGAAGAATTTCAAGTCTAGGAGACCTAGATATTGTTTAAATGCATATGAAGATGATGAATTTGATGAAAGAGCTTAGGGTGAAAGTGATGATGAGCTAGGATTTGTGGCTATTAAAGAAGAAGTTAGAGAAGAGAAATCCCTAGTTTCACAGATTGAAAAAAAAGTTGATTAGATTATAGATAGAGTTTGTTTGCATCATATGACTAGTGACATGAATAAATTTGTTAAGTTTAGTAGTCATGATGGAGGGATTGTTAGAGTTGGTAACAATGCAACTTATCATATCAAGGGAATAGGATCTATTACTCTTGATGGAAAGAATAACATTGATGATGTCTATTTTTTTGATGAATTAAAACATAACATATTGAGTGTTGGATATCAAGTTTATAGAGGATATCATTTACAATTCACAGAGAAGACATGCCTTATCAAGGATAAAGATGATAATTTGATTGACACTGGTACAAGATCCAAAGGTAATATTTTTTAATTGAACCCTATGAAGATGAGATGTTTGGTTGCAAAGGTGGATAATAGTTAGTTATGACATATAATATTTTTCATACAAACTTTGATAATATTGTGAAGGCTAGTAGTACATTTTTTGTTAGAGATTTACCTAAAATCATGAAGCCTACTAACGTTGTGTGCAAAGAATATGTTATGACTAAGAAAAAGAAAGTTTCCTTTCCTAGAAAGAAGTTCTATACCACATTCAAATTGGAGATTGTTCATACATGTTTGAGTCATCCTACTAGTACAAGAGGATTATATGGTGAAAGGTACTTCATGATTATTTTTGATGATTTTACTAGGATAATGTGGGTAGCATTCCTTAAAGAAAATTCTAAGGTATTTGAAAAATTTATTTGTTTAAGAATAGGATTGAGAATGAATCTATAGTGGAGATTAAATATTTAAGATTAGATGGAGGTGGAGAGTTTACCTTGGGTTGTTGAAATAAATAGGTCTATAACCAAAGCAACAAGAGCCATAATGTTTGAGAATGATGTATTAAAGCCAGTTTGGAGAGTAGTCGATATACTAGTATACAGAACAAATAGAGCGTAGATCAAAAAAGGTACAAACAAGACTCCCTGTGAATTATGGTTTGGACATGCACCCTCAATGAAGTATTTCAAAATTTTTGGAAGTGTTACATAAAGGGAGATGATGATATTGATAAGTTCTATGCAAAAAGTGATGAAGGTATGTACCTTAGTTATTCATTGAAAATAAAAGATTATAGATGTTTTAGTCAACAAACTAAGACTTGTTAGAATTTTTTAGAATAACTGAGAAGGGGGTGAATTAGTTATCAAAGGTCCAGATGTACAAATAAAACTTTTCATAGCATAGTGAACCCATATTCATAAAACATATTCATACATGCATCCATTAGATCATACGATCACTTAAACTTTGTAGGTTACTATCAAATCAACTTTGTAGAAATGTAAGCATGAAATATAGCAAATTCAATAACACATTTGACATAATGATTTTATGTGGAAACCCAATTTGGGGAAACCCACCTATAACATGCTACTCATTCTCGCTCTTTTGAAGTGATACCTTGTGAAAGGCCAACCCTATTAAAGGTTACAATAAACACTATTAAATGTGACTTGGTTAGAGGATTTCAATCACCCTATTAGTGTTAGAAGCAATAGTCCACCAAGATAATTAAGGGGGTGGGGGGGCAGTGTACATTAATTATCTAATAATTAAAACATTTATCAACCTTAAATAATCTTAATCATTCAACCAAAGTAATCAGAAACCATAACAAGATGCACATATACAATTACACCAGATATGTTAACTAGGAAAACCCTGAATCAGAGGGAAAACCTGGGTGGGAATGATGCCCAAGAGATGATGTACTAATAAAAATATTCCTTGTTAGAGGATGGATTCTGTTAAGAGTCTATTCCAAACTTTAGTACATATCATTCCCTATAGAAGACTTTGAATCCCTGTTAGGAGATTCCAACCCTATTAGGAGTTGTGGAAGACAAAATGACCCACTATCCAAATAGCTTCTAGGGCAAGACCATTGAACTCGCTGTCCAACTGATCTCTCAACTATTCCTTGTAATATAATTATATGTACTATACTTTAACTTCTTTCCTCTATCATGTCAACCAAACCAATTACTATCAAACCTTGTAGACCAGGTCATGAACCCCAGATCCAAGTATCAAACTTCAGATCACACAATAAAACCTTGGCAACAAATTTTTCTTCACCTTCACTCTACTCTGCTTAACTTCACATTCTTCTCTTTGTGCTACTCATAATAATTCTTATTTTTCTCTTATGATAAAGGAAAATTTCCTTCCTTTATACTAAATCCATAAAAAAATTCCTTAAGTCAGTTGTTACAACTTCTCAATTAATTATTATAGGACCAAATTAAGAACACATTACACTTAGAAATAACATTAATCTTCCACCTTGTAACTTGAATAAATTTTTGTACATGTAATATTATGATGAGGGAGCTTAGCTATATCATCTCCAAAATGTCTTATTCACATCTTTAACTTCAGCTTCTCAGAATAAAAAATTCACTAAGAGATATAACATGTTTACCATAACATGCTTTTGAAAACTCTATCTCAGAATAGTCTTGATTGAAACTTGCATAACTTCTTCTAGACTTAATAGCTTATGCTTTCGAGGTTAGCTACATATACTAGACACTTAGTACAATTTTTCTTTAACCTCACTAGTGAAAGTACTCAATGATCTATCTAGATCAACTTGATCTTTAGTGTTGTTCTTCTGTCATATACTATAGAAAACTGCTATGTTAACATCAATGAAAAACATAGTCATGAATGTAACATATCATCATGATAATAATATAATTATGTTTCTACAATACTCCCCCATAGAAGTATCATCAATGCTCATGCTTCAATAGTTAGGAGTGAGCATTGTTAGAGGACTTTTGATCATTCACTTGGAATGCCACCTTGTTAAATGATTTACAAATGATTGTTAGGTCAACCTTAATCTAAAAGATTTACCCTAAACTGGTACAATGATTAAAAAGTAAAAATAAAGCTTGATCTAATAAAAAATTACAACCCACTTGTAGATTACAAATCTTTTTTTTGATCCTCCATTCTTCTTAGCTTTCACACACTTCAGCTCTGATAGCTTTTTCACCATTCAAGCATTTATACTCTTAAGTCTTCTTTCTTTGCTTGCCAATAACAGTCTCTTCTATTTAGTCTCTGAATGAAGCAATACCTCAGACCTCTTTTCTAACTTAGGTTCTTGAATATTGACCAACCTTGCTTCTAACCAACCATCTCTATATATAGAAAATTATGATCTTTTATCAGTTATCCTCTACCATCCATTTTAAGGTTAGGTAGGATTAGGTAGAATACAATGAATCTACCCATCTTTTTATTCTCCTTCAATCCTCTTTGAATTCACCTCCAAATGGTTTATCATGAATTTTGTGCCACCAACTCATCATAGTTATCTTCCACACTCTTCACAAAATTCAAGAAAATAAAATAATTGGCTCAAATTTGTCAAATCTATGATTTAACATGAATACTGACACTTGACATGAATATGCTATCACTCAACTTCCATACTATTCTTCCACTCATCTTCAACTAGATAACTTGAAAAACTCTAAAATTTATTGGTGCTTGACATCAACTAAACTTTACTCAGCTTACACTGTATCACTTGCATACATTGAACTTTTACTTTGCTCAACCCCAATAGATTTTCTACTTGGCTTGCATAACTTTTCTCAGCACCTACTGTCCACTCGGTCAAGCTTGGTAGACTCAATTCTTATTACTTGTTCTTCTACATTTTTTTAGTGTATCCAACCTTTGCAACCTTAAGTAGATAATTAATGCACTATATCATCACTATCTTAGCTGATCTTTATACTCCTTTTTCATACCATAAGTCAACCTTTTCTCTAGGTTCTTTTATTATCTCATTTGATCAAATCCTCTTCATCAATCAAAAAAATTATTGTACTCAAATCAACTTAAGTATTTATCTTACTAGCAAGTAGAAGGTTTGACATCAGTGAAAAAATGATGATTGAAACACATTCTCATACTTGTATGAATATGTTTTCAACAATCTCCCTCTTTGGAATTGATGGAAAACCAGTACCAACAATAATACCAAAATAAAATATTTCCTTGTATTGAAATCTCTTCTTCTATCAACAGCTTTTATCTTTTGTATAGGTTACAAAATTCTATTATAATCAACAAACAATCAAATCATTCTTATGACTCCCTCTTTTTCACTTTCTTCTTTCTAATATTTAGGTATCTGTCTCTTCTTATTTGGTTCTTATATCTCCTTCAACACTATCTCTCGCTTACTAGGTAGATGTATGTCTTTTAATCATCAGGCACACTATCTCCCTCTGAGTAGATATTCCATATTTCTTCCTTGTTCTCACTATGTTTGGTATTGTATATTTCTCCCTCTTTGACAACAATGCCAGAGACTTGTCATCTTAATATGCAAATATGAACAATTTTAGTTTCTCCCTCTATCACTTAGGTTGTGATTGAGTTGCAACTCCAACTCTTTGATTACATTAGGAAGCCCCTAAAGTAAGATCCACTACATCAATGTGTAACATCTGTCAATCATCTTAGTTGATGCAAGACATTTTTCATGCTTCTTAAATACCCTTGGATAGGGGAATCACCCCTAGTTTACCTCTTAGATACTCATGAGCATCCTTAGGTAATGCTTTTATGAAGATATTAGCTATTTTTTCTTTTGTATTCAGATATTCCATATTTACCTCTTTGTCTTGAACTAACTCTCTCAATTAATGATACTTTATTGCAATGTGCTTAGTCTTTGTATGCATCACATGACTCTTTGATATATTTATAGCACTTGAATTATCACAATAAAGTATCACAAGATCAATGGTTTCCTTGATACCTTTGAGTAGTTGTTTGATCCATAAAATGTTTGTATAATTTACTACAACAACAACATACTCAGCTTCAACAATAGATTGAGATATGCAATTTTGTTTCTTGCTATTCCATGTAACCAACCTTTTTCGTAAGAAAAATTCTCCTCCACAAGTGTTCTTTCTTTCATCAATATTTCCAGTCCAATCAACATTAGTGTAGGCTTTGAACTTAAACTTCTCATTTTTCTTGTAGTATAGACCATAGTCTTTTGTTCCTTTCAAATATCTCATTATTCTCTTAACAAATATCAAATGATTCTCCCTAGGATTAGCAGGGAATCTTGAAACTATCCCACTAGATAATGCAATATCATGTCCACTATGCACTACTGCAATTTTCCAATCACAAAGGTCTATAAAATATTTGATTAACCTCATATAAATAATCATTCTTTGACAATTTGTGTCATATCACCATAGGCGCGCTTACTAGCTTGGACTCTTCCAATCCAATAAATTTTAGTATCTTCTTTACATATTTTGACTAAGTGATGTATATACCATATTTCATTTGACATACTTGAAAAATCACAAAGAACTTGATCTCTCCAAACATAGACATCTCAAATTCTTTCTTCATTTCATTTGCAAAAGCTTTACATAAAGTATCATAACCTCCAAATATGATATCATCAACAAAAGTTTCAAATAGTAAAATAACTTTTCTCTTTTCTATCTTCAAGTATAGATTACTATAATCATCAATCTTCTCAAATCCAATCTTCACAAGATAATTATGAAGCCCTTTATACCATGCTCTTGGTGCTTTCTTCAAACCATATAGAGCTTTGTGTAGTCTACATACCATGTTTTTGTTGTGAGCATCAAGAAATCCTTTTGGTTGTTCTATATAGACCTCTTCTTCTAATATGTCATTCAAAAATGCAAATTTAACATCTATTTGATAAACTTTGAAACCTTTGATGTACAGCAAGCAAACATATTTTTTATTCCTTCCAATCTTGGAATAGGAGTGATTGTTTCTCCATAGTCCATCCATTCTTCTTGTGCATACCCATTACAAACTAATTGTTAGCCAAACTACCCTAATGCCAAAAATTAAAATCCAAATGATAAACCACTCAACGATCATGTAGGGTTTCAAATTTTAGATATTTGAAAAGTTTTCACAAAATGATTTAACTTTGGCTATATCTTTTTATCCTAAGTCTCTTGGGCCTTATTTTCATATCATGTCTTCAAGTTTTAAGTTGCAGTCATGCGATCAGCCCTTGGTCACATAGTCATGATGGCTTAAGAATTAACCTACATTCAGATGGAAAAGTAGCTAGTTCTTTTTTTTTAGGTTCATTGATGGTTAGGCTCAAATCATGATTAAGGTAGTGATGAGGTGATTTATTTGTAATCACTTAGTCATAGGGGTTAGCATTGGAGCCATGAGTTAAGTGTGTGGACATGTGATAGGCCACCACATGGACATGTTGGAAACATGCCAGAGAATTGTCTAGTGAAGTTGGCATATGGAAGGGCCTTGATTGGTCAAAGTGATGACATGGGTTATAGGGTGGATGTTGAGTTCTCAGGTGGGCTAGGATATGCCTTTCCTTCATCGCTCGATCAAATGAGTTATTTAATTGACTTGAGTTAGAGTTCTAAAGGCATGATTCCTTTATATCATGCAGTTGCCCCAAGTTAAAAGTAATCTTGAGCTTAACCAGCATTGGTTCAATGTCATGTTAAGTTGTGATGGTGTGATAAGGGAAAATCTCTAGTGCTTTAGAGATGTATTTCACGTCGTAACATCTTTTAGATCTATGGCTAGTGCATTATCATGAGGAGTTAAGCCGAAATTTTGGTTAGAGTTATGATTGAGTGATTCACTTTGTTTTTCTTGATTGGAAGGTTAAGAGATGAACCTAGAGTTAGAGTGGTGATGGTGTGAGTGCAGTTAAGTTTCAGCCTTCGCAAGGTCGCGGTTGTCAATGGGAAACATTGAAGACATGCTGCAAAGTAGTAGTAGATAGTTATAGTTTCACAAGTAATAACTACTAATGAAGAAAGGTGGTGGTGAAGTTGTGATCATGGGTGGTCAAACATGAAACATAAAGTTGAATGTAAGTAGGGTGCTAGAATAATAAAAGATGATTGTTCTACATGGCATGGCTTGAGGTTTGAGTCCAGTTGACCAATGACACAACTGATTTGGCATACCAATAATAGAGGAAGCAAATCTTTGATGATAGATTTGATCTTTTTGATCTCCTTCAACCACCTTCATCGTTCCTCATGCCTAATAAATGTGAAGGAACACTCCATTGCCACCTAGAGGCCCATCTAATTAGTCAAAATGTCCATGGTTGCTATTTTTGTCTTCTCAGGGATCTATTTGGTGAAGAAGTGATTTTCTTATGTTTGGATGTGTACCATGATCATATCTTTTTCAGATTTATAGTAATTGTTGTCTAGAATCTTCAATGTAGTTGTTGAGTTTTACCTTAGGTTAGAAGCTATATGAGTTATGCTTAATCTATAAAAGCACATTTTGTAATCTTTTGAAGGGTCTATTCTTCTCTATTTCCCTTGGCATGTTTTGACATGCACATTGTAAATTCCCTTTGCCCCAAAATTATTCATGATTATCTGCCTCATCTTTTTCAGCCATTAATGTGCTATGCAAGATCTATTTGCCTTTCGTCAATGTATTTTGATTGTCTATCATTTTCATAATTGTATCTTTTTTCTGGCCTATGAATGATATTAAGTGAATCTCTTCTTCCTTGTGTCATTTGTCTGGTTGTATGATTTGTATGTGATTGGTAGATTAAACAAGTCTTAATCTACATATTTTGATGTCATAATAGTTAATTATGCATTTATGAGAAGAGATTGGGTTGAACACTCTATTTTGATGCATCACCTCCTTAGATAAGATTAGGTAGTTTGCTTCCATGCATTCCTTCTCCCTTTTCCTCTCCAAGTGTAGTTTAGGTGCATCTTGATAGCAAAGGAAGTTGGCCTTCTTTGGAGACTCAACCTCATTGTTCAAGTATTACAACTTGGAGGTTGTTTCCATGTTTCACGAGGTTGACTTTAGGTAAAACTTTAGACAAGGGTGCAAACTTTTGTGACAACAGTTTTTGGCATGCCTGGTGGGACAAAATCTTGAAGCTTTATAAGTTTACTGGTGTCAAAAAAGAAAATTTCCAAATACATGCTAAGAAGAAAGTGCTGCTCTTAATATTTTTAGGCTTTCAAGAGGTTCATTCTCAAGTACTTGGAAACTCTATTCTACAATATATCTAGTTTATAGACCAAGTAGTTGTGATTCATACCCAAGGCTCATACAAGGGCATCTTATAGAGGTAATTTTTTAGTATTTAAAGCTCTCATTTTCAAATCTTAGAAGAAAGAAGACTAGATTGTCTCTATCACTAGTTAGGAGTACAAAAGAAGTCCATACATATACAAGATCCATCTCTATCCCTCCTATTGATAGATCTCAGCCTAGGATACCATATGATCATATCAATTGGCCACTTGTTTATATGGAACAACCTAGAGCTCATGTATTTTCCACTTTTAATGGTGGGAGTCCTCTCCTTTTGGCTCAAAGACATGATATTCCAATGTTAGCCCTCAAAAGTATACCTGATTTCACTGGTGAAAATTCCATCTCCCCTATAAAACATATTCAAGATATTTCAAATATTTGTAATATACATGGTATTACAGAGGATGATGTTGCTGTTAGGCTTCTAGCTTCATCCTTGAAAGGAAAATCATTACAATGGTATAAAGGTTTGCCTCATAACACTATTACTAATTGGGATGGGTTAGGAGAAGGGATTTGTAAGCATTTTGAGGACAAAAGTGATTACCTATCACTTTTAGAGCAGCTAACAACTATCAAAAGAGCACCCCATGAATATATGACTGATTTTAATTATTGATTTCAAAAGACATGGGATAGAATACCTATTGTAGTAAAGCCTTCCACTAGTAATGCATTATTGTATTACCTTAAAGATTTTAACAATGATATTGCTACCACTCTACAATCTATAGGAGGGGACACTTTACCAAATTCTTATGAGATTTCCATAACAGTGGAAAATATCTTGATACAAGGAGAGAGGTTAGATCCAAGGCCTCCAATTCCCTTCTTTCTTGACATGCCCAATCATCAACCTATTGTAGCCCCTATTCCTACTTCCTCTACATTTCAATCCCTTGTTGTGATCCCAGTAGCCTCCACATCTTCTAATGGAGTTGATAAGATTGAGGCCATGATGTAGACATTGATGTAGAGTATGGATAAGAGGTTGTGAGATCAAGAAAAGAAGATGGAGGACAATAGTGAAGTAATGCAAAAAATGAGTAATGAGTTGGTGACTATGAAGAGGTAACAAGATCAAAATAATAAGCCTCCCCAAATTCAGTATCAAGGTCCCATACATAATAGAACCCCAAACTAAAGTCATGTTCCTTACAATCAGAATAGACCTATCGACAACACCCAGACTACAAATACCAACCTAAATAGGGCCTTCGTCCCTCAAAATAATCTTGCTCAAGATCAAGACTTATGCAATTCTTGTAACTACTCTTATGGATATTTTATGTATCAGAAGGAAGAGTCTTATTTGGCGTTAACTATACAAGAACAAGTAATAGATCAACAACACAATGCTAATCGACCTGTTGACGCTTCTTATCTACAATGACAAGGTGATTATTCCTTTATAAATCACCAAGTAGGAGAGAATTGTCATGTGAATCAAGATCCCATTGCTCACAACACTAGGACAAGAGAAGAGCCATTGAAGATGTGACCCCTCCTCCTAATTAGGCCTGAACATCAAATGCAATACCTCATGTAAAAATAGTAAACGATCAATCAAATGCTCCTCAAAAACAAAGGAAAATTAATAGTGGAAGAGATGTGAATGGTCCTCAAGTTATTCCATCTCAACCTCCTACACATGCAGCTCCCAAGGTTTCTACCAAAGCACATAACACATCATTCAACATGGTAGAGCAGATGAAGAAAATAAATGTGAACATTTCCATGTGGGATGTTGTTGCTACTATACCCATGAAAAAGAGGTTTTTTAAAGAAGAATTAGAGAGCATCGAACCAAAGGATCTGCTACCTAGCATGGAGAGTAACACAAGTCTTGTACAACTAGAAAATGAAGGAGAAACAAGTAAGAAAATTAGACCTCCTCCTTTTTATGTCTCTCTCATTATAGGGGATAAGCTAGTCCACAATTGCATGATTGATTTAGGGGCTACCAGTTTAGTAATGCCTAAGTCTGTTGTTGATGTTGTAGAAATAAAATAAGAGCCCATTGTTAGGGATGTATTGCAGTTGGATGGTAGTATTGTCAAGACTATAGGAATCCTTAGGAATGTTGAAAAGGCCCTACATGCATGCCTTGGTTGTACTATAGTTCAAGATATATCAGTTGCTAAAGTTAAGCCATAGTTTTCCATTTTTCTTTCAAGAGATTTCATTCCCAAATAGGTGGTTGCATATCCTCAGGATTGGTCATACATGTTTTCTAGAATAAGATACAGGACTAAAGCTTCAATTAGAGAAGAACCTTTGACCCTCATTCATATTGAGCCCTACTCTCCTAATCTCATCAATATGAATTGCCCTATCCTAGATATAGATGAAAATAACATAATAAATGAGCCTACCACTTCCCTAGTGAAGATTCCTAATTTTCTCTTAGATGAGTGGGCTAGTGTATATCAGTTTGATCCTATATCATAAACCCAAGAGATAGGCCTTGGTAATTATTGTATATAAAAAAAGGATGCTCTTTTCCCTAACCTTATGAAGAAAAAAGAGGATACAAGTGGTATATTGATCATGGACTTTGATGGATCAAGGAATAAAAATGGATCAAAGGTGCTAGTGTGATGTTTGTTTCCCATGCACTAGAAAGGTATTGCTTCTCTTTTAGGCTTCAATTCAGTTGTACTAGGAAAAGCATGATGCATTGATTCAAGGTCTCCTACTTTCTAGAAAAAGAGGAATTCAAGCCTTAAGTTTATATGGAGATAGTGAGTTGATTTCCCATCAAGTGAGAAATCAAAATGTCACCACGAATGGTTTTCTCAAGTCTTATAAACATAGAGTATGAGATTTGCTTGAGATTTTCAATGCATTTAATATTTAAAGCATCCCTAGGAAAGAAAATAAACATGTTGATAGACTTGCAGTAGTGGGTGCATCTTATGATGTGCTAAGAAGCCTTGAAGATGAAAAGAAGTAGCAGATTAGAGTGGTGGTTAGGCCTGCTATCCTTGATAATAATGTCGATTGGAAAGTGTTTGAATTTGATGCACAAATTGTGAGTTTCTTGTAGAATGAAGTAAAATTCTTAGATAGAAATTAGTCAAGATTACATAAACACTATGGAGATCAAATTATTAATCTCAGTTCCAACAAGTTGCCTATGGGTTTGATTACCTGAGAAAGTGCTTTCACTCCTGATGATCGAGAAAGAGATAGGGGCATGAATCTTGCTGCAAGAAACGTGAAATGTCCCCTTTCTAATTTTATATGCTATTTAAAGCCTCTAATCAGATTTTTTAAAAATCAAACAACCAATATTTCAAAGATCCACCAATTTCTCAATAAAACCCAAATTGGTATGCCCAAAATAGTGCCAAAAACTTCACAGCTTCACATATTATTAATAAATCTGAAAATAGACATTTCTAAAAAAATTTCACCAGAATAATAGCCTAAAAAATGACATTTCCATATTTTTATAGAGTTTACACAATAGCTCCCAAACGGAGCACAAAAACAATGCTCATCGAGCTCCCGAAAATAACACAAAATAGCCCAGAAACACCACAAAAACACTAATAATATATCATAGAAGTATAACCATGACCCAATACATATATTCAGTTCTATTTTAACATCTAAATGTTTGAAATACAACAGCAACCCATACTGATATGAAATACTCAATCGAAAACACCAAACTCTTACAAAAAACACACTAGAAAACCCACAAATTTGCACTGTTCAGCACAAGGGCAAACTCTGCATGAGCTTGCACATGGAATGGATTTAAACTCCTATCCTTAGCCTTCCTAGAAACCTAAAAACTCCCATCCTTGGGTCTCCTTCTCCACAAGTTTGGCAGCCTCTAAAGAACAACAAAGCAATGAGCAAAAACCAAGTTCTAGAATCAGCCCAAAATGCCTACAAATCCCTTTAAAAGAGGGGATAACCCTAACTCACGACCAAGATGAGTTAATAAAACATATTTTAATAATAATTTCCATTTATTAGTCCATTGGTTTCCAAATATTAGCCCCTTTTGCTGAAACTTCACTTTTTTGAGCCTGCCTTCCTTAGCAAAGATTATTATTTTTAATTAGTTGGAAAGGGGACATGACACAAGGATGATCATATACCAGTTGTGGTTACTGATGGAAGATCCTTAAATAGGGGAAAGGTATGTCCTGAAGTAGAACAAGAAAATTTCATTCATCTATGTCAAGAATTCAGTGATGTGTTTTTATGGACATATGATGATCTAAATGGTTTTGATCCAAGCCTATTTCAACATAGCATAGACTTAAAAAAAGATGCTAAACTAGTAAGACAAAAACAAAGGCTGGTGAATCCTAAAATTGAACCCTTGATGAGAAAGGAGTTATCTAAGCTGACTGAGGCTAATATTATCTTTCCTATCAAACATTCCTCTTGGGTAGCAATCCTTGTCCCTATTAGGAAGAAGAGTGGAGAAATTAGACTATGTGTAGACTTGAGGGACCTTAAAAAAGCCTCCCTTAAGGATCATCAACCCCTTCCTTCCATGGAAAAAATCCTATCTAGGGTTAGTGGTTCAGAAAGGTTCTTAGCCCTAGAAAATTTTTTAGGCTACAATCAAGTGCTAGTCAAAGAAGTTGATAGATACAAGACTGCATTTACCACAAAGTAGGGCACCTATGCTTATAGGAAAATGTCATTTGGGATAACAATTGCAGGTGCCACTTTCCAAAAGGAAATGGAGATGGTCTTCAATAATATGATAGAAAAATATATTTTGGTCTATCTTGATGACATTACAGTATATTCTAAGAGTGTGATAGATCACTTTGGCCATCTTAGACAAGTCTTCCTAAGATGTAGAGAGTTTTGTGTTTCCTTAAATCCACGTAAGTGTATCTTTTCCACTAACCAAGGGAAATTGTTAGGGCACATTATATCCAAATATGGTTTGACTATTGATCCAGAGAGAACAAAAGAAATACTTTCTCTCTCTCTCTCTCTCTTCCTAATCACAAGAAACGGTTGTAAAGTTTCCTTGGTAGGATTAATTTTGTGAGAATATTCATTCCTAATTTAACTATTATGGTGAAACCTCTTATACATATTATCAAGAAGAATGTAGTCTTTTCATGGACCAAGGAAGGAAAATAATTTTTTAAAGAAATCAAAGTAGCCATAGCCTCTGCTCCTACTCACTAATCCAAACTTTGAGAAGGATTTCATTCTTTACACCTTAGGAGGTGAGTCAAGTATTTCTGTTGTTTTAAATCAATTGAATGATAATAATAAAGTACAACCCATTTCCCTCTTTAGTAAAGGGCTTAAGGAGTATGAAGATAAGTATAGCAATGTGGAGAAGCAAGCCCTTGCAATCATAATATTTTTGAAGAAATTCAAACATTTCCTATCCCATAATAGGATCCATCTACTAGTACCCGATGCAAGTGTCAATGATATCCCCTTGAGAAAGGATAGTAATGAGAAAAGAGCAAGTTGGATTACTAAAGTGATGGAATATGATGTGGACATCTAGGTCACTAAATTGGTAAGAGGGAAAGGACTATGCAAATAGATGATCTCATCTCAAGAATTAGATGATGAAGTTGCTTTGGTATTGATAGATCAACAAGAATCAAGAGATAAGAATCCAAGGAGTTGGATAAATGACATGATGACCTTCTTAGAAGGAAATGAATATCCTCAAGGATTGGATAGAGCTAAAAGGAGATATTTTAGATTGTAGTCAATCTCCTATGCCATAGTTGATGGTATTCTTTTTAGGAGGGACTTTAATGGAGCATTGCTAAGATGTATATATGTATATCAAGTTAAAAGGATGATTAAAGAGTTTCATGATGGTTTTGATGGTGGCCAATTTTCAGCAAGAACAAATGCCATGAAGATAATGAAAGCTAGCTGCTATTGGCCATCCTTGTTCCATGATTGCCATAGACATGTAAAGAAGTTTGAAAAATGTGCCTTATTTGTAGGTAAGTAGAGACTTATAGATCTCCCCCTTCAACCTATTCAAGTTGATCAGTTTTTTCCCAATGGGGATTAGATTTTATTGGTCCTATTAATCCTTCTTCTAGCTATGAATTATTTCACTAGGTGGACAAGGACAATTGTATTAAAGGATGATACTAAGAATTTAGTTGTTGAGTTCTTAGATGGAGTCATCACAAGTTTTGGTACTCCTTCCAACATCATTTCAAATAATGCAAAATCATTTGTAGGAGCTCAGATATTTGTGTGGGCAATAGATCATGGCATTTATTTAAGCACATCTTCTAACTATTACCCTTAGGGTAATGGGCTAGCTGAATCATCTAATAAGAATCTAAATAGGATAATGAAAAGAAAAATTGAGGATAATTAGAGGTGTTGTCATTAGAAATTTAAAAAAACTCTATAGGCTAACATGAGAACACCTAGAAGGGCCATATAAAATTCTCCATTTGTGCTACTCTATGGGGGAGAATCTAGGCTTCCTATTTTATTAGAATTTTCTACCCTTGAATTGGCTCATCAACTTGAGTTAGCTGAAGATGATGTTATGATAATGAGGATGGAAAAATTAATGGAGTTGGAAGAGAAGAGAAACCAAGCTATGCAAACCTTGAGAAAACATCAACAACAAATGAAAAAGTCTTTGACAAGAAGGCTTGGGCTAGGAGCTTTAAGGAGGGTGATCTTGTGCTAAAATGGGATGCAGACAAGCAAAACCAAGGAGACATTCAAAGTTTGGTGCACTATAGAGTATTCCCTATGTGATAATCAGTTGCAAGCAGTTGAATGCTTTTCAGTTAAGCAGGCTCAATGGAGAAGTTCTCCCTATTCTAGCCAATGGGATATAACTTAAACCCTATTTTTTATGAGGGATGTTTCATGTATATAGTTAGAGTAATTTTCTTTCTGTCCTTTCCTATTTTCTAAGAAGTGCAAGGTGCACATAGTGTCGTTCCTCTTGAGCAACAATTTTGAAAAGTTTTTGCAAAAGTTGTAGAGACATAAAGAGTATGTTTTATGGTTTAGAATGTAGCAAAGGTGATAAAATAGATAGGGTTTTAGAGTTTAGAGACTCCATAACCCAATGGATTTTCAGCGGTCACTAGTCATATGCCAAGAAGATTTGCATCCCCTCTAATTCACTAGAAATGTTAGCCAAAATGCCTTCCTACCAAAAAATCAAATCCAAATGATAAACCAATCAATGGTCACCTAGGGTTTCAAATTTAATATATTTGAAAGGTTTTCATGAAATGATTTAAATTTGACCATATCCTTTTATCCTAAATCTTGCAGCCCTTATTTTCATAATATGCCTTCAAGATTTAAGTTGTCGTCATGCGATCACCCCTTGGTCGTGTAGTCATGATGAGTTAAGTGTTAACCAACATTTAGATAGTGAAGTAGTAAATTCTTTTGTCTATAGGTTCACTAATGGTTAGGCTCAAATCATGGTTAAGGTAGCGATAAGAAAATTTCTTTATGATTGCTTAGTCTCATAGATTAGTGTTGGAGCCATGAGTTAAGGGTGAGGACATGTGAAAGGCTACCATATGGACACACTAGAAACATGGTAGAGAATTGTCTAGTTGAGTTGGCATATGACAGGGCCCTGATTGGTCAAAGTGCTGACATGGATTATAGGGTGGATGCTGAGTTGTCAAGTGGGCCAGGATATGCCTTCCCTTCATCTCTCAATCACTCAATTTTGCATTGTCTGATCTTTAGATCTACAGTCAATGTGCTATTGCGAGGAGTTAAGCCAAAACTATGGTTAGAGTCATGATCAAGTAAGTCCATTTGTTTCACTTGGTTGAAAGGTTAAGAGATGAACATTGGGTCAAAGTGGCAACTATATGAGTGTTGTTAATTTTCAGCCTTTGCAAGGTTGTAGCGATTAGTGGAAAACATTGAAGAAAGGTTGCAAAGTAGTGATAGATAATTAGTCATGATTTCATAAGTAATAACTACTAATGAAGAAATTTGGTGATGAAGTTGCAATCATGGGCAGTCAAACATGAAACATAAAGTTGAATGTTGGCAGGGTGGCAAAATGATAAAGTATGATTGGTCCACATGGTAAGGCTTGAGTGTTGACTCTAGTTGACCAATGAAATGACTAATTTGGTGTAGTAATAATAGAGGAAGTAACTCTTTGAAGGTAGATCTAATCATTTTGATCTCTGTCAACTACCTTCATCATTCCCTATTCCTAAAAAATGTAAAGGAACACTCCATTACTGCCTGGTAGTCCATCCAATTAGTCAAAACATCCATGGTTGATGTTTCTATCTTCTTAAGGCTCTGTTTGGTGAAGAAGTGATTTTATTTCATCTGGATGTGTGCCATGATCAGGTCCTTTCTATATTTGTAGTAACTATTCTCTACAATCTTGAATACATTTGTTGAGTTTTTCCTTAGGGTAGAAGCTATCTGAGTTATGCTTAAGCAATAAAAGAACATATTGTAATCTTTTGAAGGTTCAATTCTACTCTATTTTCCTTGGCATGTTTTAGCATGCACATTGTAAATTTCCTTTGCCCTTGAACTATTTTTTGTCACTTAGGTTTGCACCCTTGTCGAAAGCCTATGCATGAGGACAACCTAGTGAAACATGGAAATAACCTCCAAGCTGTGGGACTTGAACTGTGAGGTTGAGTCTCTAGAGAAAGCCAACTTCCTCTTACTATTAGGATGCACCTAACTACTCTTGGAGAGGAAAAGGGAGAAGGAGAGCATGAAATAAAATCTACCTAATCTAATCTAAAGAGGTGATGCACCAAAATAGAGTGTTTAGACCAATCTCTGCCCATATATGCAATATTGAACCAGAATGAAACTAAGGATATACACATTCAGACTTGCTTTAATCAAATAATCACATGCAGATTAGAAGACCAAGATGAATGACACAAGGAAAGGGAGATTCACTTATATTATCATTCGTAGACCAAGGAGATACAGTCATGCAGATTACATATTTCCACAAAACAATAGTGGAGGAAAAGAATTCTTACACTTTACACCAATGGATGAAAGAGATAAGGCAAAAATCATGGAGTTCAGAGGCAAAGGGAATTTTACACTGAAATTGCATAGCAACAACAAAGAAAAGTCAGAGAAGGATTGAACTTTACAAAATTCACAAAAAATGCCTTTATAGTTTAGGCATAACTAAGATTTTCCCTCCAAAACTATCTTGCAACCACCGCCATTAAGTCCCTGCCAAGAACAATCATGGGGATCTGAGGAAATCTGATCTAAGTATAGCCTTTTGGTACCATGAAATTTGATTTTTAGCTAAAACAGGGCCTTGAGAAGACAAAGGCAGTGCCATAATTGTGCTCTGACTAGGTAGATGGATTAGATCAAGGTGGAGTGTTCTTCCTTGTCTCGCATTCACTCTGGGTTGGTTGGGATCGATCATAAATATCAAATCACGTAGAAAACCCGACCTCCTATCACTTTTGGTGCATGAATCAGTAGATTCAGCGAATCAACTTGTCTTTGGCACTAGGACGAGCCAGGTGGACTAATGAGTTTATTTCCTTTTGCCACCTCACAGGGTCTCCTTGAGTTGACCATGCCTTTTATTACTAATCGCGCCACCTTGCAACCCTGACTGAGATAGTCACATTATCTGCCAGCACATCAAACTGTTACTACCTTAACTGGACCCATTGAGACACGTGTCAGCGAGGTGCTATGTCTCTATGCATATCCTTCGAGCACTTTCCCATAGCAAGATAGTGCCCACCATCGATTTGAACTGATCTGATGATTGTGAAGACTTGCCAGAATACTACGCTATCTCCTTAGAACCTCTGGGCCCACGAAACAACTCAGCACACCTATCATCTAACTTGGCCCAAATTGGTACCATCTCTGTAGTTCATAACCCTTGGCCCCACCCTGCTACATGTCATAGAGGTGCAATGTCGCTATGGTTAAAATTCTTGCAACTTTCCATAGCAAGATAGCACCCACTGTTGATCTCCACGAGATCAATGATCATGAAAGATCTGCACTTGCCTCTATAAGGTTTCTAATCCATGAATCCACTTAGCAACACCTGGCACATCCTGGCATATCCATCTTGGTGAGACCTGGCCCCACTGATCCACATGGTGAAAGGGTGCTATGTCACTATGGATAACATCCTCATAGTTCTCCATAGCAAGATAGTGCCTTCTGTGGATTTTCCTAAGATCTATGGTGATTAACAAATTTGTATAACTGCACACTGAGTTGGCTAAATGGACCAATGAAATATCACCACCATTATACTGTGACCCACCTAACAACTGCCACTGAGGATGAGCCGTAATATTGCTTTGGAGAAGGGTGGACCCATTATGTCATCCGTGCCACGTGTCGCCTAGGCGCTATGTCGCTATGGTTAAAATTCTCGCAGCTTTCCATAGCGAGATAGAGCCCATCATTGATTTCCTTAGATCTGAAAGTGGGCAAGATGGATCTAACCTATTAGTGTACCAACCAATGAGAACTGGTTATGTGCCAACCTGTCTGACAAGTCCTCATTCGCGGCCCGCCAAGGGAAATAGGACCCACATTCTGCATAGTCATTTTTTAGCCAATGAAAACTGACCAACTGCCAATGCGTTTGACAAAATTTATCACTAGTATCTGACGGGGCATACCTGGGACCCACCTGCTTTCCTAAACTTTGCCTAGTAACACTTCCGTCTGGGAACTATGTCGCTAATGGCGAGGAACACAAACTTCCTGATAGTGCCATAGCACCCACCGGATGGAACAAAACCTGGTGCCAGAGAAGTAATGAGGAAAAGGAGGACCCACTAGATACGTGGTGAAACTTTTCTAATTCGCTATGGAAAAGGACCATGCAACTTCCCATAGCAACATAGCACCGACTGTTGATTTACTTTGATCTGATGATGAGGAACTTGGAGGCCCGTAGAAACAAATCATAAGGTTTGATCATTTAACAGTTTTTGATATTTTTGAGACGTTTAAAATAATATTAAAATCAGGAAGTGACCGTTGGTAAGCATTTAAAATTCAAATTTTGGTGGGGGCGCAAAAATAAAAAACACTATTCATGATATTTTGCCTTATCTTTTTGAGCCATTGATGTACTATGCAAGATCTATTTTCCTCTCTTCAATGTATTTTAATTGTTTTTCATTTGCATAACTGTATCTCTTTTTTGGCCTATGAATGATATTAAATGAATTTCTTCTTCCTTGTGTCATTTATTTGGTTGTCTAATCTTTATGTGATTGGTAGATGAAATAGGTCTAAATCTATGTATTTTGATGTCATAATAGTTAACTACACATTTGTGGGTAGAGATTAGGCTGAACACTTGATTTTGGTGCATCACCTCCTTAGATTAGATTAGGTAGTTTAATTACATGTATTCTTTCTCCCTTTTCCTTTCTAAGTGTAGTTTAGGTGCATCTTGATAGTAAAGGAAGCCATCCTTCTCTGGAGACTCAACCTCATTATTCAAGTCCCACAACTTGGAGGTTGCTTCCATGTTTCACAAGGTTTCCTTTAGGTAGAACTTTAGGAAAGGGTACAAAATTTTGTGACAACACTAATCTTACCTTATTCCTTATGACTTTACCATTTTCATCTAACTTTTTTTTGTACACCCACTTGGTTCCAATCATATTTTTATCTTCTGGTCTAAGGAACTAAAGTCTATTTCTTGTTCTTTTCAATCTGTTCAATCTCTTCTTTCATGGCTTTACTCTAGTCCCCATTTTCTAAGGCATCTTTCATTTCTTAGGTTCATGCATGCTAAGAAAAAATGTATCACTTATCAACCTATTTCTTTTCATTAGTCTTGCATCTTTATCTCCAATAATTTGTCTAACAAGGTGATGTCTTTTGACAAACTTTGACAATCTTGGTTTTGCTCTATTTTTCTCATTAGGTCTGTCAACTTTTGAATCACTATGTGCTTCTCTATCAGGTAATTCAAAATCTAATTCATGTAGACTAATCTCAGAATCAAAATGTATCTTAATTTCATTATGTAACTTGGAACTTGACTGTAGCTCGGTTCCTAAATGCAACTCTCAATCATTGTATGTGACTCAATAGTTACTAAAAATTGATGTTGATTTGCAATTTGATTTAAAAAATATTCATTAGTAGAGATACCTTCATAAAAGTATACAAATGATTTGTAATCTTCTAGTTCCTTCAGGTTTAGCCCCATGTACTTTTGCAAATTCATCAAATTTTACACTTGCATTTTCCACAACTTTGTTAGTGTTAGTATTTAAACACTTATTAGCTTAAATTCTTGTGGAATAACCAAGGAATATACCTTATTCACTTTTTGCATCTAATTTACCATTCTTGAAATTTTTTAAAATATAACACTTGCTTCCAAATACCTAAGAATATTTTACATTAGGTGAGTATCCATACCATAGTTTACAAAGTGTTGAATGAGTACCTTTCTTGACTTGCACATAGTTAAAGGTATAGACAATTTTACTTACAACCTCTCTCTAGTATTTCAAAGAAACATTCTTCTTCATCATGATTGTCCTATCACAATTCATTACAGATCTATTCCTCCTTCAACAATTCTATTTTGTGGAGGGGTTCTAGGTGCAGATGTTTGTCTTTTGATTCCTCTATAATTACAAAACATCTCAAACTTATTTGATGTAAATTCTCCTCTTCTATTAGATCTCAAACATTTCAAACTTTTACCTATTTCTATAACTCTTGCTATGTACAACTTAAACATTTGAAAATTTTAGATTTCTATTTGAGATACATAATTGTCATCATCCTAGAATAATTATCAAAAAATAAAATAATGTACTTATCACCTTTGTAACTTTGCACATCAATTAGTCCACATAAGTTAGTATGAACAATCTAAAAAATCCTTTAGAGGTGTGAGTCTTACTCTTAAAACCAAACTTTTTCATTTTGCCTAACTGACATGGTTTGCAAATTATATTGTCAGGTTTCTTCAACTTAAGCAAGCCACTGACTCTTCTCATGTTATTGATACTAACCAAGTTATCAAAATTAACATGACATAACCTCTTGTGCCATAACCACACATCATCAAATTCTACAACTAGACAAGTAGCATCATCCATATCAAGATAGAATAGATTACCTCTAGTTTGATAATATTTTTCAATTAGTTTTTTATTAGTATAATATATCTTAGCTATCTTGTTCTCAAACTCAACCTTACAACCTGAACTATTTAGTTGTGACACACTCAAAAAATTATAGTTAAGTCCTTCAACATAATAAGCATTGTCACATAAAATCTTTTCTATGAGTTTGATAGAACCTTTTCCTTTTATCAGACAAGGTGCATCATTACTAAACCTTACACTATTTTTATCATAATAATTTAGGGTAATGAACTTACTTGTGAGGTCTCACCCCAATCCATCATAGCACATCTAATATATTTTATTTTGATACATTATGACTCAATATATCAAGATATTGTATGATGGACTGGATATTATTATATTATTTTATGTCATGTGATGCTTTACTTTAAAATGCTTAATCATGTTATTTGATGTTTTATAAGCATGCATAACAATGGTATAGTACAGTAAATGAATTCAAGATTAGGAATATGATTAATAATTTAATTATACAATTTTTAATGGTTAAATATGTGAGTCGAAAAGAGACAAAGGTTATTTAAATGAAAGTTTGATGTTTTGATTTATGTGATTATCCAAATGAGTTTTAGATATATGCATGTGATTTTTCTCGAGCTACTAATGTGTGAATTGAGTGTGCAGGATTATTAACCATGGGATCCAACAGAGAATTGGTAATCAACCCTATGGTCAATATGTGAAACTAAGATTGAGTCTAATGAAGAGATGCAAACCTTGTTGTTTCATATTTTATTTGTAACATAATTTGAATGTGTGTGTCATTTTGTAATAGTAAAATGTTTAATGTTATGTGATAGTGAATCTTATGGTGTCACTTGACACTCATAATTTGTGTATGTGTATCATCATGCTATTTATGGTTAGCAAAGTAATTCAATAATCTAAGATTGATTAAGTTAGTAACCTAAGACTAATTAATTGGTAACCTAGATTAGTTACCCTAATTAGGGTTTAGTGGTAAGTTTGTATTCCTACAATTTTTAGAATGTTCAAATATTTCAAGCCAAATTAATAAGTCCTAAAATGGTCCTAGAGGCCAAAATTAATAAAATCCAAGTGCCTAGGGGGTATCTGTACGAGTTGGGGACATGTTTTACTCTTCTAAATCATTCTGTTGACTTGTATGACATTCTAAATATCTCATTTTCCCTTTAGTGCGAAAATTGAACTTCTCCATAAGTTTTCCAAGTTTACACTCCACCAAAAATGTTTTCTTAATGGTAGGATCAAGTTGGAAGACCCTAGAAGGCCTCAGTCAAGTCTGGAGTTATTATAATTTTAGATGGGTGAGTTTAGAAGCTTATTTAGTTACAAATTTGAGAGATGAAGGGTGTTCACTCATTCTTTACATTTAGAGAGAGTAAAGTCAAGATTGAAGGAGGAAGAAGGATTAACTCTTCTAAAAAATTCTATTTGCCATAACCATTTTTGGAGGTAGGTATCCTTCATGGTCATGTTCTTCATGTTCTGTTTTTATTTTCTTAAGTAGACCTATTGCATGTGTGTGTTTTTTTTATGTGTGATGAAACATGTGGGGGATGGGCTATTGTGGGATTCTTATTTGTTTTTTCCTTCCATGTTTACATTTTTTTTTATGGGAAAAACTATAAGAGTTGTATCGGAATTACTCACCCCTAGATAGGGTAGAAGTAGCCATCTATGGGAGGAGGGTCTCAATTGGACTCTAGGTCAGTGCAGAGTCTCTCCTCATTATGAGGAGATGGATAAAGTAGGGTGTATAGGCCCCTACTTATCAGTACAATTTTTTTTGTGTTTTGGAGAGATAAGGAGTGATTATTAGTTTCAGAAGAGGCATATGTTTTGGTGTAAATTTGCAGATTTCTTAGTTGATACCCTAATTGGGAGCAAAAATAGATTCAAAGTTTTGGTATTCTTAAGTCAAATTTTTTGGAGAATTCTCCTTGGGATAATGACCCTAATATGAAAAGTCATTGATAACTTTATATTTGCAAGGACAATGATATCATATTTTCTTTCCTAATTCTTTCCCAATTTAGTCCTTGAATCAAGTTTTTCAATAAAATAAATATGAAGTGGCTAGCCTATGTATGTTGAAAAAAAAAATCAATTCCCTTCTTATGGTATTCTTTATAATTTGTTTCATGTTCTTCTAATCAATTGTAATTAGATACAATGATGTTACACTAAGTTATGCAATTTGAATATAATCAGGTGTTAGGAGAAAATTGATTTATATGGATGTTACTTCATTTTTATTTGATTAGTAACTATTAAAAATATATACTCCTACTCAAGTGCTTAATATAAAATATAAAAAAACTATGCCATTGATTCATCCATGAAAATGAAAAAAAAATTCCCCTTATGCCATGTAAACAAAATTGTATGTGAACACTCAACACTTGGTGAGAAAGGATCCTTAAGAAATTTTATTATTTCTTGAGAAAAATATTCATTGCCTTTTGTATGTAGAAGTTTTAAATCCTCTTTTGGAACAGAGAATATACCTTAAAAGATTCCATTTTGAACCCTTGTCATAATTCAAATAATAGACTTGTAATTATTAAATACAATAAAAACATAAATAAAATAAGTAAATAAAATAGAAAAATAATTGAAATAATATTATTCTACCATTATCTTATTCCAACTTAGCTAACAAACTTCAAAATATTACTTTAAATATCTATCCCTCCCCAACATAGGCACAACAAACTAAAAGCTTACAAGTCCTCCACATGTGCCATGTTAGTTGTTAGTAGGCTAGCACATCATGTTTGGAGGAAGGTGTGTATCAAATGAGGTGGGGGTGGGGGAGGGGCATAATAAATATGATAGGAATTTCTTCAAAAATTACAAAAAGGGGAGCATTTAAAGGTTGACTTCCCTCCACATCCCAACTCATCCAACATACTCCCTTGGATAACTACTTAGAACAACACACTTCCTCTTGGAGATTGCATGTTTGAGGTGGGGAGGAGAGATGACAAGTGGGGAGGCCCACATGGGTGTAGGTAGTTGGGGGAATGGTTGAAGCAAGCTCCCATTAGCCCATGTGTACCCAGACTTGGAGCACACCTTTTTGGGGCAGTACGTATGGAAGAGACTCATGTGTTAGTTTGTGGTGACTGATTAGGAAAGTAATGTACATACTTCATAAATTATTTGGAAAATAAAAATTGGGCTCTATTTTATCAAGATTATGGGCTGACTTGTAATTATTAATTATAACCCTAAAGTGGTAAAAATACTTGTATAAAAGGGCTTAGGATTAGGGATTGTTTCATTGTGGTGACGTGAAAATTGGTTCTTGTGGTAGTATTGAGCTGCAAGGGATTACAGATTGTAATCATTTTGTAGTCACTAGATCATAATAATATTGGACTTGTTGTTTGGTGGATGTAGCCCAGGGATTGGGTGAACCACGTTAATCTTAGTGTCTTGTGTTCTTTTCTGTGTTATTTATTATTTTTTGATATTGTTTATATTTGCATGTAATTGTTATTTCTGTCCATGGTTTAATCCTAACATCATGAGCCTAGGGAAGGGGGCAACCACTTGCCAAGTGGCTTAGTGAGTAGGGGTTAGTAGTTAAGGAAGGATGGTTAGCTAGGGTTATAGTAGTGTTTGGGTAGGATTAGTTGGGTTAGTTAAGTTAGTTCAATAAAGTGTTAATTAAGATTTGTGATTTGACATAAAGTGAGTAGGTTATTAATTAAATTAAATTGTAGTTATTTAACTTTGATTTGAATATCTTGTTTTAAATGGTTAGATGATTAGGTGTAAACTAGTTTGTGGTTGTATGTATTGATGTTAGTATTGGATTAGCTAGAATGAGATGTTTTAATTAGTTTATGATTAATTTTTTAATTTTAATTTTTTTGTCATTTTAAATTATTTAATAAAGTGGTAAAGTGAATTTCATTTTAGATATTAAATTAGTAAATAATAATGGTGGAATTGTTAGAATAAGTTAGTTGGATGATTAGGACTAGTATGCAATTAGGAAAATGGTGATGACACTTTTGATTAGTTTAAAACATTTAGATATATTTTTTTAATTATATTTTATTAAATAAATAGTTATTATCTAAAGAAAGATATAGAAGGTTGCTTTTTTTTATAATGTTGAATTGTTTAAAAAGGGAAAGTGGAATGAGTTGCTAGTTAAGGACAAGTTAGAGGTTGTATGTTAGTATTAATGATTAAATTTAAATGATTTAATGACTTGGGAGATTTTAATTTCTATAATTTAATTATTTTGATAAAATTGGATATATATTTGAGAATGATAGTATATTGGGTTAAGACTGTGTCAAATTAGGATTAAGGCATTTGGACGTACATTCTGAAATATTGTAACCCGTTTCAACTAGGAGATTTAACTGACACACAAAATAAAATATGGAACCCTAGAAAACCTAATGTGTCTCATGTGTGTCTTTTTTCAAACATGTATTAGAATAGTGGGTTAATTAACTCCTAAAAAAATAAAAATTATGTGTTTTTTTGCCCCAATATTTTGGGCATGACATTACTTTTATCTCCAATCATGTGATGTGAATACCCATTGTCAATGATCCATTTTTCATTCTTGTTCACACAAGACACTAATGAAATTTCCTCATCCTTCATTAAAACATACAACACTTCATCATCATAATCGTTAGATCTATCTTTGGTTTCCTCTTCTGCAATGTAGCAAGAATTCCTGCCTTTGTCTTTGTGATCTTTGTTGTCTTCATCTCTCTTACTTTTGTACTTATATCCACCTCTATAGTTCTTCTTCTCTAGACATCTAGCAATAATATGACCAACCTCATTGCAATTAAAACACATGATAGGTAACTTACCTTTGAATTTTCTTTTACCTTTGTGAAATCACCTTGATAGTAGTGCTTCAAGCTATTCTACATCCTCCTCATTTGTATCATTGTCATTGGAAACATATTTTACCTTTTTTTTCTTCTTTTCATTAGGTTCCTTCAATGACATCTTCGCTTTGAACGTAGATTCAACATTGTCATATTTGAAGTTGTCAAAATTAGATAGCTCAAAAGTAGTGAGCCTACCTATCAGACCTTCAAGAGTCAGATTAGAACCTGCTATACATCTCAATTCTTGTATTGTAGAAACTCTAATAGCATTTATCAGTAGTAGTGTTTCAAAACATTTTTAGTACAATTTTATCATCTATCTTACGAGTAGATCCTCTTATAGAATTAACAACATATTTTATCGTAGAGCAATATTGAGCAACATTCTCACCTTCTTACATCCTCATATAATCAAACTTACCTCTAAGACTTTTAGATTTGGCTCTCAAAATGTTTGCATCACCTCCATAGATGGTGTGAAGAGCATCCCACATCTTCTTTGCACTATCACAACCCTTTATGTCATCAAACTCAACATAACTTAGGGTAGAGACAATCTACAATATTACTTGATTGTGTTATTTTTTCTTTTTTAGATCTTCAACTATTAGGGCTCCAGCAAGATCAACATGCTCATTGGAGATGGTAGATTGTGCATGGTCTCCAAGACCTCCTAGGTGTAGCTTCATTAGACTTTTCCATGTAGGAAAGTTATCCCTGTTAATCTTGGGTACCTCTTTTTTTGACATCTTGATCTTTTATTTCTAGTACCTTCAAACTAGTCCTCTTAAGTAGATGGCTCTGATACCAAATATTAGAATTATTTTGAATAACTAAGAATCAATTATCCAAGGTCTAGATCTACAAATAAAACTTTTCACACCTTAGTGAACCCATATTTATAAAACATATCCATGCATGCATCCATTAGAACATACAATCACTTAAACCTTGTAGGTTATTGTCAAATCAACTTTGTAGAAATGTAAGCATGAAACATAATAGATTTGATGACACATTTGACAAAATGATTATATATGAAAACCCAATTTGGGAAAAACCACTAGTAACATCCTACTCATTCTCACTCTTCTGAAGTGATGCTCTATGAAAGGCTAACCCTATTAAATGTTACAATACACATTGTTAAATGTGAATTGGTTAGAGGATTTAAATAATCCTATTATGAGTGATCTTTGTTAGAGGAATTTTGATCATTCACTTAGAATGTCACTTAGTTAAAGGATTTAAAAATGACTATTAGGTCAACCTTAATCTAAAGGATTTACCCTAGACTAGTACAATGATTAGAAAGTAATAGTAAGGCTTGATCTAATAACAAATTACAACTCACTTGTAGATTATAAATCTATGTCTCAGTCCTCCATTTTGCTTGGATTTGACACACTTCAACTTTGATACCTTATTCACCCTTCAAGCATTCATTCATACTTTGCTTTCCAATAGCAGTCTCTTCTATTTGGTCTCTGAATGAAGCAATACCTTAGACCTCTTGTCTAACTTAGGTTCTCAATTATATAGAAAATTACCTTGCTTCTGACCAACCATCTCTATATATTGAAAATTAATATCTTTTGTCATTCATCCTCTATCATCAATTTTAGGGTTAGGTAGGATTGAATGAATCTACCCATATTTTCACTTTAGTCCCTTCCAAAAATTTCTTTTTCAATCCTCTTTGAATTTTCCTCCAAACTATTTATGATGAATTTTATGCCACCAATTCATCATAGTTATCTTCCACACACTTCACAAAATTTAAAAAAACAAAATAGTCATCTTAGATTCATCAAATGAATGATTTAACATGAATACTGTCACTCGACATCAACATGATATCACTTAGTTTCTATACTTTTCTTCCACTCATCTTCAACTAGATCACTCAAAAAATACTTAAGTTTACCGATGTTCAAAATCAACTAAACTTTAGTCAGCTTACATTGTATCATCCAACATATACTGAACTTTGACTTTTCTTGGCTCCAACTGATTTTATGCTCAGATTCAACTAACTTTTCTTGGAACCTACTATCTACTTGGTCAAGCTTGAAAAACTCAATTCTTCTTACTTGTTCTTCTGGAGTTTGTTAGTGTATCCAACCTTTGCAACCATAAGTAGATAATCAATGCACTATATCATCATTGTCTTAACTGATCTTTGTACTCCTTTTTCATACCATAACTCAAGCTTTTCTGTAGGTGCTTTGGTTATCTCATTTGATCAAATCCTCTTCATCAATCAAATAAATGATAGTACTCAAATCAACTTAAGCAATTGTCTTACCGGTAAGTAGCAGGTTTGATATCAGTGACAAAACAATGATTGAAATACATTCTCATACTTGTATCAATATGTTTTCAACAAGACTACTGTTGAGTCCACAAATGTAAAAGTGGATGAAAATTTTGGAATCAAAGAAAGAATACTAGATTAATTTCTAACAATGAAGAAGGAACTAATCCTAAACCTATTATAGAAAATGTTGAATTTTTCTTTGAAATTAAGAATAATTTGCAGAATGATACTCAAGTTGTTAAATAGAGACAAGAATCAACATCTAAACCTAGAGAAGATGTAAGAGTTGAGATAATAATGCCTATAACTAACACAAATTTGACAAAGAATTTCACTACTAATTGTAATACCCCTAAATGGGCACATTGGCATTCTAAACCAATTTTGATGCAACAATCCTATAACATCAATTTCTTGATCAATTAAGTTCTATTATACTAGGTGTTGGTCTAGTTTTTTCACGTATTAAAAATTCTAAAATATTTTAGCAAAAATCTAGTCTACCTTTAAAAACTAGGGTTATGTGCTTTTGAATCATTGTTGGCCCTAGAAAAATCCCTAATTTTTGTGTCATTGCTCCAATATTTGGTTTTTCCCCAAAACTCCTTGAGTTAGGTTTACATGGTATGCATTTGAAAGAATTGCATAGGAAAATTTTAAAAATCTTTTCAAAACCCCTTTGTATATTTTCTCGAGTGTCCTTAAAATTTTTCTATGTTACTTTACATTACCCTAAGTATCAGTTCGCAATATAACCCAAGCTTTTGTTTTAAATAATACATGGGTTACGTTTTATTCTTAAAAAATAACCAAGTCATGATAGCCATTGATCTTCCTTAAGATCAAGGGTTGTCTCTATATCACCTTGAAAAGATTAGCTCCTCTTAACTACAATGACATAGTGATGAAGTGACATCTATTTGCGGGACCTAATAAATGACAAGGTTTCAAAATAGGATCATCATCATAGAATAGATCAAAGATCAATGAACATTGGTTTGTCACCAAAGAAAGTTACTCTTTCTTTAACCTTGGTGGTATAGCAACATGAAGAAATGTGGAATGTGGTGGGACCAACCCTTATAGGAAGTTTTTGTAGGTTTTATTCATGAATGGGTTTCTAGCTCTCAGAATTTCATTTGCCATGAAGATAAACCTTATGAAGAAAAGATGTTTTGTCAGAACCTTTAGATACTTCTAAGATTGATGGATGTCATTTTGTTGCCAAATAAAGTAGCATGGTTTTTATTCTTGGTGACATAGCAACAATAAAACACATCTAGTGGGCTCATCTCAATTATAATATGGTTGCTTTGTTCCTACTGTTAGATTGAACATTAATCAATGAATATTGCTATATCATTATCTAAAGTTGCAAGGTCTTTACTCTCGGTGGCATTATGACAAGGTGACACATAGCATGGTGGCCAACTTTCAAAAGAGTTTTGAAGTATCATCCTTGATTATCTGAAGCATGAAAGATCAAAGATTGTCATTATGTTGCTAACAAAAACTGCTCAACCTCTATGTATAGTGACATAACGATAGATCGACACGTGTCCTATGACATATGTGAATAATACAAAAATTTCTAGTAAGGTGAAAAAAGGTATATGTGTCAAGATTCAATTGTGTTTTCTGCCAATTTAGAAGTTGGCAGCTGAGTTAGATTGTATTTTATTTCCTGATTATCAAATTTTTATGAATCGACAACCTATTTCCAATCTTGAAATTGAATGCCACTCTATTTTTCTTGAGCTTGGTACGAATCGAAAACCTATTATTTCACCTTGTTGAGTTGTGAATTTTTTTGTATCAATGATCCATTGCAACGTTCAAAGAAGATGTGAAAAGACCAAGTAAGTATCTTCCTTTACACATAAATAAAAATTATAGTATTTTCTCATTATCATTCATTATGCCTCCAAAGAAAGTTTTTTCTGGGAAAGTTGATTACGCCAGTAGAAACATCCACATTGATTTACTAGAATGATTAAATGAATCTACCAATGAGGCTACTCAAATAAAGAAGTTAGTTCCAATTAACCCTAGGTTGCAAGTTGCAAATGGTTTATATGATAAAGGGAGGTGGACTCAAGATGTAGTAACCTCTAAAAATGGATTACAATTATCAAAAAATGGTTTTCAAAAAGGAAGTTGTTCACCCCCCATCAAAATATTTGGAATTTTGACCCAGGCAAACTTGTAGTTCCTAGAGTTTTCATGTATTCAGACCTCCTCATTGTTGTATCTCAAAATTATGATCCAACAGATGAGATGGTGAGAGGGATAAATGGAGAATGCTTGGTGAAGATCACTACTGAAGAAATTCAAAGAGCCTTTGGAATGGATCCTACTATATATTATCATGAGGTTATTGAATTTTAGGGTTTGTAGAAGGAATATTTTTCCTACAAGGATCAAGTTAGGTAGGGAGCACTGAGAGGGCATTTGGCCACAATTGGAAACCTAACCTTTTTCATAGCTTCAACCAAAGAGCCTTTTAAGAAATAATTTTCCAATTCTATATATATATATATATGACTTTGTGTAAGGTTTTCAGTGAAGATGAACAAGAATTTATGCCAATAAAGTTCATGAACATGATGGTGCAAGTTTCTTCCTTTGGAGTTGATATTATTTTTGATTTTGCATATTTTCTAGCTAAAGAAATTTATGTAGGTTTTATTGGAATTGCAAAAGGAAAAATTGAGAAGACCTTTGGGTTTTACTCTTTGTTGATGCACATGTTTCTATATAAGGGGGTTACATATTTTGAGAAAGAAATGGTTTTAACAAGAGAACATGATGGAGAATCTCTGTCAGTCCAATAATGGAGTGTAGACATGACTTGGGATGTAGAGGAGGCCAATTTTGTAAGATTTGATAAATATTTTGCATCAAGATTGAGAAGCATATTATTGGAAGATAATCCTAGGATACCCAAGGCGTTGTTAGATTTCATCAGGCCTATGGACAACCCCAACACTTTGAAAGTTTCCCACAATTGGGAAGACATTATACCATATCTAGTGTCAATAATTTTTAGAGTGTATGGATTCCAAAGAACCCCACATGTGCTTCCATACCAAGTACCTCTTAAGATAGGGCTAGTTGAGATGTTATGGAAAATAGGTGGTTTGGAAGAGGCAAAATTGATTGCTAAGTCAAGGGGTTCTATTTTTCCATCCTGTACTATGGCTCATCAATTTATAATTACAAAGGGTGGTTGGTTATTCTTGTACACAGTTTTAAAACCATACAAAATGGTAATCTCCCATGCTAGATTTAATGATAGTGAGGGATTTTTTGAAATATTTAGACAGAGGGCCAAAACCAGTGCTTGCAAGCATCAATTTTATTTCCCTAAGGATGTAATCAAGAATGAATTTTCTCTCCAAGAACATGAAATTCAGAGAGAAAAATGGAGAGTTTATTCTAGGATTTTGGAATTTATAATCTATTTTGAGAAGGACCATAGTCCATTAAAAGAGGCTTGGACATCAACACATAAGATGAATAAATTAATGATGACCTTCTCAGAGATCATAGATGCAATGAATGAAAAATGACCTTTATTATCAATGCTTATCCTAATAAAGCAAGGGAGTTGATGAAGAGGTTAAATTTTACTCTTGTAGTAAGATAAGGACAATTGATCATTGAAAAGAAGCTTGGTTATAACATAATAAAAAATAAAGAGCATGCAACTAATAAAGGGAAGTAAATGGTTGGATCAACTAGTACTACTTTGTCAAGATGACTTCATTTAGAAGAAAGAACTAAAGAGCCAAGGCCCAAAAGGTAGAAAATAGAAGAGAGGCAAGTGTCACAAGTAGAAGATTACACTCCATCTCAATCTCCCTTACATATAGGAGAGGAACAAATAACTAGAGAATAGATTGAACAACTTGGATCCCAAGGGGGAGTGTTTATTACTACTACAGAATTAGAGGAAGGAAATCCATAGGAACCTCCTATGCCTAGCCTTGAATTGACCATGTTGATTACAAAGGAAAGGAATTAGATCCTATAGTAGAATAGGGAAGCTATGAATTTTCATCAAATAAAAAATTTGTCAAATCAAGGGTGTTTTTATCAATTTTCTTGGAGAATGAACATTGACAACTTTGAAGAAAGATGTAGCTAGAGGAAAGTTGAGCAACTAGAAAAGCAAGATACAATTACATAGAATGAAAAGATGAAATGATGCAAGAATTTAGAAGTTTGAGTCTAGAAGAAGGAAGAAGAATGATCAAATCATCTAGAGTTCTACTATCTCCAAATTAGGATATTGTAGATGCCATGGTTTTTAACACTATCACCAAGAAGTTGAATGCTAAGGAGAAAATAAAAAGGGGACTTAGAGGTGATAAGTTTAGTGAAGACCATTGTGCTCTAGTAGTCTGGTCTCTAAATAGAGGATCTAGAGCTAGCTTTTCTCAATCTAGTGATACTAGTTTAGTGGGAAATTTGATTGTTAAAAGGGTAGAAGACACTCTGAATGATCAGGTAGTAGAATTCAATATTGAAACAACTAATCTCACATTAGCCACTGCTAGCAAAGAGAAAAGGCACAAACTAGAGTTGTAAGAAAAATATGAACACGTTTTGGATGCCTATAATAAGGAAGTGCAAAAGAGGATTGAGCTTGAAAATAAAATGATAGGATATAAAGGACAATCTAGAAAACCCAAGATTACTTATCCTCCTTATCCTCCAATTGCACTTTTCAACACAACTCCACTCATATAAATGCCAGCTACCCCATAGGCACCCAGATTGTATACAAATACAGAGTTTGAGGAAGAAAAGAACAAGTTATGGGCCATGCACATGGAATTGGATGTTCAATATGAAGATAAAATAAGAAATACAATTGTATATTTGGTAGAAAGGATAGGATGGCCTACATTCTATGAACATTTGTCAAAATTAATGGATATATGGAATGAGTTGAAAAGTAATGAGGCCATTTTGAAGCCAATTGTAAAAAAATAGAACAATAGGGTCAATGGTGTCACAATTTTGTGTTGTTCAAACATTAGTCCTTCTTGTGAGCTAGTAGAGAAAAAATTTGAGATGACTAATGGCCTCTTTGATTTTGATAATAAGAGAATTGTGCTCCAAAGGATAATTATAAAATATTTTTCAAAATATCTTGGTGAAAGTTTTTGGCTCTTTCCTCATTAAGGTTGTAGATAGGTTGAAATATAAAGAAGAATGGGCCAAGGAGTTGGATGAGTTGTTGTGCATTAGATTGAATAAAGTCATAAATGAAAAAGACCACATATGGTTTGCCAAAACAACTGAGGAAGTTGTACACATTTGGATATTCTTTAATTATTTCAAAAAGGATTTTGATCAAATTGAGAAGTTAGGAGAAAAAATCCTAAAGAAACAACAATAATTTTTGAATTTTAATTGGCCAGATGACTCACTTTTCAACAAGTGGATGACAGATCTTGTTTAGGAAAATCAATTAATGTATAAAGAAACTGATAAAGATGGTGTTGATCTAGATGAATTGAAGATATTGATACACCAAATCAAGAAGAGGAAAGGAAAGGGCAACAAAAAACTGCAATAACAAATATGGAAGCTCAAACTGGAAACTTAACAAGAGAACAACCTTTTGTAACTATTGATTTGGCATATTTGATGATTTGTATGGAGAACCACGAGTCACAATAAATTTTTAGATATCAAAACATGACTCACCACATGAAAATCAAATGATCCCACAATCAAAGGAACAACAATTGCATCCAACCCAATCATCACAAGAAACCTCTTAGCAACAACAAGATGTAATAGAAATGGCCCCATGACGAGAAGATTCATGATAGAGACATTCTGTTGCAAGAAAGAAAAGAAGCATAATTTTTTTTCTTATTATGGCAACAACCTTTTTATTTGTAAAATATTTTATCTTTAAGGACAACTATCCTTATTCTCTGAGCCTGAAGCTTGTTTCATCTCATGCTATATAAATGAGATCCCAAGGCTAGAGAAAGGGTCCAAATTCTATAGAATTTAAGTCTTAGGATATTTTTTTAGTTGGTCCAATAGTATCTATGTGAATTTTATGATGTATTCATCTTTGCATATCTGAGAGTAATTAGAACATGGAAGGATTAGGTGTTTAATCTTGAGTTATTTTGAATTTGATGCCAGTAATGTATTATTTTCAAGGAAAATAAATACAAAGGATGATTCTTCAAACATTTGTGTCTCTAAACTTTGTCTCCTATTTCATATATCTAAAAATTTGAGAATCAATGAATAATGTTCTTTCATTTTAATTTAACTTGGATGGGTTGTATGTCTATTCATTGATATCTCATAATTCAAGGAATTAAATAAATGCTTTCATTGAATTGATAGGTCTTCTAGGTGTATGGGAGGATGTTCATAAGAAGAAAATTTAGAGTTTATTGTTGATAGTTTCAATTGTAATGCAATTGAATGGATCGAGTTTTACTAGTGTGATTTTCTCTATACCAATGGATAAGGCATTGATCACTACTTAGAATGAAAATTGTTGAATTCATGGAGTTTCATAGAACACATATAAATCAAATCAATCTTTACTTTATTGTATGAAGAGTTAAACTATTGGTTAGCATTTGTTTGCAATAATCCCTTGGATGTCATTGTTAGCTACTGCTATCAAGGATTATTTGTAAAGTATAGAATAATTGTAACCATTTTCTGCTGTAAGGGGTAGAAGTGAAATAGAAAGATGATGTTAATGAACATATGTTGAAGTCAAGAACCATAAACTAGTTATATATCTATATATCCCTTAGGTATACCTGCCTTGGTTTTGTAGAACCTAAAGAGTAGAGAATCCCTACGATTTTGTTAGAGTTGGATCCAGATTTGAAGATTTCTTAGTTGAATATAGGAGGTTGCTAACCCTTAGACCAATTTTTATTCTCAGAATCTTGGTATCAAGTATTTTGTTGCTTGGTAGTTTTGAAACACCAACACTAGGAATTTGTGACTCTAATTGGCTTTAGTCGACCTAAGTGTCAAATGTAGAAAACCTCTAATCTGTATTAATCACATACTTTATTTAGTTCCTAAAATATTTATCTAAATTGGCTAAATTAAGCTTCTAATTGAATTAATTTAATTACAAGTCCTAGAACTTTAATTAAATTAAAATCCATCCCCTTTAGCTAATACACCTAAAAATGGAATTAAATATATTGATTTAAGTAAATATCCTCAAAATTATTGTTGAAACTAATTATCTAATTGATTAGAATATTAGATTATGAGGTCATATTTGAATGGATCAATATTCTTTCCTAATTTATCTCACATGAAAATAAAATAAAATATATTAATTTAATTAAATATCCTTATCATAATTATTGAAAATAATTATTTAATTAATTGGAATATTATATTATGAGGTCATATTTGAATGGATCAATATTCCTTCCTAATTCATTTCATTCAACTCCATAAAAAATGGAAGACTCAATCTCTCCTCCAATATGAATTGTACATCCAGTTTAATCTTAACCAACGATTGGGTCCAATATTCTATAAAAAAGACCGTTAGCATCTCATTTAAGAGAGGATACAAGTGAAGAGCACCAAACCTCTGTTGGATTGAGCACTCAAGCATTTTGCATTTGCAACTACATTATTTTCACATGCTTATCATATAGATTATAATGCATTCATTTAGATTAATTTTCTTATCTTGTTCTAAGATTAATTTGAATATCATCTAGATTAATTCATATCTTTGCATACAAAATCTCAAAAATATAGATTAATCTTGTATTTGAATTCATTTAAATCCTTTGTACTAGTTTGGTTTGGTTACTAAACTCTCAATTGTGAGAGCACATAGTAAAAATTCATCTAGTTAGAAGACAACAAATCACCTTGTGCAAACATGTCAGAGGAATAATCTAATGTTCATTCTAGAATATTACTAACAAACAATAATCATGTTAAAGTGTGTGGTTGAATTAGAGGCTCATTTTTAACACTCACATATCTGGCACCCACCGTGGGGTCGAAAAATCAATTTTCTGGCCTCATTTATCTTAATTTTTGACATTCTAGATTATGATTTGTACAATATAGTGAAATCTTGCATGCAAAGATATTTTATCACACAAGAATATTTGAATTATCATGTCATCCTTTGTACTTTTTCACTCAAAATTATATATTCTCACATGGAGAGAGCATTCTCTACCACGATACAAGGCATGAACTCATGTGGCTTGGTGCAAAGTATCATGCAAGACTTGACAAAAAAATCCAAAATTTGTATTTTTCACAATTTGTCATTGATATTATTGTTCTAACCTCTACTTTTGAAGTAATTATTTTGTGATTTATGATTTTTGGAACATCATAAGAGTAGTTTGTAGGATGATTGACAAAGATACCTTGAAATGAACATGCAAAAATTACTAATGGTTTGATTGCAAGATGCTTGTCAAAGAACTGCTTATCGAAGATAATTCAAACATTATGTTTATTTACATGCTTTTAATTCACATAGTTTAAATAGGCCTTGTGAACTCCATAAGGTTCTAGACAAAGGAACAGGGGATTATGCTCTTTGCTACTTGTAAGTGATGCCCAAGAGTAAATTGAAAACATAGATGCCTTTGCAAGATGGTACCCAATGGAGGCAAGGAAGGTAGTGGTTCTCCCAAATAGATCTTTTAATGAAGGGATTATGTTATTTTCCCTTTGGGAAAATAAAAAACCCAGAATAAAAAAAATTGGGATTGACAAGCTAGCTTGGTGATGAATGTGTTTTGTATGTTTGGTTGAGTGAAAAGGTAGAGGAGTATGCTCTTTTCCCTTTGGAAAAAAATAGAATTTGGGATCCTTGAATCCAAACCAAGTCTGAGTCAACCTTTAGAGGGCCTACCGAAGTGATCCAACCTCCAATAATGACCTAAGTGAGCACACACCTAATGCTAGTGATTCCATCTAACTATAATCAAGAATATTTGTAGATTCAAAAACTCCAAAGTCATGCTAATTTATTTCTCTTGATTCTAATATCACCAAGAGAAGGCTTTGCTTGGTACACTAGGTGGAATTGCCCCCATTCTCGCCAGTCAAGAGTGTGCACTTTTAGGTGTGGGTGTAAGCTATTGGCCTTAACCTCATTTGCAAGGCCCCTAGGGATTATTGTGAATGGAAGCCTATTAAACACTTTTTAGTCAATTTCTACCTAGACCACTGCTAAAAGTGAGCTTTCTCATACAATATTTCATATATATCTTTACTTATACTCTTTTCCATTACAAAACTCTTGTGTAGTCAACTCGATGAAATCAAACATTATGATAACTTAGGATAAATATCTAGGATGTTTTCCATACAAAAATAAGTCATTATTTCATAACCAAAATAATTCCTTAACACTTTATACCTATGTTTCTACTGTACTATATTCTATTGTGCATACTGTCTTTACTAGTATTTGGCTAGTAACTTTGTTTGTAATGTCTGTACTAATCTATGCACTTAGGCATGCCATCATGACACTCTAATATTCCTTCCCTTAACTTTTCATGTACCAAATATCTATGTAGCCTTTCCTATACCAAAAACAATCTCTGTGCTGCTAGTGAAACTTTTTAACACTTAGACAATTTTCTATCTTTGACTGTAGAATCTTCAATAATATCTTTTGTCATCTCATCCTAAGATATATATTTCCATAAATGAAAAGCACAAATAATCCTACCTAGCCATATTTCCAGAAATCTTCCCATTTGGAATTGATGGCAACATATGGAAAAATTGGCTAAGTCCCAAAATGTTATGCAAACACCTTTTCAAAACTAGCCTTCAAAGCTTTACAAAAAATTTAAAATTCCATGGATCGTTACGCTTATATCTATCTTCCTTATATCTCATAATAAAATATAATACTAAGTAACCTTTATCCTCCTTAGTATTTAACTATTTCTACACATATTGTTACTCTATATTGTTGGAATATTCAAATATGGAAAGAATACTGATGAGAGGGGGGTGAATCAGAAGTATTACACTTTATCCAATAAAACTTTTATCTGAAAGTAAATTGCATGCATGTAAATAAATCATGAAAATATGAAACTAACACATGCATCATCAACACATAACACTAGAATTTGGTAACCCAGAAACCCTCTAGAAATAAGAAGGTAAAACTGGGGTGGGGATGATACCCACAAAAATTCACAGTAGTAATATTGTTCAACCACTTCTGATGGTTTGCCCTGTTAAAGGCCTGCCCTATTAAAGGCTTTACACTGTGTCAATAGTGACCTAGTTAGAGGATTTACAAACACTTAACATGAAGTGTCACCCTGTTAAAGGATTTAATCACCTTTTGATAAGGATCTACAAATAGTTGTTAAGCCAACCTATCTACATAGGATTTCCTTTCTAATACAATGGTAAGAGAGTATTAGGTATTATAAACCTGATAGTTTGCAATCCTTGATTACTGAATGTAGGCACTTGTTTTGGCTCTCTCTCTATTTTTGATCCTCTGAGATCTGATTTCTGTTCGTCTCCTTTGCTTTGTTCTGATCAACTGAATATTGAATTGTTGCTCTTACTCTCTATGTCTTCATTCACTAAATTCCATTATGTTTTTCCCTTAACACTATTCTCCTTCTCTCATCATCATTACAGTGAATCTTTTTGTCTTCCTTAAAAAGACTTCGAAGACTTAGGGTTAGATATGGATCTACGATCCACATTGAATCTCAATTTCTCGCTCAATACTTCCCTTTTTGCTGATTGGTTGCATGCCTTTCCAATTTTCCAATTGGCTACATGTAGATTGCATAGGAAATGTAAAAGATTCATTCTTATCTCTAGATCATTTGAGATTTACCTTATGTTGGATACAAAAATGGTTTACATCATAGTTTTTGCAATTACAAACTCTTATGCTGATATCCTGAGTTACTCAGCTCCTGAAGCATTACTGATGCTCGACACATGTTGTTTCTTGGATAGCTCAGCACCTAAACAAAATTGTATCACTCGACACCTTATGGTGCTCAAAACTTGAATAACTTGGCACTTGATATCACTCAACACTTGATATCACTTGACACTTGAATAACTTGGCACTTGAATAACTCAACACTTGAATAACTCAACACTTGATATCACTCAACACTTGAATAACTTGGCACTTGATATCACTTGGCACCTACTCTTTGCTCGACATGTATAGTGAAAAATGGTTAAGTGTATTGACACTCAGCTATCAAAATTATTCTTTAAACCAACAATCTCCCCCTTTGACATGAGTAGCAAAAACACTTAACTAAGATCCTGTGATCTTGACATTATTTCATGCATCCTCTTATTTGCTTCAAAAATTTTAGAAATAAATAACAATATACCTTATGACTCCCTGTGAGTTGATTATGCCTTGTACACTCAGTGACTTCTATCCTATTTTTGCATTCTGACTAATATGTTATATCAAAATTTGTCAAAAATTATCTATCTCCCCCTTTCATCATACTTACCATTTCATTCTGTACTCCATACTTAATTTCTACTTAACACTCACTACTTACTTATTCTCCCCCTTTTTGACACTTATGTCAAAGGTCTTATAAGGAAATGCCATACTTGGCCAAAAATGTACTATTTACTTTAAGGAGTACCTTCAGAGCTGCATCCCAATTTTCTAGTGCAACATCCAATGACTTATGCTGGATGGCAATCTCTGTTGCTAGGTGTACAAGTCCATCAGTAGTAGAAAGATTGGGGTCTTTCTTGAGGATTGTCTGTACATTCATCTACTCCTTATGAAGTATTTCCAAATGAGGAGTGATAGAGGATTGAATTTGCATCAATTTAGCTTTTGTGGTTGCCTCCTCTATTGCTAAGACAACTAACTCTCTTTGTGTGTGAAGCGATTGGGAAAAATTCTTCTCACTCTGAGTTGGATTTGTGGGGAGTTGCATGCTAGAAATCTTCAGATTTTTCTCCAAGCTTAGTATCTTCTGGCTAGTGTCCTGTGTGAATGTGGAAAAGTCACACAACTTGTTGTACAGGGAAAATATGTTTCCAAGTACAGTTTTGACTATTTCAATTTTCTTAGCTAGCTCTACTTGTGATAGTACTATATCACCAAATATTTTCTTGTTTACCTTGCCTTGGAATTTTCTTTCTAACCATTCTAGTAGTTTGGCATTTGTTTCCTGGTCTTCATTAGTCACCTGGTCAACTATGTCAAATAGTTGCTCTATAATTGGCCTTGACTCATCTAGAGACTATAAGCAGAAAGCTTCTGTGAATATGTATTTGATTTCATTGAAGGTAAGCTTGTGCTTGTGTTCACTTCTAAGTGCTTCTTGTCTCCTTCTTCTGTCCAATGCACTCTGAATTTCATTGATCTTCTCTTCAGTGAGAGTACTGGATTCATAATATGGAATTTTTATTTTTTCATCAAGCTCAAGAATTCCATAGTGAAGTTTCCTAACTACCTTTGATGAACTCGAGCCTAGTGTCTTGATTTGCAATTGTAACCTATCAGTGCTCAATTGCTGAAGAGTCTGTGTTGGAGTGCCAAATTTAGGTAATGCAACCAATGTTTGTATTGTAGAATCCTCTTTCTTTCTTGTCTCATCTTTTTCTTCAGCTTGTATATCCTTTTGATGATCACTAGGTGGGGTTGAACTTGCTAGCTATTCAGATATTTCTTTAATTTCCCCTACTGCTATACTCGGCATTTAAAGTGTGTCAGTGACTACACTTGGTGGAGGAAGGAATATAATACTAGTAGGTTGTATGATCGAAGGTGGTTCTTGTGTTTTCACCTTGATTGCCTTTGCTTTGACTACTAGATTCTGCAATTCATCAACACTAACCAATACAGGATTTGAACATAATTTTGCTACTAGTGTTGATTGGTCAAGGATTTCTAAATCCTCTATAGTTAATGGATTGATGTTTGGACTTGAAGTGTCTATAACATCCTTGATTTTGATAATCTTTGCAGGTGTGATGGTGGCATGAGGAGGACTAGGAGGGGATACCTATGTGGCTTGCACACTTTGATCTTGTTGCTCAACTGTATCTTTCTCTTCCTCTTTCTCCTCTGTATGTGCCTTTTCATCTTCCTTTTCTTCTCCAACCTTCTTCTCCACTTATTCCTTTTCTTTTTCTTTGATTCCTGATGCCTTCTTCTCCTTTATCTTGGAACTTGTCTCTGCCTTATATTCTTCATTATACACATCTTCTATTTTCTTATAAACTATCTTCCACAATCTTGTAGATTTTATAACTACCTCCTCAATTTTGTTCTATAAAATGCTAAAAGCTCTATGTTTGGGAGTGAATCTATTGTTATGCCTCTTGACTACATTTGTTACTTGATCCTTAGTCAAATCAGGCAACAATCTAGCTAATGTTGATTCCCTTATCTCCCTTTCCATTTGTAAACAAAAATGCCATTTATCCTCTACAATTTTGTACAAATCTTTAGGCATTGATTCATCTAATTCTAGAGGTGTGTGCTTATACTCAGCCATCATAGCATACACTGATTCCTCTAATTTATTTTGTTCTTCTTTGGTGAGCTTAGAAAAAGTTAGGTTCTTTAAACCTTTCAAATCATCATTCTTGATCTTTGAACATTATTTATCAATAGTAGTATGAGGTTTGTGCCTTACCACTTGAAATTGGCTGTTTTCCTCTGACTCAGTCTTCTCCTCATCTGTTTCAGGCTGGGCAACAAATTTTCTTTTCTTCTTTGGCTTGGCAGCAGTCTTCTTTGAAGTTTTCTTCTTCTCTCTTGCCTCCTCTTGGGCTTTTTGTGCTGCAGCACTTGTAGTAGGTCTCTTTGGTGCTGGAGCAGTTGCTTTCTTTCCCTTGGGTTGAGGAGTAGGAGGAGTTGTGGCCTTTCTTTTTGTGACCTTGGTTTCAAATTGTGCTTCCTTGTCTTCTTCTTCCTCAACACTTTCCTCTTTATCTTCTCCTAACCCTTGAGTCAGACCTTGTGGTTCATCTTCCTCATATTCAATGTCTTCTTCTTTCTCTTCTGTTGTTCCTTCTTCTCCAACACCAAATTTTTGTTTGATTTTTCGTACCAGTTTTTCTTTCTTCTTTACTGCTGAGGCAATTTTCAAATCTGTTATCACCCTTGATTTTACAACATCATATGTTCCAAAGGCTTTTGCATCTTTATCAACTTCTTCTGTAAGGAGGGCTGTTATTGCTGCAGAGGCTTGATCAATGTCCTGTTCATAGCCTAGTGGCCTAAGCCATCTTACTCTAGGTATGACTGCTTGTATATAGGTATAATCAATATCTACAAGAAAAAAAATGTCTTTTTCATCTTTGTCAGTCAATGAAACTGGAATCCTCATTCTTTGTTTCATGGACTGTTTGAAGTCCTCAAAGTAACTAGTCATTTGGGCATCAAAATTATCACCCATCTGTTCAATATATCATTGATTTGTTCAACAATTGTTTTGTCTGGACTCTATCTCACCTTACCTATAGAAGGGAATTCTTTCATCAAATAGAAAAACATGCACACCAAAACTGATCCAAATTTGCATTGAGCTCCCTTGCTCTTCCTTATAGCTCCCAGATTCTCACTAATCTATTGAAACATGAGCTCTGCTAGATCATAGGTATGATCTTTTTTAATCAATTTGTATGCAACATCAACTGCTATACAAGGCACACTGTTTAACCTTCTTGAATGATAGAATTTGTGTGAGATGATTCTCATAGCAAAATTTAGTAGGGGTTCTATGATTGTGTCAATAGTCATTCCCCTATTATTCCATTTAGCACCTATGTTTCTCTCTATTACTTCCCTTTTATCACTACGCAGGGTCTTTGGCCGATCTAGGTTTGGAATACTAGTAACCCTATGAATAGTTCTCTTGTTGAATTTCGCTGGCCCTATTTCTAATCAAAAGGCTCCATCATGTATTTTGCTCAAAACTATGCGTACCCATTCAACTTTGAAAACAATAAAAAATTCTAGGATTTTGGTCAATCCTTTTCTCTCGACTATTGAGAACTCATCTTTTAGTATCTTGTTCTCACATAGTTTTTCATATGCATTGTGAATTTCTAAATCTCCTATGGCTCCAATTTTGTAGTTATAGCATCTACAAACATCTTGGACCATAACAACTTTATCAAGAATAACTGATAATGCACCTGCGGGATCATTCTTATATGCAACTTCTGGAATGGGCTTAAATTTTGGTTGCTTGACTTCATTACTAACCAACTGTATCTCATGACTCTCTTTGCTCTTAGTGGTTCCAGACCCAGATGCCATTGTTTGCCAAACTAGGTTTTATAGTTTAAACAAGTTTATAAACACTACGTAGCTCGACACTTAAGTAAAATACCTCAAATCAATGAGACTCGTGCTGAATTGCTGTGGAAATCTTCACAAATGGCTTCTAAGCTGGCCTTGATCTTCTGTGCTCTTCTTGTCTTTGCTTCATGTTTGAATGGTAAAAAATGATAAAAAATCAGACTATGTACTCTTTAAAATAGGTTAATTAATGCTTAGTGCACTGACAACTGTCTACTTGACACCTGAAGGATTTTGACATGACTTAGCACTCATTGTGTTTCGCTTCGCTCGGCTCCCATTGATATTTCATAGCTTGACATCATTTATCAACTCGGTCGCTGTTAGCAACTTGGCACCTAAAGACAATTTTGGAAAATTTTGTAAGACTCTTAATTTTGACTTAGCATCTTTTCTTATGCTGATTTCTTCTTTGCAGTTCTTCTATGTTTTGGGACTAATGTATGATGTAACTTAGTTTATCAATCCCACACACTCATTCTTGCTTAATTTGATGAAGTGTGATCACTTGACCTATTAGGTGAAGTGATCTCTGCACTTGATGTGCTACACTCATCTTTCTTCTTCCATGTCTTATTCATCTCACTTTTGATGTGTTCAACATCTATCTTTGCCTTTCCATTATTGAACTTAGAACTTGGTGTCTTTGAACTTGTTGGGCAATTCCTGCTGATATGACCATATTCTTGACAATAGTGACAACTGTACCTAGTGTTGTAATCTCAAAATTCATGGTTTGATGTCTTTGCTAGTTGATTTGATGTCCACATAGGCTTTGATCTACATTCAAAATCTCTATGTCCATATTTCTTGCAATTATGACAGTGACCCTCAAATCTTGTCTTAATAGTCTTGATTCTACATTCATATGCTTGATGACCTTGCTTCTTGCACTTATGACAATAGTTTACATTCTTAGGCTTATCATGCTGATGGGCATTCTTGCTTCTACATACATTAGATGTATGTCCTTTCTTTCCACAGAAATGACATGTCAGTTTGACATTTTTACCTTTGTCACTTCTTTGTTTAGCACTCTTTGATGATTCTCCAACTTCAGTGCTGTTGTATCCAAGCCCCGATGTATCATGGGTTGATCTTGGGGATTTCAGTAATTGCTCAAAATACTTGATGGCTTCATTGGGTTTGTTGAAGCTTTCTAAAATTTCCTTTTCTCTTCTTAAGTCATTTTGCAATTGTTCATTTTGCATCTTTAGTGTAGAGATCTCAATGTCTTTCACATTAAGTTCATGATGAAGGTTCATCATTTGGGCAAGTGTATCCATCTGCATGTTTGAGATCCTTGTTAATTCAATACATTTTTCTTCAAGTCTATTTGCAAGATTCCTTTTTTTATTTTCCATCATAGCTTTATCTTCAACTGCTCTTTTCTTTTGTTTAGTGATTTCACATAACATTATGGCCTGTGATTCATGTTCCATCTTGAGAGATCTTATCTCATCTGTTTGAACTTTGTTTTCCTCCATCAGTTCTGCAATTGCTGCATCAAACTCTTTAGTATCTCCATTAGAAAATATATTTCTGGTATCAATCTCCTTGTAGTTTATCTCATTTTCGGCTATGGCTAAATCCTTCCTTCTTTTCAATGAGTTTCTCAACTTTTCTCTAGATTCCTCCAAGCTATGTAGAGCAAGTTGCACATCTATCACTTGATTTTCAATGATCTTTCCAAGTTTGAAAAATTTCATCTTTAGATCTTTTCCTCCAAGATGTTAGGCTTTTTCTTGTGAGAACCTAATCCGCTCTGATACCAATTGTTGGAATATTCAAATATGGAAAGAATACTTATGAGGGGGGGGGGGGGGGGGAGTGAATCAAAAGTATTACACTTTATCCAATAAAACTTTTATCTGAAAGTAAATTGCATGCATGTAAATACATCATGAAAATATGAAACTAAGACATGCATCATCAACACATAACATTGAAATTTGGTAACCCAAAAACCCTCCAGAAATAAGAAGGTAAAACTGGGGTGGGGATGATACCCACAAAAATTCACTGCAGTAATATTGTTCAACCACTTCTGATGGTCTGCCTTGTTAAAGGCTTTACACTGTGTCAATAGTGACTTGGTTAGAGGATTTACAAACACTTAACATGAAGTGTCACCCTGTTTAAGGATTTAATCACCTTTTGATAAGGATCTATAAATAGCTATTAAGCCAACCTATCTACATAGGATTTCCTTTCTAATACAATGGTAAGAGAGTATTAAGTATTATAAAATTGATAGTTTGTAATCCTTGATTTTTGAATGTAGGCACTTGTTTTGGCTCTCTCTCTGTTTTTGATCCTCTGAGATCTGATTTCTATTTGTCTCCTTTGCATTGTTCTAATCAACTGAATAGTGAATTGCTGCTCTTACTCTTTATGTCTTCATTCATTGAATTCCATTATGTTTTTCCCTTAACACTATTCTCCTTCTCTCATCATCATTACAATGAATCTTTTTGTCTTCCTTAAAAAGACTTCGAAGACTTAGGGTTAGATATGGATCTACGATCCACATTGAATCTCAATTTCTCGCTCAATACTTCCCTTTTTGTTGATTGGTTGCATGCCTTTCCAATTTTCCAATTGGCTGCATGCAGATTGCATAGGAAATGTAAAAGATTCGTTCTTATCTCTAGATCATTCAAGACTTACCTTATGTTGGCTACAAAAATGATTTACATCATAGTTTGTGCAATTACAAACTCTTATGCTGATATCCTGAGTTACTCAGCTCCTGAAGCATTACTGATGCTCGGCACATGCTGTTTCCTAGATAGCTCGGCACCTAAACAAAATTATATCACTCGACACCTTATGTTGATCGACACTTGAATAACTCAGCACTTGATATCACTCGACACTTGAATAACTCGGCACTTTATATCACTCGGCACTTGAATAACTTGGCACTTGAATAACTCGGCACTTGATATCACTCAGCACTTGAATAACTCGACACTTGATATCACTCGGCACCTACTCTTTGCTTGGCATGTATAGTGAAAAATGGTTAAGTGTATTGACACTCAGCTGTCAAAATTATTCTTTAAACCAACATATATAATTTTCCTTCTTCTCCCCCTTTGACATCAATGGAAATGGTGTCAAAATTTATTTACATGTCAAAATTGTGTTTCATTATCTCTACTTAGGCTACTAAACAAGAAATGCAATCCATAATATTGAATGTAAGACTCTTCATATTCTTCTCCATGAGTTCCCTACTCCTTTTGAGATATTGAGAAGATCACACAAACTGTAAGATGCTATCTCTACTGCATTCAGATTTGAGTACAAAAAATTATCAAATGATATTCTTACTGATAGACATTCCTCCAATTGATCCCCAATTATGTTCAATTTCATGGATAGGTTTTCTCTCCAAAGAGATAACCTCTTATTTATCCTTGTTTTTCTATCTTCCAATAGGCTTATCTCAACGTAAGCCTTTCTAACATGTGCTTCAACTGCTTCAATATATGCACCAAGTTGACTTAGCTAACTGGCCAATGCTTCCACCTCTAAGCATTTTTCTTTAAGCTCACTATCAATGTATTTTGTGAAGCTAAAAGACATTGTACACTTCACATACATATATTTTCCTTCAATATCACATTTCCTTAATGACTTGATGCAAGTATCAAGAGTCAATAAGTCATTTCTTATGTTTTGACAAATAGTCTCAAACATCTATGTATCATTCTTGGCTTGAGCTTATGCTACTACAACCTTTGACAAACTTTTGAATTCTACATTAAATTTTTAATCGCATCTTTGGCTCTATCCTCAGGGTTAGGATCAAGTCACTTCATATTTATGGTTCCTTGGAACTTGTCATTAACCTCCATGAGAGTTTTCTACAAAATATTTACCTTTTGTTCTTGTTGATTATCTTGCTAAGGGATGATATCAATTCTAATTGATCATCATCATCTAAACCAATAAGTGCAATGAGGGTGAGAAATTTATTGGGTGTACTTGTCTTCTCATCCTTCTTTGCTTTCTTCTTCCCATATTCCTCATCCTCTTTCTTCTTCTCATCTTCCTTTCTTCTAATTTCTTCATTCTTTTTCCTCTTTTCCTCTTCTTCTTCCTTTTGCTTCTTTTCTTTTTCTTCTTTCTTTATCTTCACTTCTTCTTCCTCTTTTCTCTTCTTTTCTTCTTCTGCCTTCTTCCTCTTCACATCTTCTTCTTCCTTATTCTTATCTTCTTCTTCCTTCCTTTTCTTGTCTTCTTCTTCTTTCCTCTTCCTTCTTTCTCTTCTCTTCTTCTCTTCTCTTCTTATCTTCCTCTTCCTTCCTTCTCTTCTCATTCTTTCCTCTTCTTGCTTCTTTCTCTCTTATTTCTCTTAAATTTTTTTATCTTCTTCTTCCTTTCTTCTTCTCTCTTTTCATTTTCTTATATCTACTTCTCTTTAGCCTCATTCTTTCTCTTCTCTTCCTCCTTATCTAAACTAGAGTAATCAATGATATTGCCAACAATATTTAGCCCAAGATCCTTGAAAGGATCTTTTGTGATGTTAACTGTCACACTTGCAGTGCCAATTTGCATAGTATATATTTCAAATGGAGATACATGAAGATAGATCTACCATATAAGTGTCCTTATCTTTCATTTTTTCTATTATTGGAGTACTTTGTTCAACATATAAAGGGCTTTCTCCCCCTAACTTCATAATTACTCTCTTGGGTATATATACTTGACAATAACTTCCTATGTCACTTTGTTTACCTCTTCATAATTTCCTCCCATCAAAAGAATATGTATTCTTTTATTTCACAACAAAGGCTCAATTCCATTTGTTATATCTTACAATTCTTCATCTCTGTTGACTTCATAAAGCTTCTTGACCATATTTTCTCTAATTTTCTTGTCTTCACCAATGAATCTTCTTCTCTTATTTTTCAATCTATTATATAGGTCCTCTAGTATGTGTCTATGAACATCTTGAAATCTCTTATTCTTCAATATCATATTCCTTGCTACTACATTCTCTAACTATATTCTATCCATATTATTATACATGCTATAAAACTTATTTAACTAAATGAAATTATTGTCATTTATGATTTGCATATTCAAATTTTCTACCTTTGGCTTCCAAGGCTTCTTTCTAGTGGTTGTCCTTGCTTCTCCAACTACCTATTTTATAGGTCTATCCCCTTCTTCATTAGATTCATTAGATTCATCAAATTCAACCATTTGCAATGTCTTCCTTCTCTTTCTAGGGCCATTTGACAGTTTCTTGGTCCATTTCTTACTAAGAGACTCAACCTCTTGTTTCACCTTGGTAAGTCTCTCTAATTTTCTCTTGGCTAGATGAGTAAATGATTTGCCTTCTACAATTTGTACCTCCTCTTCATTAGATTTCTTCAAAAGTTGTACAATAGTGGGTTGTACTTGAGCTATTGGGGCATAGGGAGAAACTTAGGTATCTGTAAAGTAGATCCTGCAACTATTACTCCCTCTAAAGGTGCTACTATGGAAATATGAGTAGCTACTAATACCTCAATTTGACCACTAGCTCTCATCTTCGAGGCAATATACCCTTTACCTTATTGAATTCTTCTCTAGTCATACTTGATTCTTTGAGAATTGATTCTATTTTATTCTCAACATTTTTCTTGATTTCTTTATTGTAGATCTTTCTCTCTACTTCTTTGAATTTGTCTACACAAGTTCCCCATGTAAGAGTGTCATTTTCCTCTTTAGACTCGAGTATGATCTTCGCATACCCTTCAATTATCTCTTCACTTCATATCCCATAGGGTCAATGAGCTTAACTCTAGGCACAACTACCTCCATGCATGTTACATGTATTTAAACCATGAAACATATGTCCTCCTTGTACTTCTCCATTAGTGAGGGTGGTATTATTGAAGGGGGGAGGGGGGGTGAATAAGTAATCTACAAAATTTAGTCACCAACTGGATATTATTTGTTACTTTAAACCATACATAACAAAGTAATAAAGTAATGCTAAATAGAAACAATAACCATGCACAAAGATAACTCATAACACCATATTTTGTTAACTATGGAAACCCTGGCCAAGGAAAAACCTTAGTGGGGATGATACCCACTAGATAATATATTGATATATAAGTTCCTTGTTAGAGGATGGACCTTGTTAGGAGTCTATGAGAAAATTTAGTATAAGGAGTCCCTATTAGGAGACTTTGAATACCTATTAGGAGATTCAAACCCTATTAGGAGTTGTAGTATAGTAGATGCAAGATGAGCCCACTGCCCAAACATGGACTTCCAATTACAAGAAGAGCTCACTTCCTAAACAAGTAATCAAAATTTTGGAATATAGATTCTTTCTTAGTATGATCTTGGATCTCAAAATAGCTTCACATGATTTTCATATGTTGCTTTCATAGTAAGTTTGCATATCACAATACTCACACAAATTACATCACAAATACACTTCTTATCACAAGATGTCATTTGCATAAATACCATGCATTTACACAAATTGCTACTAGGATAGCTAAGACCATAATACATTTTTCCAACTTAGAGTAAACATCTAGGATGCCAGCCCTAATTAGACAAGTAATTATTTTGTAAATAAAATATTTCCTTTCCTTTAATTCCACTATCTTGTTTCATTAAAACATGTATATATCTTTTCCATACAGTTCATACTAACTTTTGAGGTTATACACATAATCATCAACATGTAAACAATCTCCATCTAAGAGAGGTAAATGCTTTGACCTGGAGCTATGAACTAGTGAGGCCACAAATGGGGGACCTCATCCCCATTATATTTGAACCTCGATGGCAAGGATAAAAACTCAACAACTTAACCATCACAACATGGCACTATTGGCACAAAAAAAAAAAATTGTCTACCAAATTCATACTTAGATATTTTTTTGAGTACCAAAATCTAAGTATCTTTATTTCTAAGTTTTCTTGTAAGCATGTACATCATGTGTTTCCATAAATGACAAAAAATACATGTCTTCATTAGCCAATTATCAACAATCTCCCCATTTGGCATTGATGGTAACAATTAATAGGAAAAATTGGCTAAGTGAAAAAAACTTAACAAAAATAATATAGTAACATTACATATATTACAACTTGTTAATTTTACTTATGCTTCCCCTTACAATATGATTTCATACTTTACAATACTATCTTTTATTTACCTAATTTACAATTTTCTCATGCATTTTCTCCCCCTTTGACATCAATGACAAAGGTTAGAATTTCAAAAAATGTCCATCTACTGTCAAAATTCATGTACTTCTACCTTAAGTTGATAGTATCTTCATGCAATCATCAAAATTTTCTTTTAGACTATCCATACCTTTTGTCCATATATCCTTTGTTGATTCAGTAGAGGTGAGAATTGCACATACGACATATGATGCAATCTCAACTGCATTAAGGTCTAAATATAAAAAGTTAGAATAAGTATTCTTGGCCTTGATACATTCCTCCAACTATTTCTTAACAAAAGATATTTTTAGAGCAATAGACTCTCTGAAATCCAATACTCTCTTAAAAAAATTTCTTCCAATGTTCTAGTTTCCTGATATCATTGTGAATATTGGCCACTTGTCCTTCAAATTCATCAACTTTACAGGATGGATTATGTAACTGGCTAGATAGAGCCTCTAACTCACTCAAATTTCCTCCAATTTGACTGTTAATAGCCTTAGTCATTTTATAAGATAGGGTACACTTAATGTACAATATCTTACCATCCTATTGACACGTCTAAAGTTCCTTGATACAAGTATCAAAACTTAATAAATCATTCTTAATATTCTAAGAAATAATGCTAAACAAGTTAGCATCATGTGAGATATGTGCCTTTGTTTCTACAACACTCAATAAATTAGTAAATTTCTCATCAAATGAGTTTAGCACTATCTATGCCCTTTGTTCTGGTTCTATTTCTATGTGCTAAATTACTAGAATACTATGTAATCTATTAGTAACCTCCATCAAGGTTTTATGTAGGCTCTTCATTGTTCTGTTCTTTTGAATGAGTTTTGACAAAGATGAGATCAAGTCATTTTGATCATCATCATAAGTTTTTAGGCTAGCAAGTGAAAGTGAAGTAGATGAACTAGAAGCTTTAGTGTCATCCTCCCTTTCCCTCTTTGTTGGCTCTTTGACTCTTCTCTCTTCTTCCTCTTTTTTTTTTTTTCTCTTTCCTTCATTTCATTTTCTTTCTTTTCTTCTTCTTTTAATCTCTTCTTCTTGTGTTTCTCTATTTTCCTTTTCATTTCTTCTTCAATTAATCTTTTATTTTCTTCCTCTATTTTTAATTTTCTTCTCATCTTCAAGCAACTTCTACTTGGCCTCTTCTACTTTCCTCTTCTCTTCTTCTAATAAACTCTTCTCTTCTTCAATTTTCCTTAGTTTGTCTTCTATATCTTCAAAATGAGATTCAAGTGGTTCTAAACTCTTAGACAAGTTAGTTTCCTCAATTTTAGTGGTAACATTGGTCTGATCTATCTACATTATATCACTGCTCACTAAAACTTTTGAGGTTCTGGGTGTAGGTGAAGATGCTACCTTGGACTCTACCATCATTTGAATTATGGCTATTGTAGTTTCAATTCTTAACTTGTCTTCCTCACCCACCATAAAAAAAATGGTCTTACCTTGTTGCTCAAGTACGGTGCTAGATCATTCAGAAATCTCTTGATTTCTTCTTCGTCACTAGTCTTGCAAATAGTCCTTAGCATAGACTTCTGAAGTTCTAAATCTTCTTCTCTAGCTTGGGCCTTCTTCTTAATAAGTCTATCATCAAGCTTTTAGTTCACCATGAATTCAATGTCCTTAAGCTTCAAAGTGTTAGATATTATGTATCTCATAGTAGAGATATCTATTCAACTTTCTCAAAATTGTTCATCTGCACAAGGTTTCCTTAATTAGCAATAACTTAATTTATCTTCTCTATCTTTAGCTTCTAGGGTTGTCATTTTGTATTGACTTCTTAGAAGTCATTACCTTATCTATATTTTTATTTTTATTTTCTTGTTCTTGTTCTCCACTTGACTCAACAATTATCAACAATGTCTTTTGTCTCTTGCCTAGTCTAGTGGCTTGTTGCTTGACCCTTTTAGTCTTTGTGGTCACATCTTTCACTAATCTCTCAGATTTTCTCTTTAGCTCACATGGTTGGACATAGGACACTACTACATAAGGAATTCTCTATTATAAAGATGCCTCTACAATACACACTAATAAAGGTTGCACATTTAATATACCTTGTTTCATGGTTTGCCTAACTGCCTATGATTTACTCTCAATCATACTAACCTTTAATAAAGCTTCCTTCATTATTGACTCTATCTTCTTGTGAGAAGCCTTCTCCAAGGATTCCTAATGAGCTAACTAGGTAATCTCATCATAGGTTCCAATTTTGTATTCTGTAAGAATTTGGCTTAGGCCAGAATTCACCCAAGAACAAAAGAACTCAACAATAGCACACAGTAGACCAAAATAGGCAGAGTATGATCCGAATGATGATATTCATTCAATAATGGATAAAACCAACATATTATGAGTACACTAGGAGTTCCTGAATATAAAGGCCTCAGGAGAGCTTCTAGAATGCCTAGAAGTTAGCACCATGACATGTCATACAACCAGGCACATGTCCACCAGATATGGATTATCCTCCATTAAGCACGGGAATAAGTGCGATGATGTGAGGATAAGACTACAATGGTGTAGCACGGAAATCAGTGGAGTAGACAACATGTGCTAAATGAGGAGTGCAGAAAACTGTGTTGTCACCATGACAACTAAGTAAATGATGCATACTCCTGTGTTGTAGACACCATGTGCCTAATTAGAGTTGCGTAACTCAATGAGAGTTCACAAACTCCTAAGTGTCTCACCTATTATAATAATAAAATAATGCAAAATAATTAAATAATGCATTAACCTAAGTAAAACTTAAGTAAGTGTAATAAGTAAATACATATTTACACCAACACCCCCCCTTAAGTGCAAGTTAGGGGAATGCCCTTAAGCTTACGCAATCTAGGATGAAATGCAAGATGGGTCCCGGCTACTAGACCATGTTAGGTACCCATGTACATAATGATATGCAATCTCCCATAAAGTGGGGAAAGAGAGAAAACCTCATGGGAAAAACCCTCCCCCAAAAAGAGAGATAGATAGGATGCATGGATGGATGGAGTAATCAAGACCCCCCCATTATGACATACATCCAATATATACATAAGAGAATGATGAGAAGAGGTAGAGAGACAGAATGGGCTCGCCCCCCAAAGAAGAATGCCGAACAGTGAATGCTCCAATGAAGAAGCTGATCCAAGACTGCAGAATGGTGTTCCTCCCCTTAGGAAGAAACAATGCCAAGGGTACAAATGAGATGCTTCCGCTGTGTGTGGAAAGAATCCCATGGATAAGTGATGTCTTTGAAACCTGCTCATCTGGCTAAAGAACCTGTCCCAAAGAACTGTCTGTCCCTGCAACTGATGAAGAACCCTGCTGCAACTACTGATCATAAGTATCCACATTCACTTCAACCTGTAAGGATCGATCATGTAGAGAATGAAAAAGAGAGTCTGAAACTCCCGTGACAACTGAAGAAGGTAATTCTGCATCAAGAAGAAGAGGCAGATCATGAATACTGTCCCCCAAATCTGTCACTGAACCTGTATCTGGAAGACTGAATGTACCTTGCTGTTCTGGACATATCACTGTGGCGATGTATGCATGCAGACTGAACTGATGAAGTGACCTCTCACTGTATCTGTCGACAGAACTCCAAGTGTCTGAAGCTGTTGAAGCACTATCGCTGGTGTCACTATCAGTATCCACACTGTATGATGTGCGAAGAGGAGTAGAGAACAAGCTCGGAGAACTTTCCTCAAAATGTACATCCTTTTCCACAAAAATTTGATGTGTCTCAAGATCAAGAAGTCTATATGCCTTCACACTGTCTTCATAACCAATGAAAGTACAAGGCTGAGATGTCTGTGCCTTGCGACCCCTAGAAGATTTGTTTGCCCAAGCAGGACAACCGAAGACTCTAAAGTGTGTCACAATAGGTTTTCTACCACACCATGCCTCAAAAGGAGTTTTTCCATCTAAGGCAAGATGAGGAGAACGATTAAGAATGTGAGTGGCACTTGAGATTGCTTCGACTTCTAATGATGGATCTAGAGACTTGGCATGAATCATGCAACTTGCCATAGACTTAAGAGTTTGGATCCTTAAAGCTGCAACATCGGTCTTATGCGACTTGAATGCTGAAGGAATCTGAAGATCAATGCCCTCATGTCTACAAAAAACCTTAAGTCTTCTGTTCACATCCATGTTTCCATTATCCATGCGGAGTACTTTGATGGCCTTTCTAGATTGTCATTCTACATGAGCCTTGAAGTCTAGAAATGCGTCCAAAACTTCACCCTTACTATGCAAAAAGTAGACCCAAGTGAACCTTGAAAAGTCATCAACTAAGGTAAGTATGTAGTGACCCTGGCTGAATGCAAAAGGACCTTCTAATACCATGTGAACCATTTGAAGAACACTTGTTGCTCTAGAAGACTTCCCTCTTTGTAACTTCCCTTCTGGATGCATATCCACTGAATCTGATGAACACTTACCCTTAGAAAAGTTGATTTGAGGTAGACCTTTGACCATGTGGTATGTGCAAAGTTGCTGAAGATAGCGATAGTCAAGATGACCATACCGCTCATGCCATAATTGCATGTTTGAATGTGATTGTGATAACAAGGCCTTTGAAGGAGTCTTGGATACAAAATGCGAGAAAGAGTACAACCTCTTGTGATTATTCACTTTCCCTACTGCAACCAAGGAATTATCTTTAAGACTGTGCACTTGAACTGAGTCAGGAAGGAACTCAACTCTATGTCCATCTCCGAGGTGAGTAATTTGGTAGATTGAAAGGAGATTTGAACTTAGGTTTGGAACATAGAGAACCTCTTGAAACTGTCCATTTTCCATTTCCAGATTTCCTTTTCCTTCAACTTCCATTTTGCTATCATTCCCCATGAAGATGTTTTGTACCCTTGAGCTATTCAATGAAGAAAAATCCCCCTTTGAAGAACCCATATGATATGAGGCACCTGAGTCAAATATCCATTCCCTTGAAGAGTTTGCATTTGCCATGAGTGCTTTCCCTTTGTTCTTTGAATTAGAACAAGATCCCTTCTCCTTATAAGCATTAGGCAATGGAACATTATGTTTCTTCATGATGTTGGTCAATTCATCAATCTTTTTAAGATAGCAATCATGCTCTTCATGACCCATTTTCTTGCAATAAGCACACTTCTTCTTCTCCTTATTATTGTTTTCCCCTTTCTTGTTGGAATTCGAGGACTTGCCTTGTTGATTAGATTGTGGTGTTGTCTTTTTTGTATCCTTAGATTTTCTCTTCCATTTCTTCTTATCCTTTCCTTTGTTTGAAGATTGTCCAGCTGAATGTTGAGAACCCTCATTGGCCACCAATGCTTTGGTCTGAGGTGATTTGAGAATCCCCATTGTTTTCAACTTCTTTTCTTCATCATCCAATAGTTTAACATATTCATCAAAAGTTACTTTCTTGTAGGCAGACCCTAAGGTAGTCTTTGAGGTGTTAAAAGAAGAGACAAATGTGGAATATTCGGATGGCAGCTTGTTGTGAATAAGATAGATCAGTCTATCATCTTTGATAGAATTCCCACAATCAGTAAGCTTTGTCCTTAATTCATTTACCTTGATGATGAAGTCCTGTATTGAGTCATACGACTTAGGATCTAAGGAAACTAACTCATCTTCTATTTTGAACACATCTTCTTCAGACACTTTACCATAAAGGTTTTCGAGGGTATCCCAAGCTTCCTTGGATGTAGTACATTTTATGATTTGATACATGATCTTATCATCTACCCCCAAACATATATCACCTAGGGCTTTCCTATCCATGGCTACCCATTCAGAAAGTTCACTTGTTGATACATTATCACCTGCTGGTTTAGGAAGAGTACCATCTACATATTGTGAAACTCCATTATGCATTAAGTGATACAACATTTTTATAGACCACATAGCATAGTTATGAGGAGTTAACTTAGGAAACTTAAAGTTGCCCATGATGCAGAAAAATGAAAGAAATTTGCAGAAAAGAGAGAACACAACACCAAGAATACCCCCCCTTTTCACTAAATCAAGAAACCCCCCAAAATAGATGCTTTGGGCACTTTATCAGTAGTGCGATTACAATGAGCCACTTGCCAATTTAGGCCTTTGTGGACTTCTAATTTTTCTTGTTACAACTTCTCAATAGAGGATAAATCTAAAACTTTACAATGTGCTACAATACTGAAGCATTACAAAGCAAAGAAAGGCCCTATTCTAAAAGTAACAATTTTGTCCACATAATACTACAATCTGATGCCAGATCTAGAAAGTAGACAAAAAAATACGCACTTTCAAAAAAATAGAACCTATTTTTGACTCCAGATGTGCCCGTACGGAGTGTTTGAAGTTGCAAAATGCAGGATTATCCAGTTATAGTCACCAAAAAATGCAAATTCTGAAAAATCCGTACACCAAAACCAAAAATTGGTTGCACCACTAAAAAATTTAGAAAATTTTACACAATTTCAAAAAAAATTGCACCTTATTTGGAGTCCGGATGTGTGAGTTATGGCCTCTTGAAGTCGGACTGCCAAAACCAAAATCAATTTGGTGAGGGGTTGCACCAGCAAAAGATGGGGCTAAATTTGATGGTCATACGGCCGTCGCAACAATTATAAAATGGTCAAGTTTGACGTCTAGACGGGCATCAATTTTAGGCTCGTGAAATGATGACGTCAGCAAGAAACTCGGCCACCCAGATGACGTAGCGATCCATACTGTACGGATCGTATAGAATTGTTGACGTGTGTAGGGGATGTGGATAACAGTCAGATGCTGACTGGGCAATCTCGGCGCAGTCATGGTAGAGGAGAATACGTAGACGAATCAACTGATGTCGCGTGGCGCTGGCGGATTGGTCCCCATGTCAGAGGTTGAACAGACCCTGCCAAAAAATTGACGCCAAATTTTGTTTGCCGATGTCCGGGACTATGGAAGGGTTGTCGGATTGTGGGCGCAATCATCAGCGGTCATCGACGGTTGTTCGGCGCCGGGTTTCAAAGTTTTGTCGGAGCTTAGGATTAATCCCACATTCGTGGGTCTGCGGACGCCTTGGCTTTCTAAATACAGCGTTTCGTAGGTAAGTTGTGAATACAGGGGATGCCGGTGAAGTGAGTTGTGCCGCCAAAAAGGTAGTTGGGGTCAGGTTTACAGAGTACGGTCTTGTTGACTAATAACTCTGCGAATAGATATCCGACCACAAAATAGCGACCGGGGGTTGATAGCCCGGCTCGCTAAAATTTTTCTCTACGAATATGTATAAAAATTCCAAAAAAAACAAATTCGGAAAATACAGAGACGGATCTGAAAATAAAATAAAATAATCAGATCGATTAAATCATACCCAATTGCAAATCGGTGCCTTCGGGTGTTGGTTTGCAAAATTTTTTTTGCCTCACGATCAACTTTTACCCAAGATAGGTGAATTTATAGTCAATCTTTACCGATTCAGCGCTCTGGACGCAACAGAGAGGTCAGATCTGGCTCTAGATGCTCCCAATTTCTACGGATCCTCCAGAATTGATGTGCTGAAGCATGAAAGGTCTCGAACGGCTACGTGATGAGAATTCTCCTCAGCTCTGATACCATGTAAGAATTTGGCTTAGGCCAGAATTCACCCAAGAACAAAAGAACTCAACAATAGCACACAGTAGACCAAAATAGGCAGAGTATGATCCGAATGATGATATTCATTCAATAATGGATAAAACCAACATATTATGAGTACACTAGGAGTGCCTGAATATAAAGGCCTCAGGAGAGCTTCTAGAATGCCTAGAAGTTAGCACCATGACATGTCATACAACCAGGCACATGTCCACCAGATATGGATTATCCTCCATTAAGCACAGGAATAAGTGCGATGATGTGAGGATAAGACTACAATGGTGTAGCGCAGAAATCAATGGAGTAGACAACATGTGCTAAATGAGGAGTGCGAAAAACTGTGTTGTCACCATGACAACTAAGTAAATGATGCATACTCCTGTGTTGTAGACACCATGTGCCTAATTAGAGTTGCGTAACTCAATGAGAGTTCACAAACTCCTAAGTGTCTCACCTAAAATAATAATAAAATAATGCAAAATAATTAAATAATGCATTAACCTAAGTAAAACTTAAGTAAGTGTAATAAGTAAATGATGCATACTCCTGTGTTGTAGACACCATGTGCCTAATTAGAGTTGCGTAACTCAATGAGAGTTCACAAACTCCTAAGTGTCTCACCTAAAATAATAATAAAATAATGCAAAATAATTAAATAATGCATTAACCTAAGTAAAACTTAAGTAAGTGTAATAAGTAAATACTTATTTACACCAACATATTCATCTTGGTCCTTCTCTGATTTTAGCAAAATAAATCAATGTATCCAACTATTGTTTCATCACTCAATTCATAACTGTTGTCACTTAGTTTTGCACCCTTGTCCAAATCCTATGCATGAGGACAACCCAGTGAAACATGGAAACAACCTCCAAGCTGTGGGACTTGAACTGTTAGTTTGAGTCTCCAGAGAAGGCCGACTTCCTCTTACTATTAGGATGCACCTAACTACTCTTGGAGAGGAAAAGGGAGAAGGAGAGCATGAAAGGAAATCTACCTAATCTAATTTGAAGAGGTGATGCACCAAAATAGAGTGTTCAGACCAATCTCTACCCATATATGCACTATTGAACTATAATGAAACTAAGGATATACACACTCAAAATTTTAATCAAATAATCACATGTAGATTAGGAAACCAAGATGAATGACACAAGGAAGAGAGATTCACTTGTATTATCATTCATAGGCCAAGGAGATACAGTCATGTAGATTATAGATCTCTACAAAACACTAGTAAGAGGCAAAGAGTTCTTGCACTTTCATACTAATGGCTGAAGGAGATAAAGTAGAAAATCATGCAGTTCAGAGACATAGGGGAATTTACACTAAAATTGTAGAGCAACAGTAGAGAAAATAGAGAAGGGTCCGACCTTAAAAAAAATACAAAATTTGCCTTTATAGTGCAGGCATAATTGAGATTTTCCCTCCAAAACTATCTTGCAACCACTGCCATTAAGTCCCTGCCAAGAACAATCATGGGGATCTAAAGAAATCTGATTTTTTTTGTGTCAAATAATGCCTTGAGAAGATAGAAATGACACCATAACTAAGCTTTGACCAAGTAGATGGATCAATTGAGGGCGATGGAGTGTTCTTCCTTGTCTCACATTCATTCTGGGTTGGTTGGGATTGATTACAGAGATCAAATTGCATGGAAAAACCTGATTTCTTATCATTTTTTGGTGTATGGATTAGCAGAGTTAGCAAGTCAACCTATTTTGGCATTGGGATGAGCCATGTGGACCAACAGTCTTTTATCTTTTTGCCACCCTACAAAGTCTTCCAGAGTTGACCATCTCTTTCTTTACTAACTGCGCCAACTTACAAACCCTGATCGCGACAGTCCTAATAACTGCCAGCCGCTAATTGTTAATGCCTTAACCAGACCCACTAGGACACATGTCACTTAGGCACTATGTCGCTATGCATAATGTTCTCACATCTTTCCATAGCAAGATAACACCTAGCATTGATTTTTTTAGATCTGATGATTGTGAAGACTCGTCATATACTGCGCTATCTCCTTAAGACTTTTGGGCCCATGAAACACTGTTAGCGCACGTGACACAACCTAGCATCCTCATTCTGGCAAGATCTAGCCCCATTGGTCCACATGGCATAAGGGTACTATGTCGCTATGTGTAAAATCCTCACAACTTTTCATAGCGTGATAGCGCCTATCGTCGATCCAGATTGATATCTACGATACTCAAAACTCTGTAGGACTGTAAGCCAAGTTAGCTAGACTGACCAATGAGATGCCCCCTATCGTACTCTAACTCGCCTGACAATCTGCCACAGAGGATGAGCCGTAACTTTACTTTTGGGAAGGGTGGGCCTATGACGTCAACTGAGACAGGTGTCTCCAAACCACTTCTTCACATTATTTAATCTCCTCGCATCTTGATAATGTGAGAAAGTGCCAGCCCTTGATCTGTGAAGATCTAACGGTGCTCGAAACATGTGCTCTTTGAACCTACATGAATACACTTCGTGACACCACCTAGATGTGTGTCAACAACCCGCTTTCCTGCATTGTCAAAAGGTTTGACAAAGCTCAGAATGCGGGGAAGTGGGCACCAATAGAATTGCCAACTCAGCTAGCCACCTTGTCCAACTTGCAGCCCACAAAAGGAACACGAACCCACCTCCCATGCATCGCAAAAGGGATTTCCTACATTATTTAAAGATCCCGCATTTGGAAAATGTAGGGAAGCAGGGAAACATAGATCATGGAAGATCTAATGGCGCAAAAAGTTGGAGGCTGATGGAAATAAAACATAAGGTTTCATTATTCAAATTTTTGACATTTCCATGCCATTTAAAATAATATTAACTCTGGGAACTAGCCGTTGGGTGAGGTTTGTATTTGAATTCAAATTTTGGCGGGGGCACAAAAAAATGGCAACGATAACCTAAGGGATCAAGAAATGTTTCCCGAGGTTCTACTTCTTGTATATAAGTAAAATCTATATCCACCATAATACAAACATCATCTTTAAATCTATCTATAATTGTAGGTGCAATTCTAAATCTTTGTCTCATTTCATTCTAAAATGTCTTCAGTAACATGTTCCCACTATCCAATATCTTATCTGTTGGATGTCTTTTGCATAGTTCTGTAATCTTTTCCATTGTAAATCTATCACGATTCATAATCTTTGTAACTAAAAAATATGGAATTCTTTTAAGAACATGAAAGAATATGTGATTGATCAATGAATAAAATCTAAAGACACCATTCTTAGTCCTTTTGATCTTTTCTAGGTTCTCAATTAGTTGCATTCTTAGAATTTTACTAAGATTAACTTTTTCCTTCTCTACACATATCTTGTAGGCTACATAGATGAATTTAGCTGACAATTCATCAATCTTAGAACTTGCACATATAGAGTAGGCAATGATTCTACTTAGGAATCTTACATCATATTTCTTAATGATGTTGATCACCATGTCCATTCCATTATGCATTTCTTTGGTGTAGCTCTCAACTTTCTTCTTAACCATTTTCTCACCTATAGGTACACTGCCTTGTTTACAAAGATTAGTTACCTCATGAGTAAGGTCGATTGAGATATCAACTACACTATCTTGCATTCATAGTTTCCCATCATGTATTCTACTTAGTATGATCTGTGTCCACTCATCTATGTCCAATTCTTGGTAAAAATGATATTTGAATAGGTCTAGTTCCTTCAAGTATTCAAATCTAGCCTTCATAGTCATATCATGGTTAAAGAATAATTCCATATCCTTGTTCATGTATTGACTCCCAATAGATTCAAACTTGCTATTAAGATAACTTCCTATATCTTCCTAATAAACTACATTGTTCAATGTAATGGATAATATTGAATTAGGGTTTCCTTCTATGGGTTTCATGGAAACAATCTTCAACTTAGGTCTATCCTCATTCTCAACATTATGAACTATAGACATATCCATGCTTCTAACAAATGTGAACTTTTATTGAATAAACTATGCAGATAAATGATAAAATACCTCTTTCAAAAATAGGGTTTTCTTTGAAATTTCCTTAACAAGTCACTTTTGAGTGCTCTCTACTTCAGATGTAATCACAATGAAATAGTAATCAAGTCTATACTCCATTATATTCCTTCAACTTCAACTTGCATTAATTGCATACTTTGCAAATATGAAAAAGTTGTCAATTACATTTTGTAATCAAACAATTTCTCAAGTTATTATATCCGATCTTAAGATGCTACTTGAGGTTTTCCATAGCTTCCTTTCATCATGACAATGTTCTACAAAACTTTTCCCTGCAAAATTCTTTGTAAAAACATAGTTTTTATCTTCTACTGTAGAATTGACTTTCTTTGTAATAACAGTAACTCTTAAATCCTTCACAACTAGTTTAGATAAGCTCCAAATAAAAAGTAAGTTTAGATACAGTCTAAACTTATCTCAATATACCTTTTCCCAACTTCACTACCCATACCTTAATCTCTAAGTGAAGTTACAAATTTTGGTGTTGTGAACAAGCTTAATTCAATTTAGTAGAATCAAAATTGATAACTAACTTTGATCTTCTAATCTCATCATCTTCTAGCTTTTCTTTAGATGTCTAATCCTTTTACAAATGCTTCATTGAGTTCTTCTTGAAGTTCACTAACTACATTTCTTTGTTCCTCGTTGTCTTTGTTAGTTTCGAAGTTCCTCTCATGGTTCCTTCTAACATTTCTTCCATCATTCCTTCTATTTTTGAAGTTTCTTCCAATTTTCCTTCTATCAATGAAATTTCTATCCATTCTACAATAATTTGTTGTATGTCCGAAGTTGTTACATAACTGACATATTGGAGTTCTACTTCTAGGATTTTGGTGACCATTAGGTGCATGAAAATTTTGAGCAATGTGTCCAAAGTTGTTACACTTATAACAAAAGATCTATCTTCTTCCTTCATAAGGTCTTCCTTCTCTCAATTTCCTTTCATTAGATCTTCTTCTATTTGCAAGGTTAGTATTTTTAGACATTCTATTATTCCTTCTATCATTATCATACTTAGGTATCCTATAATCAATTACTTTATGACCCATACCATGACAATTATGAAAATAAAAATACTTAACATGATTAAATGACTTATTTGTACAAACTCTTTTCATATGACCTATTTTATTACATGAAAAAAGCTTACCTCTAAATTCATACCTAGATTCTTTAAGAGATTCCACTTGCTTTGGTTCATCCAAAATTTCAACTTCCTTGTCTTGTCCAACTTCTTTAGGTTTATCAGAAGATTGATTGGATTCAATCTTATCATCAAAATTATCTTTTTCTTTTGGATTTGATCTAATTTCAGGTTTCTTCATAGACATGTTAAATAGATAACCAAGACTAGTCTTATCATAAGTAGGTCTTTTTTGTATTGACATTGAATCATCAAGTTTTTCTCTATTAGAATAAAGTTTCTCAAGTTGTTGCTTGCACTGAGTTGATTCACCTTTCACAATAGTATTGTACTTTTGAAGTTCTTCATGATCTTCTTTCAATGTTTCAAACTTAGATGTCTTCTTTGCCAAATTTTCTCTAAGATTTGCATTATTAATCTTTAAATTAGTTTCAACTTTGATAAGATCACTCCTCAAAGTTAAATTTAGTTTTGTAATCTTCAATTCATGCCTAAAGATATTTTAATTTTTCTTCAATTTTGAATAATCATCATCACTAGTTTCAAATTCAGTAGATTCAGACTTGGATTTTAGATGTTCAATATTTTTCTTCAATTTTCCAACATATACTTTGGAGTCTTCATATCTATCCTTTAGCTTATCTCTTTCTTTAGTAAGGAGATGAAGTTTTTCAAGTTCCTCTTTAAGGTTCTTCATCAACTATTCCATATTCATAGGGATCTTACTCAAGGTGTTAAGCCTCTTTTGAGTATCTATACTCTGATACCAATTATTAGAAATAGGAATTACTTGGGGGTGAGGGGGGTGGTGGTGAATCAATAATCTACAAACTTTAGTCACCAACTAGATATTATTTCTTACTTTAAACCATACATAACAAAGTAATAAAGTGATGTTGAATAGTAATAGTAACCATGCACAAAGATGACTCATAACACCATATTTTGTTAACTAGGGAAACCCTAGCCAAGGAAAAACCTTGGTGGGGATCATACCCACTAGATATTATACTGACATATAAATTCCTTGTTAGATGATGGATCCTATTAGGAGTATATGAGAAAATTTAGTGTAAAGAGTCCCTGTTAGGAGACTTTGAATCCATATTAGGAGATTCCATCCTTGTTAGGAGTTGTAGTATAGTAGATGCAAGATGAGCCCAGTACCCAAACATGCACTTCCAATTACAAGAAGAGCTCACTTCCCAAACAAGAAATCAAACTTTTGAAATATAGATTCTTTATTAGTTCAATCTTGGATCTTGAAATAGCTTCAAAAGCTTTGCATATATCGCTTTCATAGTAAGTTCTCATATCACAATACTCGCACAACTTACATGAAAAATACACTTCTTATCACAAGATGTACTTTGCATAAATACTATGCCTTTACACAAATTGCTACTAGGTCAACTAAGACCATAATACACTTTTCCAACTTAGAGCAAATATCTAGGATGTCGACCCTAATTGGACAAGTAATTATTTTGTAAAAAAGACAATTCATTTCCTTTAATTCCAGTATCTTATTTCATTAAAACATAAATATCTCTTTTTTATACAATCTGTACTAACTTCCAAGATTATACAGTCATCATCAAAATGTATACAATCTCCATCTAACTTCACTAGTCATAATATGATGTCAACACTAAGTTACAAACAAAATAATACACTATTGTATACCATAAATGACAACAATCACATATCTTCATTATCCAATTGTCAACATGAAAACCTTTCATCATTTTGTTGATTTCTTCCACAATATTTTCCTTTTTTGGTCTTATATAATGATGTCATGTCCCCTTTTCAAATAATTAAAAATAATAATCTTTTCTAAGGCAGGCAGGCACAAAAAGGTGAAGTTTCAGAAAAAGGGGATAATCTTTGGAAGCTAATGGACTAATAAATGAAAATTATTATTAAAATATATTTTATTAACCCCTCTTGGACATGAGTTAGGGTTATTCCCTCTTTTAAGGAGTTTGGAGGCACTTTGGGCTAATTCTAGAACTTGATTTTTGCTCATTTCTTTGTTATTCTTCAGAGGTTGCCAAACCTGTGGAGAAGGAGACCCAAGAATGAGAGTTTGCAGGTTTTTAGGGAGACCCAAGAATGGAATTTTTTAGGTTTCTAAGAAGGCTAAGGATGGGAGTTTGAATCCATTCCATGTGCATGCTCATGCAGAGTTTTCCTTTGTGTTGAACAGTGCAGATTTGTGGATTTTCAGGTGTATATTTTGTAAGAGTTTGGTGTTTCCAGTTGAGTATTTCATATCAGTTTGGGTTGCTGCTGTATATCAGACTTTTAAATATTAAAATAGATCTAAATATATGTATTTGGATATGATTATACTTTTGTGATAGATTATTAAGTTTTTGTGGTGATTCTAGGCTATTTTGTGCTATTTTTGGGAGCCCGATGAGCATTGTTTTTGTCCTCCGTTTGGGAGCTATTGTGTACATGTTATACAGATCTAGAAATGTAATTTTATAGGCTGTTATGCTGCTCAATTTTTTTTTTAAATTTCCACTTTTAGATTTATTAATAATAGGTGAAGCTGTGAAGCTTTTGGGACTATTTTTGGCATACCGATTTGGGGTTTATTGAGAAATTGGTGGATCTTTGAAATATTGGTTGTTTGATCTTAAAGATCTAATTAAAGGTTGGAAATATCATACAAAATCAGTAAAGGGATATTTTAGTGGTATCAGAGCCATGATCTTGCCAGCCTGAGGGTTTGTAGAAGTTTGCATGTCAGTTTTGACAACTACCCAGATCTTGCATGTCAATTTTGAAAACTACCCAGATCTTGCATGTCATGATTTATGGTTGCATGTCAAAATTTATGGTCGCATGCAACTAAGTGAAAGAGAAAAAAGATATTTGCAGCGAGAAAAGAATAAAGAAATTTTGATCAAACCTCCAGTTGAAAGTAAAAGTACAAAATCCAAGGAAGGGAAGAGTATGGCTGATCCAGATGAGATGGCAAAGAAATTCTTCCAAGACATCCAAAATACTCAGAAAAAAATAGTGGATAGTTTGGTAGAAACTAGAGAGGCTTTGCGAATATTGACAGAAAAACTACAAGGAGTTACATCTATTAATGAGAAAGGGAGCACTTTAGAGGAGCCAAGAAATCTGAAATCCACACCATCTAAATCAACCAAAACTATTTTCTTTCCTGCAGATGAGCCACCAGTACCAAATCCAGCCATTAATCCTTTGGAAGAGGTTACAGGTAACTTGATTACATTAAGAGCTACTTACAATGGCTTAGATGATGACTTTTGTAGTTCGATTCCTTTTAGAGAATATGTGGATATGATGAACACTTTGATGCCCAAGAAAGAGTACAGAAGGGAGCATGACATAAGTGGAAGAGACCTCAAAAATAAAATAAGCAAGTTTATAGCACCTAATTTTGATGGAACAAATAAAATTTCAGCTAGAGCATGGCTACAAAAATTACAGACCTTCTTCACACTTAACCCCATGAAGGAGAGTGATGCTGTTCAAATTGCAAGTCTACACTTGGAAGATGCAGCCTATGATTGGTGGTATCATGGAATGACTACTCAAGGTCATGATTAGGTAACTACATTTGATGATTTTAGTCAAAGAGTGATAGATAGATTTGACCTCAAGGATGATGATTATGAGGATGTTATTGTGCATGATGGTGAGATACCTGGTAGAGATGAGTAGACATTGAGCATTCATGACTTTTCTAAGAGAGAGTATCAGGCACAGTTAGATGCTTCGTCACATGAGGTTGAGGCTAGTAGTACTTCACATGATTTATCCTGCCAGCTGAAGGTGAGTGAAGATAGTATTGTGACTTCATTATCTCATCATGACAGGTATGTGGAGTTAGTTGGTATTGGTCATATTACTCAAGTGAGGATTTTTCTTGAGTTACCAGCTGATTCTAGTTTATAGATATGGACTCGAGATTGTTATATTGACATTTGGGATTCAGTTGACTGGAGATCTTTAACACTTTTTGGTAGCAGTGTTTGTTTGGGTGCTATCATGGATTTGATTAGCAGATTGTATGGTGTTGTCTTTTCTTGTGCTAGCAACTTGTCCGATGTTGGTATTAGTTTTTATACACCAGTGTTGGGATTTGTTCATATATCCAGTTGACCATACTTGCTGGAATGTGTTGATGATCTTTCATATTTAGCAGTGTGTACAAATGAGTCCCAAGATCATATTGGCATTGATGACATCTAGGAGGATGCAATGGGTAGTTTTGAAGACTTAGTTTCTTTGGGTACAAAGGAGTTGGATAGTAGTGCTATAGTTTTTGATACTCCATTTGTTGATATGAGCTTTAGAGTTGATTCACAGGATATGGATGGTAATAATCTAGAGACTAGTAAATTTGAGGATACTCCTTTAGATAGTGCATCAGAGGAGGTTTGTAGGAGACAATCAAGCCAGTGCCATCATGTGTCTAATCAGTTGAGAGTTAGTGAGCGAGACATTGCTATCACTTGCTAGCATTTTGATGCTACTCGTCAGTTGTTAGCCATTTATGGATGGGGTTCTCCTACTAGTGATGAGCAGGGAGGCAGTTATCTTTCCTTGATAGAGTTCCACTCTTTATGGGAGGCTATCCAGATTCTGAGATAGGATTATATGCAGTTGGTAGCCAATAGAGATTATCTTATGGAGTGGGGCAGTACAACATATGATGCATTGTTGGCCAAGGAAGATGAGGTGAGTGAGCTTACTCAGTAGCTTGAGGTGACTTCTGAGATTCTTGAGAGTACACAGTTGGCTTTCAAGGAGTCACAGTTTCATTTGGCTAAGGTGACCATGGAGTTAGAGCTACTACAGTCTTTACTAGATTCTGTACAGTCACAAGCTGTGGTGTCTGATGATCCAAGGATGTCCATGGTCAAGATTGTCAAAGATAGTGGAGATGGGGATGCATCCACCTTTGATACTAACATTGGCATATCGGGTTCATCCCCACTAGAATTAGGTTTAGTTGAGTTGGGTGCTGTAGTAGATTGTTGTGGTATGCCTGACATGGTGGTGACCTCTAGCACTAATGGCATGAAGACTAGAGATGCTATATCAAAGACCATGTGCGATGTTGGTGAGCCGATAGTTGGCATGGTTCCTACTAGTAATACTACTCCCTTGGTGATGTCTTTGGAGGTAGTAGTCAGTTCCAACTTGGTTAGTGATCGATTACAGTTAGTTACATTTGGATTTCAGTCTGAGCCACTGACTGAGATTGGCACACTCTATCAGCATTACATTGTAAGGTATGCTCATCAATTTACCTTTGATGACCATGTTGATGAGATGATGATACAGAGATGTACTTTGGTTCCTAGTGCTTATCATCAGTTATGGGATATTTTAACGCCTCAAGATGAGAGTTATGATGGGAATGACATATCGATAGGTTCTATAGTTGACAGCTTGATAATACATGACTTACAACAGGAGTTTTAGAGTGATGCTTCAGCGGGTGTTGTTATTGATTCTACTCCTTTGGCTATGACATCTCCTGACTTAGCTGGTGATCAGTCACAGTGGGTTGTATCACTTGTTCATGGTGAGTTGTTGACTGAGGTTGGTTTTTTTTATCAACATTATATTGCAAGGTATGTACATTAGTTAGCATTTGATCCTTGTGTTGAGGAGTTGATGGCAGGAAAATTTGGTTCGGGTTCCAATTCTTGCTGTTTATCTTGTGATGGCTTTTCACCATCAGGGGTGCATGGTAGTTATGGTTATGAGATAGTGGTTGGTGATCTACAAAGTTGTGTTGATTGTAGGCATTGTATAGTGTGTGGATTCTTCATACTTGGTACAGTTTCATTTGGGAGCATTCACCATTGTTGCAGAGTTGGATTGTACATTCTGTATAGGCCAGTGGAATGCATTGATGGTATTTACTATGTTGGTAGTCCACTTTACTTGGGTTTTGATGTTCTAAGAGTTTGTGTCTCGTGAGTTTTTGACTATGAAAGTTGTGATTTTGGAGTTTGGTTGAGCTATAATTGTCAGTTTGATTATGGATTCCTCTTGGTCATATTTCAGAGGATATTGCAGGAGCCTATGTTAATTGGCAGTAGTATAGTTCATGACTACATTTGGGATCCAGGTGGATTGATTGGTTTATTGTTTAGCCATTGCTTGAGGACAAGCAATTTTTGGGAGGGGAGGACTTGTCATGTCCCCTTTTTAAATAATTAAAAATAATAATCTTTTCTAAGGCAGGCAGGCCCGAAAAGGTGAAGTTTCAGAAAAATGGGATAATCTTTGGAAGCTAATGGACTAATAAATGAAAATTATTATTAAAATATATTTTATTAACCCCTCTTGGACATGAGTTAGGGTTATGCCCTCTTTTAAGGAGTTTGGAGGCATTTTGGGCTGATTCCAGAACTTGATTTTTGCTCATTTCTTTGTTATTTTTCAGAGGCTGCCAAACCTGTGGAGAAGGAGACCCAAGAACGGGAGTTTGTAGGTTTCCAAGGAGAACCAAGAATGGGAGTTTGTAGGTTTCCAGGAAGGCTAAGGATGGGATTTTGAATCCATTCCATGTGCATGCTCATGCAGAGTTTGCCTTTGTGCTGAACAGTGCAGATTTGTGGGTTTTCAGGTGTATATTTTGTAAGTGTTTGGTGTTTTCAATTGAGTATTTCATATCAGTTTGGGTTGCGGCTGTATATCAAAATTTTAAATATTAAAATAGATCTGAATATATGTATTTGGATATGATTATACTTTTGTGATATATTATTAAGTTTTTGTGGTGATTGTGGGCTATTTTGTGCTATTTTCGGGAGCCCGATGAGCATTGTTTTTGTCCTCCATTTGGGAGATATTGTGTGCATGTTATATAGATCTAGAAATTCCATTTTATAGGCTATTATTCTGCTCAAATTTATGTAAAAATTTCCACTTTCAGATTTATTAATAATAGGTGAAGCTGTGAAGCTTTTGGCACTATTTCTGGCATACCTGATTTGGGGTTTATTGAGAAATTGGTGGATCTTTGAAATATTGGTCGTTTGATCTTAAAGATCTGATTAGAGGTTGGAAATATCATACAAAATCAGTAAAGGGACATTTCAAATGATGTGTCACCAGGCTCATGGTGCACTGATTCTTGTTGTCCCATTTCCTATCAAGCATACTAGGGAATTGCCTCATTACTAGGAAGAATAGGTGTATTAGTAATGACTCAAATCTGAACACCATACTTCTAGTCTTCTTGAGCTTCTCTATGTTGTCTAGTATTTGGTGCCTCTGAGTATCACACATATTTACTTTCTCTTTCTTAGTTGTCTTCATGTAAGCTGCATGTAGGAAACTAGTAGGTACTAAGTTCAATCTTGAACTATGATTCATCTTCTATCCAATGATCTTGGTGATCACTCTCACATTTTTTTTCTTTATTAGGCCAATCCTCATGTTCCTACCATCTAATTTGGTCTTTAGATTGGTCTCCACTATCTTTGTCACCTTATTTTTGTTAACTAGGTTTCTCCCCTCATTAAAGAAACCAATTAACCTATGTATCATATCATTATCAATCATGAAAAGTACCTCTCCAACACAAAACATTCCTTCATGAATTTGGCTCAGAATGATTTTACTCCATTCATGGTTGTTGAAGACCATAAAGAACATATGGTTTATATTGTTTAGTTCCTTTAGGTGTACAAACTCTTGTTTCAACAACAAGTCACACTAGCACACTAAATCTAGGTCCTTATGAATATCATTATCTCCAATGCTCTCAAATTTGTGGTGAATATATGATCTAACATCCTCTACATAAGGAACATTCTCTAGAACTTGAAAAAATCATCCTAAGGGACCATCAATTTGGGATATGATTGGAAGCTTCTTAAATACATACCTTAAACTCTCAATAACATTGCTAATGGTAGGATTCACCATTTTAATTGATTCAAATACTTGAGAAACTACACAAAATACTTGAATTTTGTGAAACTAGGGCTCTTTCAACTTTGCACAATGAACTCTTCAAATTCACCTTTACTCATTGTCAAATCACTCTAAATTTCTCATTAACTCTTCACATGATTTAATGATACTTAAAATATTGTCCATAAGTCTTTCAAATTGAACTTCACATTAATTTCACATCTACCAAAATTCATGAAACAATTACTCTTTTAACCAATAAACTTGTTTGACTCTATTCTCCTTTATTTGATCACCAAATGACTTGTGCTCTTAATCAGAGCTTTCTTAGGGTCTGGGTTACCTCTTGTCAACTTCATAACTCTCAACTCAACTTCTAACTTTTGTTTCATCTTTTTGATGCTTTGTTTTTGATAAAAGGCGCTTAATTCAAATAAGTTGAATTACACACTATGGATGATTTCATTCATTCTTTAGATGTATCTTAAAAAAATTCTTCTAGTACCGCATATAAACTTTCTGGATCATTTTCTCTCACAAATACTTCTTTGAATTCTTCAACATCCTCTTTGAGTTCTTCCTTCTGACTATTACTCTTACCATTGTCATTTCTTCTACCATTTCTATTATTATTCCTTTTATATGTAGGATTCCTATTGAAATTTCTTCTATCCATTCTGTAAACTCTCACTATGTGTCCAAAGTTATTTCTTAACTGACATATGGGTGCATTCTTTCTTTGATTGGTTGCATTTTGATTATCTAGTTTTGTGCAATTCCTTGCAATGTGTCCAAGTTTGTCACATTTGTAACATACAATATTGCTCCCTACTCCATTAGATCTTTCTCCATCACTGGATCTACTTGGTGATCTCCTTTCATTTTGTTCAAGGTTAGTATCCCTAAACATTCTACTATTTCCATTATTACTATCAAACTTAGATTTCTTACAATCTATTACTTTATGCCCAAAACCATGAAAATTATAAAAATAGAAATTAGTGATAGGATAAAATATTTACCTATGCAATCTCTCTTTATATGACCAACATCATCGCATATAATATATCTACCACTGAATTCATGTCTAGCCTCTTTAGGTGCTTCAATTTGATTTGTTTGTATTGATTCATCACATTTCTCTAGTTAATTAAGTTTCTCAACTTCTTTAGATACCTCTATAGTTACACATGGTTCAATCCTATTATGATCGACTTCTTTAGAATTAGGGGTTTCAACAACTGGATCTGGTTCCTTCCCAACTTCAATTTTGTTGGTTTATTTATCTCCAATATGATATCCAAGACTTGCCTTATCATAAGAAGATCTTTGGTAAAATAGTTTTTCATCAATTTTCTGACTATTGGAATAAAGTTTATCTAGTTATTTATTAGCCTAAGTTAACTCTCTAGTGCAGGAGCACCTAAGTAAGGCTACATGGTAACCTAGGGTTCCTAGTCAAGTTTTGGCTTGTACTGGCCTTAGCCAAGTGACTAGAATAATAAGGGGGCTATGTTAGAATTATTTAGAATAAATGAGAGGGGGGGTGAATTAGTTATCCAAGGTCTAACAATTGGTATCAGAGCCATGCTGCTGATTTAGTTTAAAGGGACTAGAAGCAGAAAAGATCACAATGCCTAAGAGAGAAGTTCCCAAGCTCAACAAAGACAACTTTGTTGCATGGAAAAGTTTGATGAAGCTACATCTTGGATCCATAGGAGATTATGCCAAAAATTCAATTTTTACTGAACATACTGATCCAACTAGTACTCTTACTACATAAGACTTAAAAAATAATCACGAACACAATCAGACAATGCTGGAGATTGCTTCTGCACTCAACTATGTTGAATTTGATGATATCAAAGGATGTGACACTGAATTCAAAATGTGGAAAGCCCTATCAGACATCTATGGAGGAGATCAAAATGTCCAAAGAGCAAAAAGAGAAAGCTTTAGAGGAAAGTTTGATGATATGAAAATGGAAGAAAGTGAGAACGCTGCTCAGTATGGCTCTAGAATAAAGGAAGTGGTAAGTGCAATAAGATGTTTGAGTGGTCAATTTGATGAAGATACTGTTAATAGTAAGTTCTTAAGAACCTTGCTCCCTATATATGCTATTAGAGTATCTGCTATACAAGAGCTAAGATGTATACTAGGAAACAATCTAAGTTTTGAAGGAATAGTGGGTAGACTCACTGCATTCGAGTTATCTAACTTTGACAATTACAGACCTGAGAATGTTGAATTTTCTTTCAAGGCCAAGCTATCACTGAAAGATGTTGAATAGGTGAAATCAAAGAAGGGAAGAAAGATAAAATATGTATCCAGTGATAGTAGCACTGATGAGGAAGATGTGGAACAATTGGAATCATTATTAGCAAGAAGATTTCACAGAGGCAAAGGAAAGTTCAAAGGTAAGTTGCCTATCATTTGTTTCAATTGTAATGAAGTAGGACATATTGCTGCAAGGTGTACACAGAAAAAAGATTACAAGGAAAAGGCTCCATTAAAATTACAGAGCAAATTTCATGTGACAATTCATACTATGTTGAAGGCCTAAACTACAATTTGTTGAGTGTCTCACTGTTAGGCAATGTAGGATGCAAAGTAGAATTTGGAAACAAAACTGTAAAAATCTATGATATTGATGGTAAATTGATAGGAAAAGGAGATCAAACAAGAAGTAATTTGTTTTATCTTGATATGGAAAATGTTTCTTATTTTGTTGCAAAATTTGATGATGTGTGGTTATGGCATAAAAGGCTATGTCATGTCAATTTTGATAATCTAGTCAATATCAGTAAAATGAAGAAAGTCAGAGGTTTACTTACACTAAAGAAGCCTGACAACATCATGTGCAAACAATGTCAGCTAGGAAAGATGACTAAGTGAAGTTTCAAGAGTAAAAACTATACGTCAAAAGAAGTACTTGAGTTAGTCCATACTGACTTATGTGGTCCAATAGAAGTACAAAGCTACAAAAGAGATAAATATATAATGTTGTTTGTTGATGACTATTCTAGGATGATGATTGTTATGTTCTTAAAGAAAAAATCTGATGCTTTTCAAATGTTTAAGTGGTATGTGGCTAGAGCTGAAAAAGAAATAGGAAAGAGTTTGAAATTCCTAAGATCAGACAGAGGTGGTGAATTCATATCAAATGAATTTGAGAAATTTTTCAATGACAATGGAATCAAGAGACAAACATCAACTCCTAGGACTCCCCCATAGAATGGAATTTTTGAGAGAAGAAACAGATCTGTGATTGACTATGCCAGAACATTAATGATAGAAAAGATTGTTGCTCTAAAATATTGGAGAGAAGCTGTAAGTGTGGTTGTTCATACACTGAACCGAGTACAAGTCAAGAAAGGCACAAGTGCAACACCTTTTGAATTATGGTATGGTCACTCACCCAATGTAAAGAATTTCAAAGTATTTGGCTGCAAATGTTTTATCCTTAAAGATGCTAGAAATGGAAAATTTGATGCAAAAAGTGATGAAGGTATATTCCTTGGTTACTCCACTAGAAGTAAAGCTTATAAGTGTTTAAATAATAACACTAACAAAATTGTGGAAAGTGAAAATTTAAACTTTGATGAGCATACAGAAGTCCAAGTTGAAGAACCAAAGAGAATGGAGGAATACAGAACCTTTGTGTATTCTTATGAAGGAATGCCTATTGAAGAGATTGCTATCAATCAAATTGAGATTCAATAGAAAGTTTCAGTTTTAGCCGAATCACAACCAGTGAATGCCAAGCTACATTCAAAAGCTAAGTTGTAGAATGAAGAAAATGCACATTCTAGCTTTGAAGCTAGTGCACATGAAAGAGATGTAGAACTACCTGATAATGAAGTACATAGTGACCCTAAATCTAAGAGATCAAACATGGAAACACGGAAATAACCAAGATTATCCAAATATGTGAAGAGACATCACCCAACTAAATAGATAATTGGTAACAAAGATGCAAGACCAATGACAAGGAATAGACTAAGAAATGAATCATGTATGTTAAGCAAAATTAAACCTAAGACAGTGATTGATGCATTACAAGATGGTGATTGGTATAAAGCTATGGAAGAAGAGATTGATCAAATAAAGAAGAACAAAACTTGGAGTTTGGTTCCCAGACCAACTAACAAGAATGTGATTGGCACCAAGTGGGTATTTAGAAACAAGCTAGATGAGAATGGTGAGATTACTAGAAACAAAGCTAGACTAGTATGTAAGGGTTATGCTCAAGAAGAAAGATTAGACTATGGGGAAACATTTGCCCCTGTTGTGAGAATGGAAAGAGTAAGAACTTTACTTGCGTATGCTGCATATAAAGGTTTTAAAGTCTATTAGATGGATGTAAAGTCTACTTTTTTGAATGGTATATTGGAAGAGGAAGTCTATATTGAAAAAATAGAGGGATTTTTTGATGAGAACAACAAGGATATGGTTTGTAAACTACATAAAGCACTCTATGGTCTAAAACAAGCACCTAGAGTATGGTATGAGACACTTCACAAGTATCTAGTGCAAATAGAATTTGAAAGAACTAATGATAACAACAACATGTACATCAAATCAGAATAAGGTAAGGATATTCTTGTATTTGAAATCTTTGTGGATGACATCATTTTTGGAGGAAAGGAAGTGCTTTGCAAAAATTTTGCTAACAAAATGAAATATGAGTTTGAGATGTCTATGTTTGGAGAGATCAATTTTTTTGTTGGATTGCAAGTATATCAACTAAAACATGGTATATTTGTGACACAATCAAAGTATATCAAAGAGATACTTAAAACATTTGAATTGGAAGACTCCAAACCAGTCAACACACCAATGGCAACTGGACATAAGCTATCAAAAAATGATGAATCAGCTGTAGTCAATCAAACTAAGTACAAATCCATGATTGGAAAACTACAATATGTTGTACATAGCAGACTAGACATAGCATTAGTAGTTGGAATAGTGGCTAAATTCTCTGTTGATCCTAAAGAAAATCATCTCATGGTAGTAAAAAGAATAATGAGGTATCTCAAAAGTACTGATGATTTTGGTCTATATTACTAAAAGAATGAGAAGTTTGAGCTCAATGCATACACAGATGCAGATTGGGGAGGTAACATTGACGACAAAAAAAACACAAGTGGAGGTGCATTATTCTTAGGAAAAAGGCTAGCTACTTGGACTAGCAAGAAACAAACATGCACATCTCAGTCCACTACTGAAGCTAAATATGTGGCAGTAGCAGTCAATTGCACAAACATTGTGTGGCTTACACATCTATTGAAAGGAATAAAAGAAGAGGTAACCAAACCTGTGATATTGTATTGTGATAATACAAGTGCTATAAACATATCCAAAAATCCAGTAATGCATGCAAAAACCAAGCATATTGCAATCAAGTATCACTATGTTAGAGAATTGGTAGAAGACAAACAAGTGAAGATGGAATATATCAATACAAAAGAACAAACTGCTGATATCTTCACCAAACCATTGCCCAAGGATGTTTTTGAATATCTTAGAGGCAAGTTGGGGGTAATGCCCCTAACTCAAGCAGTTTAAAGAAACAAAGAGGCTGCCCTGCATCAATAGAACAAATCATTGATATATCAAAAGAATGATGTAGATGATGACAACAGGAGCAGAAACTCTAGATCAATCACACACATGGTGACAAAGGGAGAAAACATGAGATGCAAAGCTTATATTTTGCATGTTAAAGATGCTACATCTTTGGCATTTATGTCAAAGAGGGAGATATATGCAGATACTGATCAATACAAAGAAAGAGGGAGATATATATGAAAGATGGAGATTCATGAGAAACTGAAAGGTAAAGATACATGAGATCAATAGTAAGGGTGCAACAGTAAACAGAAAGAAGCAGTAAAGAGGCTAAGCAGAAAGTAGCAGAAAATGTATGTAATTTTAGTGGTAACTAAGTTGATCAATTGATTAATTTGGTTTTCCATCAATGCCAAAGAGGGAGATTGTTGGAAATTATTGAATAAGATCATGAATGAAGTAATGGAACTAGTAAAGAATGTTTTCAATCATTGTTTTTTCATTGATGTCAAACTTGCTACTTGCAGGAATGAAAATTGCTTTAGTAATCCAAATACTATCAATTGGTTGATTGATAAGGAGGTGGCAATCAATAAGTTGTAACTAGAACACCTAGAGAAAGGTTAAAGTTATGATGTTGTAATGAAGTACAAGGATCATCTAAGGCATTGATGAAATAGTGTATTGTTGACATACTCTAAGACATAGAGAATGTATAGACTAAAACACATCAAAGATGTAAGGTTTAGCTAAGTCATTTGTAAAGCCTAACTAAATTCATAAGAGAGTGCCGAGCAAGCTAGTTAGTGCTGAACAAATTCTCAGTTGAAGCTAAGCAAGTTCACCTTTAAAGTGTGCCAAGTGATCTTCAAGTGTTGAGTGATCTTCAAGTGTTGAGTAAAGATCAAGTGCCGAGCGAAGATCAAGTGCCGAGCAAAGATTAGGTGCCAAGTGAAGGTTAGGTACTGAGTGAAGATTAGATGTCGAGCAGAATATAGGAGCCGAGTAACATAGAGGAAGCTAAGCATTAGTAAATTAATAGTGCCGAGTTGCTGTATTATTTTGAAAGTCGAAGATTCGCTAAATTTGGGCCGACAAGGTTGTTACCTAGAATTTTGTGAACCAGATAGAGGATAAGAATGATGAGCTAGTGACATAGAAATCTATGTAAAACGTTTTCTAGATGAAGATGAGATATGGGATAGATACATTTTATCCTACCTAATCTATTGAAAACCTAAAGTTGGAGAGAGAGAATCAAGTGGGAAAGGTATTCCAGATTTCTATTTAAAGAGTCATAAGGTCATGAAACAAGTAGTTGGTCAAGCATGAAAGCATGAAAGCATGAAGTGCTGAAGAAGGTGCTAAGGAGGAAGAAAGCACAAAAACTCTATTTCAATAGATGACCACAAGGATGATTGCATTGGTATGATGAGTAAAAAGACTCAAGGAGACAAAGCTTGAGAGGAAGACAAACTGTCAGAGCCACAGTGATTAAAGCCAAGCAAAGGATTGAACTAAAGTGTGATATGAAATCTACAACATATGTTGTGAGTTGTATCAAATCAAAAGTCATTATTGTTACTCTCTAGCAATTGTAACAGTTAGTATAAATCCTATGGACTTAGGTTGGTTTAATAGCCATGTTATAAATCCTTTAACTGGGTGACATTCCAAGTGAATATTCCAAAGTCCTTTGACCAGGTCCATTCCTAATAGTATGGTGAAATCCTCTAACAAGGTCACATTTAATAGTGTGTTGTAATCCTTTAATAGGGCAGGCCTTTAACAGGGCATCACTTCAAAAGAGTGAGAATTGAGTAGCATGTTACTGGTGGTTTTTCCCAAATTGGGTTTCCACATAAATCATTGTGTCATGTTTTAATCTTGCATGTTTTATTTTGCATGTTGATTTACTGTAACTTGCTAAGATGGGTGTTTTCAGCTTGGATGAATGAATAGTTTAATGAACTCACTATAATTTGTGAAAAAGTATTATTAGGGCATTTAGACCTTGGATAACTGATTCACCCCCCCTCTCAGTTATTCTAAAGAATTCTAAAAGGCTAGTGAGTCCTAGAGTTTGACTGGGTCATTAGGAGGTTTAGTTAGGTCCTTGAAAGTATTCAATGTTATTTATTTTTCCAAAGTTGCTAGGCATTGTGTAAATGTTGTCATCATTGTTAAATGTGATATTTGTGCATTAGAGGGCTAGATTGGACAAAGAAAGGGTGGAATGGTAGTTTCATTTCCTAAGAATCATATTTAAGTATTTGATAGATTTTTAGTAGGCTTTGAAAAGGTTTGTTCTAATTATGCAAAAAGTTGTCAAGTTGCATGAGAATTGTGCAAATTTGTAAAAGTTGTCATGACAACTTTTGTTGCAAAAAGTGCATTTTCAAGAAATGGGTAGAATAAACACTTAAAAGAAGTTGTGACATGTGGATTTGACCTATATAAGGCCTCCCTCTACCTATGACAAAGATTGGAAGACATTTAGATGAATTTTGATAAATGAACAAGCAAATTTACTAAGCAATTTTACCATAATTAGAGCATTTTCATTTCATTGGGTCATTTAATGGATTGAACTCTACACTGTGATCTATGTATGACTTAGTAAATGCAAATACTAGATTCTATGTATGATTAGATAGGTCATTTGGTTTAATTTCATTTCTATTTGGAAAATCTTTTATTTTCTCACTATCGTTGATCTAAAGCAGACAATTTTTTATTATGGGGTCATAACTCCTTGTACTATAACTATGTAAGAACTTGGGCCTTGAATTTTTTTTTTTCCATTGTATAGTGATGACCTATGCAAGAAAAAGGATCATGGTTAGGGATCACAATGATTAAAATAGAATTTGATGGGATTAAGTGCATTGGTTGATTCAATCCAAGTGGATGGAGAGGAGGATATGAGGGTGAAGAAGACCTATTCCTAAAGGGAAGTCCTAGTGACATGTTTTGATAGGGATTTGAACAAACCCTTGTGAATTTTGTCAGCACATAGTAAAACCCTTAATTATAGGCTTAAAAATAGAAACCTAATGTATGGACAAATTGGGGAAGTGAGACTAGGTGAATCTAAAAGGTCTTCCAAAAGGGTCTCAAGTTATCAAATTTTTTTCCACCTTGTTAAGAAAGTTTTTAATTTATGTCCCAAAAGATGTATTAGGAGGCATAATTCCTTGTACCCATATTAGGCCTATTTTAAAGAAATTTCTTGAAAATGATAGAGATTTCTATGCATTTTTGGTTGGCGAGCATTGGAATGGCTCCAATGCCCTAGAAACAACCCTCTCTCTCCATTGTGGGGTATCTTTGATCATGTGTGGTCATTTGGTGTGAATGACCCAACAAGGCATCTAAGGAGAATTGATTGAGTTGAGTTGATTTCTAAAATGGTGTGGAAAAGTTGAAGGAAGGGAGGATTGGGCATGTGATCCTTCTAAGATTGGGTTAGTGAAGAACCCTAATAGGCTAGAAAAGTGGCCTAGAGAAGACCCTAAGAGAAGGTAGTATTGAGGAGAAAGACTTGTACTTACATCAGAGTGGTATCATAACACCAACATATTTAGACTTGTGGTTATATGTTTTAGACTAAAGAATTAGTAAGTGAAACAATTATGGTGACAAATGTAGAGTTAGCCAAAGAAATGGGTGAGAAAAATGAGAGAAATAGAATCCTTGAAGAAGCCTTAGAGGAAATAAAGAGAAAACTAGAAGGAGTCACTGAGGAAGATAAGAATAAAGAAAAAGAAGGTGAAAAAAATGACAAAGGTAAAGAAAAGATTGACGAGGAAAACATCATTTGTGAGCCAGACCCTCCAATTAATTAAGAAACATTCTTGAAATCCATCAAGGAACTAGGATGAAAATCCATAGAGGGAATTCCATTGTTTAGTGGAAAGATGGACACTGATACAATGATGGAATGGATTACAAGGATGGAAAATCATTTTGACTGTGAAGGTGTTACAAAGGCACAAAAATTAAAGGTTTCTAAATCAAGACTAAGAGGTTCAACATTGACATAGTGGAAATACATGCAAGATGAATGAGTTAGAATGGGTAAAAAGCCTATAGCTAACTAGAATGCCATGGTGACCAAAGTGAAGGAAATTTATCTGCCAGAAGACTATGAGGTGCAATTACATAGAAAGAGGAAAAGACTAAATCAAAAAGAGTTGGATGTGGCCTCTTATATAGAATAATTTCAAAAACCATGCTTAGGGTCCAAGATTTAAGAAGAGTGATTTGTTAAGGTATAAAGATAATTGGGTGGGAAAAAGTGGAACATCCAAGAAGAGCTAAGCCTATGGACCCCTACCATTATTCAAAAGTGTCATCAATAGGCTCTTAAGGTGAAAGAAACTAATAGGAAGAAGGGAGAATCTGATTTCATAGGTAGAGGCAAAGAGAGAGAGCAAAGACGGCATAGAGGTGGATACCAAGGTAGAGGAAATGATCAAAGAAACTAAGGTGAGTCTAAACTTGCTAAGTGGGGTAGTGAAACTACTCCAAGAGGAGGTTATACGAGAGGAAGAGGTACTCAAGGAGGCTCCAATGGAGGAAGAGCTGTAGGTAGGAGTAACTCATACTTTTCAAGTATGAAATGTTATACTTGTGGTTAGTTAGGTCAGCCTACATATAGGTACCCTAACAAGCCTACTTCTTCAAATAGAGATGAGAGGGTTGCATATGATCATGAAGATACAATAAGTTTTAAGGTATCTAAGGTAGATCATATTGAGTCAGAGAGAGGAGACAACTTAATGTTAAAGAGGGTTTTGACTAGACAACCAACCAAGGATGAACCCAAGCATATAAGGGCCTTGTTCAGAATTAGGTACAAGGTGTGTAAAGTTATTATCGATTTAGGATCCACAAATAACATCATATTAGAAGAGGTAGTGGAAAAACTCAAGTCAATAAAGATAGCTCATGTTAACCTATACAAGGTGGCATGGTTAAAAAAAGGGTAGAGTGTGTTGATGAATGAGTAGAGTTGGGTAGAGTTTTCAATTGTAGGCTATAAGGATAAATTACTTTGTGATGTATTTCCTATGGATGCATGCCATTTGCTATTGGGAAGGCCTTGGTAATATGATAGAGGTGCTACCTATGATGAAAAAGAGAATTACATTTCTTTCAAGAAAGAATAACTTTCAAGATTTAGTCTTTATTATTGGAAGATGAGTCATAGTCCAAGACTCTTGGTGTATTGTTGAGTAGTGAGAAGGATTTCATCAATGCCCTTAAGCATGAATAAAGTGAAGGGTATACCATTCTCCTAAAGCCTAAGGAAGAAGAAAAACCTAAAAAAGAACCTTTACCAATTGAAGTCTAAGAGATGCTTGTGAAGTACAAGGATAGAGTTAGTGATGGAGCTCCTACAACCTTACATCCTAGAAGATTGATAAGTCATCAAATTGGCTTTGTACCTAGTGCATCATTTACAAATAAGGCATCCTATAAAATTACTCTAGATTAGAATAAATAGGTAGTTAGGCATGTGCAAGAACTCCTAGATTATGGTCTGATATGGCATCCAAGAAGGGGAGAAAATAGAGGCTTTGTAGATATTCAAGGGCCATCAACATGATCATCATTAGGTATAGGTTTTCCATACCTAGAATTGAAGACTTGATGGATTGTCTTGGAGGGGCTCAGTATTTCACAAAGTTGGATCTCAAAAATGGTTATCATCATATAAGGGTAAAGGAAGGTGATGAGTGAAAGAAAACTTCAAAACCACAAATGGGTTATATGAGTGGCTTGTGATGCCTTTTGTGCCCTCAAATTCTCCTGGTACATTCATGAGACTCATGAATAAAATGTTGAAGGATTACACTGGAAGGTTTTTTGTGATATATCTAGATGATATACTCATTTTCTATAAGACAAGAGAGGAATATCTCAAACATGTGGAGATGGTGCTAAAGGAATTGCATGAAGAGAAGTTGGCAATTAATTTGGAAAAATGTGAGTTTTTGAAGAAAGAAATTATATACTTGGGATTTGTGGTATCCAAGGGATCTTTGAAGATGTATCAAAACAAAATTTCAACTATCCTAGACTAGCCAACACCCACCATAGCAACAAAGGTAATAAGTTTCCATGGATTAGCTCAATTCTATAGAAAATTCATTAGGAACTTTAGTGGTATTTGTCCACCATTTCTAGAAACCATTAAGGGTAGGATGAAGACCAAGTTTAGGTGGACTTCTAAAGCAAGAAGTTCATTTGAAAAATTGAAAGAAAAAGTGGCAAGAAAACCTATTGGAGTTTTAATCTACAAATTTAAAATAATACCAAAATACAACAAAAGGAGATACCTAGGGATTAGCTATATCCCATTTGCAGCAAAACCTATTTGGATCTGAACCAACTAAATGAAGCAAAAATACTTCCTACAATTTAGGATCTACTAAACAAGGCAAGTTTACCTAGGGATTCCAAAATCTCTCCATCTTTTCACACTACACATCTCTTAAAGTAGTTTTAGTCTCTTAATCTTCTTGGAATTGATATCAATTGTTGAATTATAATAGCTAGCTACAAACTTAGGAGCTATTATAATAACTGAATAACCAACATATAATCCATTGTCACAAACTTTAGATATTAATTTGATTTAAAATATTATTTGTATTACTATATGACTACTCCAATTTGTAGCCTAATTGATAACAAGTTCCTTATCCATTATTACATAGAGTCATATCAGTAGATTTTGATCTATTTATTTGACTTGCAACCAAATATATCAATTGTTATTCCTAAATTCTATTTTTATGATATCCCTTCCATATACTCACATAAGAATTTACTTAATTTCTTGAATTAAAAGCAATAATGAACTACATACAATTTATCCAAATTGCATTAAATGAACTGAAATTTTTTCATTTAATCTTATAATGTCAAATGCATAAAAATGGAGACAAAAATTAAGGACACAAATATTCAATAATTTTTATTTTGTATTAATCTTCTTGAGAATGATACACGTGATGGAAATAAATGAGGAGTAACTAAGAGGGGAGGGGTAAATTAGTTGCTCGAAAATAAATCTCAGATTCGTTAGATCAAAATACAAAACAAAACTCAATGAAAAAATAACTCTATTGTAACTAAGCAAATACATAAGCACTTGGTTTACATTATGTTGGCCTGGTTTTTCACCACCCTTTTTTTGTTGTATTTAGCAATGAAAAACCCTAAATGTGCACTCCAAGTAATTTGAAATTTGGTTAAAAAACCTTGGGCAAAAAATTCACCAAATAACCTTGTGCCTTGCTTTGTTTGGCCCTAGCCTGTGAAAACCTTACGAAGTATCATTTCAAATAAGTTTTTGTAGGACATTTCTATCCTAAAGTTTTATTTACTTAAGAATGACCTTTTTAATTTTTTGATAAACATTATAAAGCTTGTCTTAATTGCAATTTCTTTCGAGCATCGTAGATCCTTTTGAGATTGAGGGTTGAGGCTTGCTCGCAATATGGAGATGCAAGGTCTTTAAATATTGCAGGCAAGCACCTTTTTGAAATGTAGCCCCTGCTAACCTTTCAGCGTCAATGCACCAAAAAAGGTTCGTGGTTGTCAGAGCTAGTCAAAAATTTTGCAGGTTTGTTAGTATTTTTTGTGCATGTTCTGGATTTCCTGCGATATCATTGGTTGAATTACTAATAGAGATATGCCTCTATGACCAAGAAGCATCAACCATTGATTTCATTTGAAACAAGGACTAGCGCTTTCCTACAAGAAGGAGATGCTCATGAATTAAACAATGCAGGAAAGTGAAAATGGGACAAGTGCCACAATTTGACAAGATGGGCCCACCATTCTCAAAGATGATGATGAGATGTCTTTTGTGGCAAGTGTCAGACAAGTTGGATTGGATGGAAATATTTTATTCATCACTTTAGCCAACGTGGTTTATAAAAATGCTTGATTCTATAACCATTAGTCTTTCAAGATCAAAGACCAACACATGCCCACATTTTGAAGCTGCACGAGAGATAAATCATGCGAGTAAGCAGTTTTTTGACATATGGCAAGGTGGGGTCAAGAATCTCTAACTGTATACTATGGGGTGCCACGCTGTAAAGTGATTGCTAACATGTACTACCAGATGTGCCACTGAAGAAGTTTTTCTACTAGATGGAAGTGAAGCATCATCTACCATAGATCTTTCAAAGATTGAGGGTTAGTGCAATCCCACATTATGAAGCTGCTAGTCAAATAAGGAATGTGGGTATGCACCTTTGTGACGTGTGTCATAGTGGGGCCAAATTATGAAAGAATGTTGAGATACGCCATGTGGTATGCCACTTGTGCTTAGTTGGAAGCACTTATGCTATGGGTGCAAAATTTTTAGAAATTAATGCAATAGTCAGATCAGTTAGAGCATGCAGATTGAAAGCAACCACTTCATTGGTCCAAGTGGATGATGCAAGCATAAAAGCCAGAATTGTTTCACATCATTGATCTTGTCTTGATCAATGAGGGACACTTTTTTGCATTAATAACTTAAATGAAGTTTAAGTAAAGTGAGTATATACCTTGTGGACATGTGTCCATGATGACGTCCAAATTCTTAACTCAGAAGCTCTGTAGGGTATAATCACTGTCACCATTGATCTTTCAAAAATCAACGATTGACACAATCTCGCAATAAGGAAATTCTTGATCAATAAGTAAAGCGAGAATATGTTAGCTTGACATGTGGAAAAGATGACATCAAGCACTTGCTCGCTCAAAAGAAGATATGGGACCCACTAGCATGGAATTTTGTTAGAAGGCACAAAATCATACGAAGGTTTCCTATTGGTCAGTATAGCTAACTAGACTTTGTTCAAATATGAATTGATCTGATCATTGATCTTGTCTTGATCAATGAGCGGCGCTTCCCCACAATTCTAAGGTGCAAAAAATTTAAGAAATGCAGGCAAGCAGTATTATGACACATAGCCTTATTTTTAAAGCCATAAAGCTTGTTGCCTTTTGAATTAGAGCTATTCAATCTGATGAAAATCTATGGATAGGATTCAAACTTGGTTGCAAATTGGAGGTAACAGTTATAGGATTTAATATGATTCTGAGTTCCTTCATGCGACCTTAATGCATTTGGTATCTCAAGGAGAGATAGGACTCAAAATAAAATGGTAGATTTGTTAGCAAATGCAGCAATCAAACTTAAGGAGATATCATTTGTAGGAATCTCTCAAATTGAGGTACAAATTAGACCTTCTATACCTAATAACATTTAAAATTGGCACATCTTTGAAGATGACAAAGACATTATAATTTTTTTTAAAAATGAAGACAAGTACCATGGTCAGGAAATGGATTGCAGTGATTTAATTGAAACCATAGATGGTAAGGAAACCATTTTTGGCCAGGAGATTAGGCAGTTGAAAACCAACAAGATGCCTAAGGGGTTAGTGGCTTTGGAAAGTATTTTTGATAATCAGGATAGAATCAAACTAGGAGTTAAGGACCCTAAGCCTCGGGAATTAGAAGAGATAAACCTTGGTACTGATGAAGCTCCAAAAAAGGATTATATTGGCCAAAATTTGCCTGCTAAAATCAGAAAACCATTAATTGACTTGCTTAGGAAGTATACACATGTTTTTGCATGGTCATATGATGACCTAAAGGTTTATAGGGAAGATTTGTTCCAACATGTCATACCACTAAAGGATAATGTAAAACCTTTTAGACAGAAACAAAGACTAGTAAACCCTACCCTAGCTCCCAAAATGCAAGAAGAATTGATGAAATTAAGGGATGGGGGGATAATCAAACCAATTAGACATTCCACCTAGGTTTCAAATTTGGTACCTGTCAAAAATAAAAATGGAGACATAAGATTATGTGTGGATTTTAGAAATTTGAACATTGCATCCTTGAAGGATAATTATGGATTACCAAATATGGAAGCCATGTTCAAGTAAGTAACTGGTTTTGAATTAATGTCCATGATGTATGGTTTCTCAGGGTACAATCAAGTTATGGTAAAGGAAAATGAACAATTTAAGACAACCTTCACAACCTTGTGGAGGACCTATGTATATGTAAGGATGCCATTTGGCTTGATTAATGCAGGAGCTACTTTCCAAAGAGCTATGGATGTGGCATTTCATGATTATATCGACAAATTTATGGTTGTATACTAGGATGATCTTACAACCTATTCCAAGAAGGATGAGGATCACTACAAGCATTTGGAGAATTTTTTTATCAAAGCTTTAGAATATAGAGTATCCTTGAACCCAAAGAAATGTACATTTAGGGTGATAGAAGGTAGATTACTAGGACATATAGTGTCTAAAGATGGGGTGAAAATAGATCTTAAGAGAGTAGTAGCTATTGATAAAGTCCCCAAGCCAAAGAATGTAAAAGGAATTCAATGCTTCTTTGACCAAGTTAATTTTCTTAGAAGGTTTGTTACAAATTTTGTTAAAATTAGTAGACCTATCTCAAAGATGCTTAAGAAGGGAGCTACTATAGATTGGAATGGTGAGCCTTCACAAGAATTCCAAGATATTAAAACTACAATAAAAAATGCTCTAGTACTGCGAACTCTAGATTACACAAAGCCTATGCATATTTTTTCTTTTGCATCCTTTCACACTATAGCTGCAGTCTTGTTGCAGAAAAATGAAGAAGGATATGAACAACCCATTGCTTTTTTTACTAAGTCACTACAGCCTACTGCATTGAAATATGACATAAATGAAAAACAAGAATATGCTTTAGTAAAGGCTGTTAAGGCTTTTAGATGCTACTTAATAGGTGCTACTGTCATTGCATTTGTGCCTAGTGCTGCTGTCAAAGACATATTTTCTCAGCAAGAAGTGTCAGGAAGAAGGTGTAGATGGATCAACAAGATCCAAAAATTCAATATTGAAATACATATAACTAAGTTGGTAAGAGGTCAAGATTTGGCTAAACTCATGGCTGAATCTAATTTGGATGCCAATCAGATAAATGTGGTAGTTGATGACTTCAGATCTAACTCATGTGACATGGATCATTGTGATTGGTACACTAATGTTATATATTACTTGCAACACATGGAAGCTCCTCCCCATTTTTCTAAAAATGAAAAGAGGAATACTAAATTACAAGCCATCAGATACATAATTGCCCAAGGCAGTTTATGATGGAGAAATTTTGAAGGGGTATTGCTGAAGTTTATTGATCAAAAAAAGGCAATAGAAATCTTAAATGAAATGCATGCTGGAGTTTGTTAAGGACACTATATGGCCAAGACCATTGCACATAAGGTGATGAAAACTAGATTTTGGTGGCCCTCTCTTTTCAAGGATGCTCAAATTATGATTAGGAAATGTGACCCTTGTCAGAGATTTGCTGGAAAACTAAAATTCTCAGGTAATACTCCATTGAAGCCAGTGGAGGTCAAAGCACCCTTTCAACAATGGGGTATGAATTTCATAGGAGAGATTTCCCCCAAGTCTAGCACTGGCTATTCTTGGATTCTAGTGGCTATTGATTACTTTACAAAGTGGGTAGAGGCTATCCCCACAAGAAATGCAACAAGTAAAGTTGTCAATAATTTCTTACTGAATAATATTATTTCCAGATTTGGTTGTCCTCAAAAAATTGTAACAGACAATGCAATGTGCTTCAGGTCTAAGGAATTCATCAGATTTTGTGATAAATATGGAATAACAAGATCATCATCTTCCCCTTATCATCCACAAGGAAATGGACAAGCTGAATCCACAAATAAGAGCCTGTTAAAGGTTATTAAGAGAACCTTGAATTATAACAAGAAAGTATGGGATTTCAAGTTACAGTTAGCAATATGGGCTGACAGGGTAACTGTGAAGAAAGCCATTGGTGTAGCTCCATTTGATATGGTGTATGAAATTCAAGCAAGAATGCCTCAGAAAAACTTGGTAGGTTTGTATAAGTACATTCAAATGTATGATGAGGATATCATTGATGATATGCAAGAAAGATTAGATGAACTAGTTGGGCTAACTGAGACCAGGAAAGAAGCATCAATTAGAAACCAAAAGTTACAATTACAGGTTAAAGAACTCTATGATAAGAGGACAATGAGCAAGAAATTTGAAAGTGGAGATTTGGTCCTTATGTGGAATGCTAGGATAGAAGATAAAAGAAAACATAGAAAATTTGATCCTATCTCGTTAGGCCCTTATTTGATTGAAAATACTTGGGGTGAGCATTCTTATGTTCTCAAAGATCTATCAGATAATATTCTTGAATTGCCAGTTCATGGATAGTTATTGAAGATGTATTTTTCTTGAAAAATACTTATTTTCTCCATGAATAGTAGTCTAGGTTTCCTTGTACATTCTGTATAATCTTTTTGTCTTTTGTATAGTCCCTATATATTTTTCTATCTTGCATTTTTGCTCTCTCTAAGTTGTAATAGTTTTTAACATCAAGCTTGTGGTCTTCTTCTCCCAAGGATTCTGAGCCCTCATATGAATCTTGCTTAGTAATTGTCCCCAGATAGAGCCACTATTGGCTTGGTTTTTCACCACCCTTGTTTTGTTGTATTAAGTAGCAAAAAACCCTAAATGTGCACTCCCTGTAATTTGAAATTTGGTTAAAAAACCCTAGGCAAAAAATTCACCAAATAACCTTGTGCCTTGCCTTGTTTCACCCTAGCTTGTGAAAACCTTAGGAAGTATTATTTCAAATAAGTTTTGGTGGGACATTTCTATCCTACAGGTTTATTTACTTAAGAATGACCATTTTAATTTTTTGATAAACCTTATAAAGCTTGTCTTAATTGCAATTTCTTTCGAGCATCGTAGATCCTTTTGAGATCGAGGGTTGAGGTTTGCTCGCAATATGGAGATGCAAGGTCTTCAAATATTGTAGGAAAGAACCTTTTTGACACGTAGCCCCTACTGACCTTTCATCCTTAGTGCACCAAAAAATTTTTGTGGTTGTCAGAGCTAGTTAGAACTTTTGCAGGTTCGTCAGTACTTTTCGTGCACATTCTGGATTTCCTACGATATCATTGGTTGAATTATTAGTAGAGATATGCCTTTATCACCAAGAAGCATCAACCATTGATTTCATTTGAATCAAGGGCTAGTACTTTCCCGCAAGAAGGAGATGCTTGTGAATTAAATAATGCAGGGAAGCAAAAATGGGACAAGTGGCAATCTAACAAGATGGGCCCACCATTCTCAAAGATGATGATGAGATGTCTTCTGTGGAAAGTGTCAAACAAGTTAGATTGGATGGAAATATTTTATTCGTCACTTTAGCCAACATGGTATTTAAAAATGCCTAACTCTATAACCATTAATCTTTCAAAGATAAAAGGCCAGTGCATGCTCACATTTTGAAGCTGCACGAGAGATAAATCATGCGGCTAAATAGTTTTTTGACATATGGAAAGATGGGGTTGATAATCTCTAAATGTATACTGTAGGGTGCCACACTGTAAAGTGATCACTGATGTGTATTTCTAGATGTGCCACTGAAGAAGTTTGTCTACCAGATGGAAGTGAAGCCTCATCTGTCATAGATCTTTCAAAGATCGAGGGTTAGTGCAATCTTGCATTATGAAGCTGCTAGTCAAATAAGGAATGTGGGTATGCGCCTTTGTGACACGTATCAAAGTGGGGCCAAATTATGAAAGAATGTTGAGTTATGCCACGTGGTCTGCCACTTGTGCTTAGTTGGAAGCACTTATGCTATGGGCACAAAAAGTTTCAAAAATTAATACAATAGTTAGATCAGTCATAGCACATAGATTGAAAGTAGTCACTTCATTGGCCCAAGTGGATGATGCAAGTATAAAAATCATAATTGTTTCACATCGTTGATCCTGTCTTGATCAACGAGGGATGCTTGCCCACATTAATAACTTGAATGAAGTTTAAGTAAAGTGGGTATGCACCTTGCGAACATGTTTCCATGAGGATGTCCAAATTCTTAACTCAAAAGCTTTGCAAGGTATAATCACTATCATCGTTGATCTTTCAAAAATCAAGGGCTGACACAATCCCACAATAAGGAAATGCTCGATCAATAAGTAAAGTGGGAATGCACCAGCTTAACATGTGGAAAATATGACATCAAGCACTTGCTCGCTCAGAAGAAGATATGAGACCCGCTAGCATGGAATGTTGTCAGAAGGTGCAAACTCATATGAAGGTTTCCTATTGGTTAGTATAGCTGACTAGACTTTGTTCAAATATGAATTGATCTAATCATTGATCTTGTCTTGATCAATGAGCAGTGCTTCCCCGCAATTCTAAGGTGCAAGAAATTTAAGAAATGTGGTCAAGCGGTATTGCGACATGTAGCCTTGTTTTTAAAGCCATAAAGATTATTACCTTTTGAATCAGAGCCATCCAATCTAATGAAAATCTACGAATAAGATTCAAAATTGGTTGCAAATTGGAGGTAATAGTTATAGGATTTAATATAATTTAGAGTTCCTTCGTGTGACCTTAGTGCATGGGTATAACATAAAAATTTGCCATTACTGAATCACAAAGTTGCAGATTTTCTCAAATCAAAAGGATTTCTGGAGCAAGGGCATGAAATTTTATAGTGGTTTTAGTGAGATTGCAGGGAAAATTATAGAGAAAGAAGGGAAAATTTAGCAGGTAATAACCTGTAACCATAAGAAATCCAGAATTTGTTGTGATAAGAGTTTTATTTTTTTAGAAAGATGCCTCCATGGATGGAGTTTTCTGGGAAAATTGATTACTTAAAGAGGGCTGTGCATGACGACTTCCTAGAACAATTTCCCTTATCAGTAAATGAAATAACTAAAGGAAGAGAACTCATTCCTAAGAACCCTAGGGTAGTCATCGCTAAGGGTTTCTATGATAGGGAAAACTGGGTAAGAGATGCCCAAGTATCTATGGGAGGTTTGCAATTGTTCAAAAAATGATTCTCAGAAAGGAATTTAGATACCCCCATGAGCAATGTTTGGGAATTCAAAATTAGAAAATTAACAGTCCCTATAGTTTTCTTTGATAGTGATCTTTTGACTGACCTGGCTAAAAAATATGATCCTATTACGGGTTGGGTGAAGAATCATTCTGGAGTGAATCTTTTAAGGGTTTTCCCTGAGCTATTCAATGAAGTTTTTGACCTTAACCCTGACCACACTATACATGAAATGATTGATATGGATTATTTACAAGCAAGATATGATGCACAAAGAATATACTTGAGGATAGGGCCATTGCAGGAGCATGTTGCTAAAGTTGGAACCTTGTCTATGATTACTGCTAGCACACCTGAGCCATTACTGAAAAGACATTTTAACCCTAGGGCTCAGGCATTGTATGTTTCTCTTTGTAAAATTTTTGGAATGGATGAAGCCGAGAAAATTCTAGGCTTGATTGTCCTCATAATGGTTCAAACTTTTCAATTTGGGATGAGCACTATTCTAGATTTTGCTACCTTCCTTGCAAAGGAGATTCACAATGGTTTGGTGGGAATAGCAAGGGGAAAAGTGAACAAATCATTATGTTGGTATTCATTGATATGCATGTATTCTTGTATAAGGGATTTACCTTCTTCTCCAAGGGTATGGAGTTGGAAACAACAAGAAATGAAGAGAGGAATCTAGTACGATTGTGGAGTGTGGATATGACCTCAGAAGTCATAGATGCCAGTTATGTGAGGTTTGACAGATATTTCACATCAAAGCTTAGATTTATTTTGAGAGGAGATAGCCCTAGAATTCCACAAGTACTGTTAGAATTGGTCAGACCCAAGGACCATGCAAAAGGGCTATTGGTTAGTCATAATTAGGGGGATAGAATTCCCTATAATGTTTCAACAGTAATAAGAGTATATGGCTTCCTAGGAAAGCCTCATGTGCTAACATTTCATGTGCCTTTGAAGATAGAAATAGTTGAGTTGTTATGGAAAATAGGCACTATAGACAAGAGGGAATTGCCTAAGAAAGGCACATTTTTCCAATTGTTACTATACACACATATTTTTGTTTTTGTAAGGAAAGGGTGAAAGCATTTGAATTTGTTCTTAGATAGATATAACATAACAGAGTCTCATGCAAGGTTTACTGATCCTGAAGGATTCTATGATCTCTTAAGAGAGAGAATAAAAGCTTCCCGAATGGTGCAACAAGTCTACTATCCAGAGGATGTGATTATAAATGTTTTTACTTTGCAAGAACAAGAGTTGAGAAAGGAAAAATGGATAGTATTCAGTAAGACTTTAGAATTCATTAATGCTTTTGACCCTTAGAATGACCCATTGAAAGATAAGAAATACTGGGGAGCTAAAATGCAAGCATTAATGAATAATTTTTCTATAATAATACAAGCCATGAATGAGAAGAAGGACGCATATGTCAAGGCTTATCCAGACAAGGTTGTAGAGGTGCAGAACGGAATAAATAGTAGAAATATGGTGTCTCTTGGTCAATATACTTTGTAGAGAAGGGTGGGTTATGTGATGGTTCAAAGTGTGCAATAGGCACCCCTTCATTAGAGGCCAAGACCAGAAAGTCCAGCTGTAGCCAATGCTCCAAAAAGACAAAAGTTAGAGCAAGGGTCTTCTTCCCAAGTGGAGCAATATTCCCCAAGCTAATCTCCAATTAGGATTGATGATGAAACATCTCTAAGAGAGAAGCTTAGAAAAATTGGTGGAGAGGGAGATGTAATTTTTACCTCCATAGATTTGGAGATTGGAGAGCCACGAGAACCACCTACACCTTCCTTGGATTTAACTGTGGTTAATTACCAAGGTAAGGAAATTGATCCAATAGTTTCCCAAGCCTCTGAGAAATGTATTAATGATGAAAATTTTGTGAAATCTAGGGTATTTGCTCAATTTTTATGGAGGCTAAATATAGGAAATTTTGAGAAGACTTGTGAAAAGTTAAAGGTAGAGCAACCTAATAAATTAGACTCTATTATTAAAGAAGAGGTAAAGTCTAAATTTTTGAATGATTTTGCTAAATTTACCCCTAAGGCTGGAAGGCAAATAATTAGATAGTCAGGAGTCCTTATTTTGCTTGAATGGGATATAGTGAATGCTATAGTTTTTGATTCAGTAAGGAAGCAAAAGGATGTCCAGTTTAAGACTGAGGAAGAGATATTACAAGCTCATAGGGGAGTCAAGTTTAGTGATGACCACCAAGTCCTTGTTATTTGGTCAATGGAAGAAAGAGACAAGACCAAAATTCAAGAAATCTCTACTACATAGCATACTGGTCCATTGACAGTTTTCAGGGCTGGTGAGGTAGGCAGTAAGAAAATCATAGGAATGGCCTTAGAAATGCTAAAATTTGGTAGTGTTGTATCTGGCTAGGAAGAAGATAGATTTTCCTAACTCAATGCTAGGTTTGAAGAATTTTTGAAAGCATATAAGGAAAGGGGTATGTAGATATAGTCATTGGAAAACAAAGTATCCCAAATGGAGAAGGTATTGGGGAAAAGAAAAGTAGAAGAATCTAACAAACCCAAGATTGTATACCCTCCCAAGCCACCTTTTGAACCTTTCAAGTCTACTCCAATTGTTGAAGTACCAGACACCTCAGAAAGGCCATCATTCTACACTGTAGAGGAATTTGACGATGAGAAGAATAAATTGTATGCATTGCATGTAGAACTAAATAATTAGTTTGAGGAGAAAATAAGGCAGGGTATAATGTATTTAGTAGATAAGATTGAGTGGCCATCATTTTTTGATTTGTTATCAAGAATGAATTGAAGAAAAATGAAGCTACATTTAGACCCCTCATGCAAAAATGGATAGAAAGAAATAGATATATCACTATTATGTGTATATCTATCATTCAACTACCATGTCATCAAATAGAACAGATCTTTGATTTGCTTAATAAATTGCAAGGTTTTGATGAAAAACAATATTCTTTTCAAAAATGATAAATTAATTGTTTTTCCCATTATATTACAGAGAATTTTGATTTATTTCCTTGTGCTTTAAAGACTATTGATAAAGTGAATGAAAAGGAAGAATGGAAGAGGAAGCTAGATGAACTCTTTTGTGAAAGAATAAATGAGGTTGTAAATGAAATGGGCCATCTGTTATGGGCAATGACAAATGAGGAGTTGGTTAAAGTGCAAATATTCTACAACTCCATCAGAAAAGAATTGGTTGATATAGAGGTAGTTGCAAATTCTCTAATAACTGTAGAAAGGGAGGTTCTAAATTTTGATTGGCTAGGTGACACTGCTTATAATTAGTGGAAAGATAAATTCATATCTACAGAACAAATAGAAGGAGATGATGAGGTGGAGGATAATGATAAAGAAGAGGTTACAAAAGTAGAAGCCACCTCGGCCATTGATGATAAAGACAAAGAGGATGCTTAGGTAGCAGGAGATGACTCATCACTGTCACATTTGATAGCCACCTATCCCAAGGAACCTAAACACTAAAGGAATCTAATCATATTGTTTTTGTCTTCCCAAAGGGAATAATAGAAGTGGACCCACCAAAAGGAAAGTTTTGATTTGGACATCTTCTGTTACCCACATTTTTTAATTTTGTGATAGGTGTATGTAAATATTTCTTGTAAAGGACACCTATCATTTTCTCTTAGCCTGAAGCTTGTTGCATCTCACACTATATAAGTGAGATTCTAGGGCTAGAGAAGGGTCTGATTTCTATTGTTTCTAGGTGATGTACTTAGTCTCTTTTTTCAGTCCAATGTTTGGAGCAAGTTTATGATGTATTTTCTCTATTAGTTCCTAAGAATACATGAATATAGAATGATCCCTATGTTTATTCTAAAGGTCATTCTGAGTTTACTACAAATGTATACAATTTTCAAAGAAAATGAATATAAATTATGAGCTATCCCCATATCAGTTCTTTCTGAATTTTGTCTCCTTTTGATTACTTGATTATCTTGATGTTGTATGAGTAAAGGCTTGTGAAATTGAGTGCAATCCAATTAGGTTGTATATTTGTTCATCATTACTATTAGTTCAATGGATTAAGTAAAAGCTTTGATGAATTTGGTAAGGTTGCTACAGCAGTAAGAAGGATTTTTGAATGATGAATTCTGATAAGAATTTCTGATAATATTTGTTGTAAGGCAACAAAGTAGATCTAAAAATTTGTAGTAGACTCTGAGACCTAATGAATTAGGCACTAGTCAAATTGATTCAACTGGAATAGAAATATGTCATAAATGGTTTTCAAATGCAAAATTATAAATCAGTTTTACTTTTATTTCCTATAGATCTTCAAAGTTGGCCAGTACTTGTTTGCATGGAATGTTTTAGCTTCAGTTAGCCACTATTGTTGAGAACACGTGCAGATTTATAGAAGAATTTTGGCCAGGTCTATTATATGGGATGTGTTTATCAAATTGTCAAGAATTATGCATGTATTTGATAATTTGAGATGAGAATCAAAATGAAACTAAAATAATTCTCATATAGTGTTTCCCAGTCTTGAATCATCCCTTGGTATACCCACCCTAGTTTTGTAGAGCCTAAAGAGTAGAAAACCACCTTTGGTTTTGTTGAAGTTGGGTCTAAATGGTTTGCACACATAATTGTTAATAGGAATTGGATAATCCTTAGATTGTGTGAGTGATATCACTTTGGTATTGAGCATTTTGTTGCTTAGTAGTTATAAAACACCAACACATTACATATTTAAGCTCTAAAAACATTGAAATAACTCTGTAAATATTATCATGAAAAATTAAGCTATTATTTATGATTGATATTACTTTAACTTAGTTGCAAATATATATAGTAAAATAGCATGAATACAATTGACACCAAGATTTTAACTTGGAAACATAATTTGGGAAAAACCACCAATTGCAACTAGTTACTAATTTTCACTCTGCTAAAGTGAGCCCTATTAGGAGCCAACCTTATTAATGAATATGAAACACATTGTTAGGTGTGATTCTATTAGAGGATTTAATCACCCTATTAGGATTGACCTTGGTAGAGGTCTTCAAAAAATTCAATAGAAATGTCACCTTGTTAGAAGATTTACAAGTAGTTGTTAAGAAAAATTTGTTAAGAGATTTAAACCATTATTAAAATGGTTAGAGAGTAACAATGAGATGACCTGATTTTTGATGCAACTGAATTGCTAATTATAGATCCCAATTCTAGCTTGTATACTTGATCCTTTCTGATTGAATGTATCTTTGCAGCTCAACAAGAATATTCTACTTATCCTTCTAATTCACTTCCTCTAAGCATCATCAAATCTATAATTATCTTCCACTCATTCAATCCTCAACTTGACCTTATATTTATATCTTACACATTATCAATTTAGCTTGAATATAATTTAGAATAGTTAAGATTCATCTTCTCAGTTAGCAAGAACCAACAAATAATTCAATTGAACTTAAATGCCAAAATAAGAAAATCCTTCTTTAGCTAACCCTACTTGGTAGATACTAACTCAAAGTGATTTTCCTATGTTAACCAAGTAAATTTAGTTAACACTGCATATTCACAAAGCTACTTTGGTAACTGAGTGAGCTTAGTTAACACTAGTTCTATCCAAGATTTCCTTCATTAATCAACTGAGCTTGGTTAACACTCAACTTTTGTAAACTTTCCTTCATCACACAAGTGAACTCAGTAGATAATCTCTTCTAAACTAGGTAACCTTTGGAGTGCTTAGTAGACATAGAAAACTATTTTCAATGCCTAAATGAGCTCAAAATATGTTGAGTGACAATGATATACAATTTTGTGTAACACCAAAGACAATACATAATTAATCAATTATTTCCAACAATCTCCCTCTTTTCCATTGATGGCAACTCAACATGTCATAATGCAATGAAATTTTAGAGCTAGAATAAAGTAAGGAGCATATCCTTAGTTTTATTCTAATTCTCATCCATGAGAACTCCCTCTATCAGTGTGAACTCTCTCTGCCTTTAGTTTCTCCCTTTGTCAACTCTTGAAGTGATAAAATTTCTATGAGACATGACAACAAACTTCTCCCTCTTTGACATCTCATGCCAAAGACAATATCAAGTATATATCAATGTACCTCATGTACTAATTTATTTTTAATGTGCCTTTGTTAATACTACATCAATTGATTGATCTTTAGCATGCTCTAGTTGATGCATCACTAAACTTCATTTAGTGAGCTTCTAATAGGGGAATGACCCATAGCTTACTTCTTAGATACAAAAATGCATCCTTAGGTAATGGCTTAGTGAATATGTCTATAATTTTTTCTTTAGTGTTCACATATTTCAATCTGACCTCTTTGTCTTGTACTAATTCTCTCAAAAAATGATATTTTATAGTAATGTGCTTGGTTTTAGTATGCATCAAAGGATTCTTTGATATATTAATTACACTGGTGTTATCACGATATATAACCACTTGATCCTTGATATCAATTTTCATGCCTACCAATAATTATTTGAACTAAACAATACTAGAATAATTAACTAACACTGCCACATATTCTGCCTATGCTATGGACTGATAAATACAATTATGTTTCTTGCTTGTCCAAGATAATAGTCTTTTATCAAGAAAGAATGCTCCACCATTGATGCTTTTTCTGTTATCAACACTTCCTGCCCAATCAACATCTGTGAATACTTTTAAATCCAAATTGCCTCCTTTTTTGTACCATGAACTATAGTCTTTAGCACCTTTTAGATATCTCATGATTCTTTTAATTGTCATCATGTGATTTTCTTTGGGATTTTTTGAGAATCTTGTCACCATACCAACTAATAATGCAATATTAGGCCTCGTATGCATACATAATACAATTTTCCAATCATTGATCAATATGTGGTTTGATCTACCTCCTTGGAATCATCATTTTTGGAAAGCTTATGTCTGGTAGACATAGGAGTTCCAACTAGTCTTGAGTCTTCTATTCCAAATTTCTTTAGTACCTTCTTGATATATTTAGATTGAGTAATGTAGATATCATCTTTCTTCTGCTAGATCTATTATCCAACAAAGAAAATTATTTCTCCAAACGTAGACATCTCAAATTCTTTACTTATTTCTTCCAAAAATGCCTTGCACAAGTCATCATTTCCTATAAATAAAGTGTCATCCATGAATATTTTTGCCAACACAATCTTCTTGTTTGATCATTCTTTGATATATAGATTGTTGTTATCATTTGGTCTTTGAAAACCAATCTTTATCAAGTAGTTATGAAGTATTTCATAGCAAGCTCTGAGAGCTTCCTTGAGACCATATAAATCTTTGTGTAATTTGTAGACCATATCTCTTTTAGTAAGATCTACCAAACCTTTAGGCTATTCAATGTAGACTTCCTCATCAATAATTCCATTCAAGAATGCAAATTTTATATCCATTTGATATATTTTAAATCCTTTGTGTGTTGCATATGCTAGTAAATTTCTAACACCTTTCCTAGATTCTTTTAAGATATAACATTTGTTGCCAAATACTTTCAAATAACGTACATTAGGTTTGCAATCATACCATATTTCATAAGGAGTTTGATTTGAATCTTTCTTCAACTGTACTCTGTTCAAGATATGTATTGTAGTACTAATTGCTTCCTTATAGTATTTTATTGCAACATTCTTTTCTATCATTAGTGTTTTTGCACAATCCATGATGGATCTGTTCCTCCTTTCAATACCATTCTACTAAGGTGTACTGGGGGCTGATACTTCTCTCCTAATTTCTTTTTCAATGCAAAATTCATTGAATTCATTAGAAATGAATTCACCACCTCTTTCTAATCTCAAATATTTTAGCTTCTTTCTAGTTTCTTTTTCTACTCTTGCTAGATACCACTTAAATTTTTGAAAAGCTTCAAATTTTTCTTTTAGATACATTACATGCATTATTCTAGAATAATCATCAACAAACAGAATGAAGAACTTATCTCCACTATAACTTTCTATTCCAATAGGTCCACATAAGTCTTTATGTACAAGCTCTAAGACTTCTTGAAAATGATAGTTTTTTCTTTTGAAACTAGTTTTTTCCATCTTACCAATTTTGAAATTTTTGCATAGACCCATATCAAATTTTCTTAAGCTAGGAATACCTCTTACTCTCTTTTTTTTTGCTTATCTTGATCAGGTTATCAAAGTTTACATGACATAACATTTTATGCCATAACTAGCTTTCTTCTACTTAGGCAATAAAACATGAACTTTCACTGAGATCTAGGTAGAATAGATTACCTTTTGTTTGTTTGTTAGACCCAACTAGATTTCATTTTCCATCCAACAATTTGGCCTTCTCATTCATGAATTCTACCTTGAATGCAATCTTATTCAATTATTCTACACTCAGTATATTATGCTTTATTCCTTCAACCCAATAAGAATTGTCATACCTAAGTTCATTAGTTAATGAGATACATCCTTTTCCCTTTGTGCAACAAGGTTCATTGTTTCCAAACCTCACATTACCACCATCATAATGTACCATGTGCTCAAAATTTGTTTTGTTTCCTATCATATGATGTCAGTAACCACTATTAATAATCCATGTATCATTTTTGCTAACATGAGATATAAGTGCCATTTTATCTTCTTCTTCATCAAATTCATCTTTTACAACAATATATACCATTTCATATTCACTGTTATCACAATCTTTAGCCATAAAACAAGATTTTTTACCTTTTTCCTTGTAGTCCTTGAAGTTTTTGAAATCCTTCTTGCCTTTGTACTTTTTCTTTTCATCTTTGTCTTCTCTATTTGGGCACCTTGCAACAATGTGACCAACTTCTTCACATGAAAAAAAGATTAGAGGAATATTACCTTTGTACTTTCCTCTACCTTTGGAATATTTTTTTGCAAGTAGAGCTTTAACAATTTCATGATCATTGTCTAAACTTTCTTCTTCTTCTTCATATTTTGTTTGATTTTCTTTTGATTTTGTACCCCTTTTCTTGAGTGAAAGCTTGGCTTCAAATGTAGGCTCAATACCTTTGGAACTAGGAACATAGTTATCATAGTTATCCAACTCAAAGGCTATCAATCTTCCAACTAGAGCATCCAAAGTTATATTTCCATTTGGATCACATCTCATTTCTTGAATAGTAGACACTCTAATTGCATAGATAGGAAGAATGGTAATGAGTACCTTTCTTACAACTATTTTATCATCAATGTCCACTCTAGATGCCTTGATTGCACTCACACTTGCTTTAATTCGCTCAACATATTTTGCAATATTTTCATCTTCTCTCATCTTCATATGATCAAATTGTTCTCTAAGACTTTCAACTTTAACTCTTCTTAGAATATCATCTCCTCCATAGATGGATTTTAGTTTGATCCACATGTCATGAGTTGTAGTGCAATTTTTGACTTCATCGCATTCAAAATAATTAAGAGAAGAAGCAATATCAATCATCATGATGTTATAATTTTTCTTTTTAGCAATATCTTCAACTGATAAAGTTTTAGTACAAGTTTTGTATTCACTATAAAGATATTTTCGTCCTAAATTATTGATAGTTGCCAAATGTAGCATCATAAGTCCTTACCATTTTGCAAACTTATATCAATTCAACTTGGGAATCTATCTCCTGTAAGACATCTTGATCTTTAGTTTTGGTTCTTAAAACATTCTCTGTAAACACCAAAAGCCCTGATACCAATTAATGGAAATAAATGAGGAGTAACTGAGAGAGGAGGAGTGAATCATTTTCTCCAAAATAAGTCCTAGATCCCTTAGATGTCAATAAAAATCAAAACTCAATGAAAATAGAACTTTGTTGTAACTTGGCAAATATACAGGCACTTGGTTTACATTATATGTTAAAGCTCAACAAACACTAAAATAACTCGATAAAATCTTATCATGAAAAAATTAAGATATTATCTGTGATTGATATTACTTTAACTTAGTTGCAAACATATGAAAGAAAATAGCATGAACATAATTGACACCAAGATTTTAACATGGAAACCTAATTTGGGAAAAACTACCAATTACAACTAGTTACTAATTTTCACCTTCTAAAGTGAGCCCTATTAAGAGCCAACTCTGTTAAAGGTTACAAAACACACTGTTAGGTGTGACCCTATTAGAGGATTTAATCACCCTATTAGGAGTGGCCTTGTTAGAGGTCTTTAGAAAATTCAATAGAAATGTCACAATGTTAGAGGATTTACAAATAGTTGTTAAGCCAATTTTTTTAAGACATTTAGATCACTACTACAATGGTTAGAGAGTAACAATGAGATGACCTAATTTCTAATGCAATTGAATTGTTGACTATAGATCTCAATTCTGGCTTGTATACTTGATCCTTTCTGATTGAATGTATCTTTGTAGCTCAACAAGGATATTCTACTTATCCTTCTAATTTGCTTCCTCTAAGCATCATAAAATCTTCAATCCTCTTCCACTCATTCAATCCTCAACTTGACCTTATATTTATATCTTACACATTATCAAGTCAACTTGAATACAACTTAAAATAATTAATATTCATCTTCTCAGCTGGTTGGAACCAACAAACAATTCAATTGCACTTTACATACCAAAAGAAGAAAATACTTTGTTAGCCAACCCTGCTAGGTAGATATTAACTCAAAGCAATTTTCTTGTGTTAACCAAGTGAACTCGGTTAAGACTACATATTCACAAAGTTCCTTTGGTAACCGAGTGAGCTTGTTTAACATTGGTTCCATCCAACATTTCTTCCATTAACTAAGTGAGCTTGGTTAACACTTGGCTTTTGTAAACTTTCCTTTGTTTCTTGAGTGAACTCGATAGACATTGTATTCTAAACTAGGAAAACTCTGGAGTGCTTGGTAGACACATGAAACTATCTTCAAACCCTGAGTGAGCTTGATATACACTAGCTGGCAATGATATGACATTTTGTGTAACATCAAAGACAATACATAATTTATCAATTATTTTCAACAACATCTATATAATACAAGACTCAAAATATAACTCAAGATTTGATAAGCATTTCATTCATTCATTCACCATGTTCTTGAAATACAAACTTGAAAAAACATAAAATTAACACAAGATATTAGACCAACTATAAAATAACATTATCACTAAAATTGAAATAGAATTTGGAGCCTCACTCCAAATCTTGAAAATCATTTTATAGAAATAAGGATTGCAACAAGTTTCAGATGAGAGGACATCTATTCAAAATCTAGTTACAATAACTTTTGCATGTATGAGACAAAATAGTTAGAAGTAGAATATTGGAAATAGGAAAAATTTGAGTAGCTATTATTTCTAAAGTTCAACATCAACTCTATAATTTGTAATAGCACACCCCTAGAAGGTGAACCACAAGATAAGGTGTCTCTATCAGATAGTTGTCCTCCATCTTGATATTTTTTGAATTTTCTACATGCTCAGTCACTATCTCTAGATGATAAGGCTTTAATCCCAGCTATAACCTCCTAGATGGAAATATTAGTATCAATATCTAGCTAGGTAGCATCTCTGATTGTATTCATTTGATCAAGGCACTTGTTCCATTTTTCATATATTATTGCCTTTACTTCTACAATAACCTTTCCCATTTCTAATTCAATTTTGTATAATAAATCAATCATATCATATATTTTCATGAAATCCATCTTATTATTTCATTATGCAACAAATCTTGCATGTTTCAAAATATCATCAAAAGAGGAAAACCATTCTGTTACATTCCCACTCTCATCAATGATGCTAGGCGAAAAATTAGGGGTCCCTGTGGCAATTGTCTTCATTTTGTTTTGGACCAATTGTAATTTCCTCAAGCAAAAACCATTTAATTCTTTAACTCTATTAGTCAATTTTCTAACAGGGATAATTATTCCCTTAGGTAACTCCTTTTTCTATTTTAGCATGGGCATAATGCTATCAAAAATTGTGTATATGGGCTCCATGTTGTAAATAAAGGGGATAATAGAGATAATCCTTCTAAACATTGATACTCAGCTCTCTATAAAGAAATATAGGTGCTATGTATAATTTTTGAGGAATATTTCAAGGAGCCTATTTTATGAATCAACAAGTTCTCCATTTTTCTAATTTCTACCTATTTTCCAACATCCAACTCATCTATTTCCATCTATTTATCCACACCCACATCTGTTGTATCAACTTCAGTTTGGGTCTCTTGATCCTTGACCCCTATAATAGACCTGGTTACATTTTTTAGACTCCTTACCACATCCTCTAGGGTGGCCATTCTCCACTCTAATACATATGTCTTCTTAAGCTCATCCTCATATTTTTCCTTACATCAATGGATATTTTGTATGTTTGGTACAATTTCCCTTCAATCATATCCATTTTTATTTTCCCCATTAATGATGTAGTATTCATTAAATTGTGAATTTGGTCACTTGAAATAGTAGTGATATTCTAGAATATCACATTGCTTTGGGATGAGTCTCTTACCTCCATCAGAGGTGGCTTGTCTAAATTAGGAGTGACACTCCATATTGCCATTGTCTTGGTATCCACATTGAATCTTGACCCCTAAAACTCTCCCACAATATTTTTTTCCTCACATGAGATAGATTTGTCTTTTCTTCTAATTTGGTTGAGCATGAAAGATGAGTTGAGCTCCCATCCTAGGAGAAGTAACATTCCACTTCTTTGCACTATCTCCCTAGCCTCATTCACAATGAGAGTATTACTACTTGGGTCATACTCTTGCAACTTCTACACCGATTCAACTATCTTCTCTAGTCAATCTCCAGGCTGTAGTTTCAAGGTAAGTTCATTCTATTTAATCTTAAATAGGAATAACTTGAATTCTTCTGAATTTATGTAATCATCATCCTTCATAAATTTTTAAGCTTGGATTATACTTTCATCCAATATTCTTATTTGAAGCTAAATTTTATTAGGGATTCTTTAATGTTGAACAACCTACCTGATTAAGAAATTATTCCTAATGTCATCAAAACATTTTGTGCCCCTTGGCAATATCTGCAATGTCTTCTCCCTAGCCTTATCTGGGATTTCTATTTTCTTTTTCTTTTTCTTGCCTCCCTAGGCCCATGATGAAAACTCAAGCTGATCATCCTCTACCTATATTTCAATCACATACTCCTACTATGGGGTTTAGGCTATATTCTATCTCTTATTTCTGTAGGTTCTTGGGACATTATGCTATCAAAATTGATTAGGCGCTTATTGTAACTATCCAATTATCTCTCCTCATGGCATAAACCTTTAAATGAGGGATCATCTATCTTCATTTTTTCTTCCACCCTCATGATCTCTCTCTATCTTAAGGTCTTATTTTTGTACTCCTCTATCTCTAAATAGTTCATTATTATATCCTCTTCCCAATAGGTTTTTCTATTTGGGAGGGCATACTTCCTCATTTTTTTCAAGGCATGCCTAACCAAATCATTAGGATCATATTTCCTAGTAGGGGTAGTGGTCAATAGGAATGCACTCATATATGGATCTATTTCCCCTGTGGCATCTTTCCCTATGACAAAATCTCCAATCTTTATATTTCTAGGGATAAAGGAACCCTTCTTTACTATGGGACCTAGGTATTCCCTATTCCTCATTATTAACTATCAAAAGAATTATAATTTCCCCAAAATTTTTGGAATATATAGGTAGGCATAACATTAGGAGGTTGGAGGCATCCATAGACCCTTATCAAGGAAAAATTGTCAACAAGAAACAAACTAGCCCAATCATGGCTTAGTCTTCTATCCCCATTAGGGCATGTAGAAGGTCTTATTAGAATTTTAACCCTTGTAGGAACTCTCTCTATTATATCACTAATAATATTTGAAATAGGAAAAAAAAAATTGTAAAAAGCAACAATATTAGAGTAAAGGTAAAACCTTTGCTAGAACCGAGTCTATAGCTCAGAGACAAATTTTTCTCTACTCTCCTTATTTCCTTCAATAAAATCAAGACTAATGTGCCATATATTCTTATAGATAATTCTTTGCATCAACAATGAGTAGTAGTGGAACTTGAAGTTCCCCATCTTTTCCTTTTGAGAAGAAACAATTTTATTGTTCATCACATTGATTATGTGTATCACAAAGTCATACCCTACATTATGGTGTGAGTTCTTGATGTCTAGGGCCATAATGTAGATATAGATAGGAGCATTCATCATGCCACCTATTTCAATAACTTTATCCACTTTGACCACAATGTAATTAAAGTATTTGTTGAAAAACTCTAGAGACATGAAATCTCCTACCTTCTTTGGTAGCTTGCCCTTTTCATTCTTTTCTATCTCTTGAAGATCTCATTCATTTTCTCTTGCTCAATGGGCCTTGTCATTGGTCCTCCAAGGCCAAAAAATTCAATGAAAGTTTCTCTATCCAATTTATCTAGTAGACTCATATATTTCCTATAAAATCTATGAGTGGTAGGATTATAGGACTTTCTTTGGAATTTTACTAGGTCTACATCAACTATTGCCTCTAGCATAATTAATTTTTCCAAGTTCCTAATCCAAGGGTTAAAAATTGGTGGCTTCTCAAATCTATAATTGTAGAAATACTAGAACAATTAATTTCTATTAGTTTTTGGCATGGTGACATCCCTACAGAAGTTGTATGTATCCTTGAAAATGTGGGAATTCATTATTTGTGCATGTGATGATCTTGGGAGAAAATATACCCATTCCTCAACATACAAGCTAGCGAATTTAGTTTTAGGTTTCTCAACGCATTGAGAAAACTCTTTCACATTGACTTCAACAATTATCTTTCCCCCTTCCTGTGCCATTTTCTCTAAATTCAACTCCTTCAAACACTCTCTCTGCAACCAAAAACTCTAAAATTTTTGAAAGAAACTTCATGCTCAATCTTCTTTACTCTAAATTTTATGAATATTATTATTGAAAATCTGTTGTATCATCTCTTTAATAGTAGTTGAGCAAAAGAATAGCATTAATGGTGTCTTTAAGTTAGCATGCATGAGAATTCCAAAAATATCCAAAAGCATCACAATCTAAGTTTATAGTGCTTGTCCTACCATCTTTTAAAATCCTTTTTATGTTTTTTCAGATAGTACCTATCTTTTTTGGTAATCATAAATGTTCAAAAATAATTTCACCATTAAAAGCTTATGTTGTGATTGCATGAATCCCTTGGTCATTTCTTTATAGTATACTTTTATGTTTAACCCTTAACCTTTCAGCCCAACGATCACTGTTCTAAAATTCCTATCATTGTTCTGCAACTTCCTTTCTACTTCATGCACTTAATTATCCAACTAGGGGACCACATAAATATTCACATCCTTCTAACCACATCACATGATTGCATCTTAGTTTTGACTTTAATACATAGGGCTTGCAACCATGCAAAAACCCTTAGGCTTGAGTGGTTTCTTGGTCACTTCCTTTAATTCCTTTTATTACTTTAGATGCCTGACCATGTGATTACTTGAAATATTACTATCTCTTAATTGTTTCTCTTAGTCACAACCTCCTATTCAACTTAAATATTCAAAAGCACAACTATGCAATCAAATGATACTTCAAAGGTTAAAAGCACATTCACCAAGTCATGACTACCTTTTACCTCTTAACTGTGTGAGTACATGACTAAGCATTTCTTGCCTCATACTCAACAACTTCACTAGGTCATAACTCTGATTGACACCATGCCTTCTAACTACACAACTGTGTAATAAAATAATTACTTCACAACACATAACCACATTACCCAATCACAATAATATCTTTTGTTACTAGTTAAGAATTGTGAGTATGTGATCAAGTAATTTAGTTACATGCAATGACAATTTTTCACAGTCGCTGTCATCTTAGAACATTATATCTCTAGGCCTCCAACTATGCGATCCATAGCTAGTCACTAAGTCACTCCATAACTTGATTGTTATGACAAGTCAATTCTTCTCAAATTCCACCATGTGTCAAATATTTGAAATGCTAAGAGGGATACAATGAAGTGATAACCTCTTTTTGTACGGTCATAGCTTGAAACTCTAATTTCAAATTTAACTATGTGACCATGCGATTGTTGTTTTCTTAGTTGTTTTATCAATTCTCTATATAGTATGACCTTTTGCAACAAACTACTATGAAAAAGTGATCAAAGAGGCTTCTAACTATTTCACATAGTCATACCATAAAGATGTTAAGAGACAAACCCTATAATGACCATGCAATCACCTTGGTCACAAGGTCACATTTTGAGAAAAAAATTGAAATTCTTTTGAAAGCATGAAAATACATTTAAAAAAATATAAGGATGGTTTCTAATGAAAACAAGGACATGTATTATGAACTAGGTTTTTTCTAAGGTAACTGTGCACATGAAAAATGCAAGCCCTAACTACTTAGAATGAATACACTAGATTTTCATACCAAGATTTTTTAGAATTCTAAAAACGTGAAAATTTAGGCCAACACAACCCATCCTTGGACTACCTATTTTTGACAAACTATTCACCCTAGAGTCTGATGTAAGAGGGATAGCATTAGGAGGTGTGTTAAGCCAAGAAGGTAGGTTAATAGCCTTCTTCAATGATAAATTGAATGAAGCCAAGAAGAAATACTCTTCTTATGACTTGGAATTATATGCTTTGGTCTAGTCTCTTAGGAAGTGGAGACATTACCTCTTACCCAAGGATTTTGTAGTATTCATTGACAACCAAGCCCTTAGCTACATCAATACAAAAGAAAATTTGAGAAACAAACATTTGAAGTGGATGGAGTATCTTCAAGAATTCACATTCCCCATCAAGCAAAATAAGAATCAGTTGAATAAGGTTACAAATGCACTAAGCAAAAGGATGTTGACCATTCAAGAAATTAAACTACATAGCACTAGCATAGAAAGTTTCATGAACCTCTACAAGGATGATGAAGTCTATAAGGTAGACTTTGAATTTCAAAATCATTTTGATAGTTTTTTTGTTGATTATACCTTGCAAAGTGGGCTATTGTTCAAAGGAAGCTAGTTATGTGTTCCTAAAGGTTCCATGAGAGAGAACCTTATCTAAGAAAGACATAATGGGGGCCTAAGTGGTCATTTTGGTGTCAACAAGACCCTAGAGCTAGTTCAAAGGTTCTACTATTGACCAAAGTTGTTAAGAGATGTGACAAGATATGTGGAATAGTGTGTAGTGTGCATGAAGGAAAAATGAGGAGCTAGTAGTGCAGGTTTGTACCAACCTATACTAGTCCCTAAAAGACCATGGAGTGAGTTAGCATGGATTTCATTATAGGTTTACCAAGAAAAAATAGGATTGTGATAGAATCTATGTTTTAGTTTACATGTTTAGAAAAATAGGTCATTTTGTACCTTGTAAAACTACTCATGATGCTAGTCATATTGTACACCTATTCTTTAAGGAGATTGAGAGGATCCATGGGGATGTCAAATTTATGAGCCATTTTTGGAAGACATTATTGATTAGGTTAGGAACTAACCTATCTTTTGGTTTAGCTTACCACCCTCATACTGATGGCCAAAATAAGGTGATTAATAGGGTATTGGGTAACTTATCAAGATACCTAGCTAAAGAATATGGTTAGACATAGGATGCGATTATTCCTCAAGAAGAGTATGAATATAATGACAGTGTGATAGAAAAACATGTAGGAGCCCATTTGAGATTGTTTATGGGATGCATCCAAGGGGTGTGTGTGTGAACTAAGAGACCTTGGAGCTATGGAGTATAGTATTAGTCATGTTGAAGAGTTCACTCAAACCATGAAGTAGATCCAAGAGCAGGTGAAAAGGACCATACAAGAGACTACACAAAAGTTGAGGGATAAAGTAGATGAGAAGATAAAAGATGTTCAGCTTGAAATAGGTGACTATGTCATGTTACATTTGAATAAGTCAAGGTTATAGAGGGGAATGCATATTAAACTATAGATGAAGTGAGTGGGACCCTATAATATCCTAGCTAAATATGGGGTTAATGCATATAAGTTGGACCTACCTAGTGACTTGAGTATCTCACCTTTCTTCAATGTGGCAGACTTGATTAAGTTTAAGGGACCTTTAACTAAAATATATGTGAAAAAATAGGAGGTTGGAACATATGTGGTATCTAATATCTTACCTCCCAAGATGCAACTTGAGGCAGAGAAGGTATTGGACTCAAGGGTCAAGAAGACCACTAGACATAAGGTGTACATGGAACACCTCATAAAATGGAAAGCTAAGAAAGAGTTAGAGGAAACATGGGTTGCATCTATAGATTTCAAGAAGTTAATAATTTCTAATGACATCTTTCCTATAGGAGTGACATGATTTACTTTTGCGGGGAGCATGGTATAGGAGCACCTAGGTAAGGCTACATGGTAACCTAGTGTTTCTAGTTAAGTTTTGTCTTGTAGTGGCCTTATCCAAGCCACTAGCACAATAAGGGGGATAGTGAGTCCTAGAGTGTGACTTAGTCATTAGGAGGTCTAGTTAGGTCCTAAAAAGTATTCAATGTTGTTTATTTTTCCAAAGGTGTTAGGTATTGTGTAAATGTTATCATCATTGTCGAATGTGATATTTGCGCATTTAGAGGGATGGATTGGAAAAAGAAAGGGTGGAATGGTATTTTCATGTACTAAGAATCATATTTAATAATTTTATATATTTTTAGGAGGCTTTTACTAGGTTCGGTCTAACTATGCAAAAAGTTGTCAAGTTGTATGACAACTGTGCAAAATTGTAAAATTTGTCATGACAACTTTTGTTTTAAAAAGTGCATTTTTGAGAAATGGGTGGAATAACCACTTAAAAGTGGATGGGAAATTTTTTTTGGACCTATATAAGGTCTCCTACAACCTATGATGGGGATTGGATGAAATTTTGATGAAATTCAAGATTATTGAACAAGCAAATTTGATGAGCAGTTTTACCATAGTTAGAGCATTTTCATTTCATTGGGTCATTTAATGGATTGAAATCTATACTATGATCTATGTATGAGTTAGAAGATGTAAATAATGTATTTTTTGTGTGATTAGATAGGTCATTTGGTTTTATTTCATTGCACTTTTTAAAATCTTTCATTTTCTCAATATCGCTAGTATAAACCAATGCATTCAATCATTGTGATCCCTAACCATGCTCCTTTGGCTTTCCTAGGGCATCACTATAAAAAGGAAAAAAATTATTTCTAGGGCCCAATTTCTTACACACTTATAGTAAAAGGTTGGCAAATTGAGACTAGGTGAATCTGAAAGGTCTTCCAAAAGAGCATTAGGATATGAAGCTTTTTTCCACCTTATTAAAAAAAATTATGAGTTGTGTGCCAAAAGGTGTGTTAGGAGGCCTAATTCCTTGTACCCCTATTAGGCCTAGTTTCAAGAAATTTCTTTAAATTGATAGATATTTCTATGCATTTTTTGTTGGCAAGCATTGGAATGGATCCAATGCCCTAGAAACAACCCTCTCTCTCCATTGTGGGGTAGTTTTGATCATGTGTGGTCATTTGGTGTGGATGACCCAACAAGGCATCTAAGGAGCATTGATTGAGTTGAGTTGATTTCTATAATGGTCTGGAGAAGTTAAAGGAAGGGAGGATTGGGAATGTGATCCTTCTAAGCTAGGGTTATTGAAGAACCCTAATAGTCCATAGAAGTGTCCTAGAGAAGACCCTAAGAGAAGGTAGGGTTAGGGATAAAGACTTATACTTACATCACTCTCCTTTCATAATGGAATTGCACTTTTCTAATTCTACATGCTCTTTTCTAATAGAATAAAATTTAGATGTTACTTGAGTCAGATGGAGTCTTAGATCTTCATTCTTAGATTTCAAATTTGGTTCAATCTTACTATCATTTTTCTTTAAACTCAAGTTCTACAAGTTTTAACTCATGTTTTAAGATCCCATTTTCTTTCTTAAGGGTTACTACTTCATCATTGCCATTAGTTTTCTCCTTTGATTCCTTTCTATATTTTAGGTAATCAATCTTATCTTTTAGTTTACCAATGTAATATGTTACATCTTTGTACATTTCTTTCATGTTGTATCTTTCTTTTGTAAGAAGATCAATTTGTTCTAGGGCTTCTTCAAGATTTCTCTTTAACTATTCCATATCCATAGGGATCCTACTCAAGGTGTTAAGCCTCTTCTAAGTAACTATGTCATGTCCCCTAATTATGGTACTATAGGTGAATGAAATAAAATAGTTTAATTATTTTAAATAAATAAATATATTAAATTATTAGAGTAATTGACTATATATAAACATGTTATAATTTCATGATGAATAAATATAATTATAAAATATGTTTTATAATATAATATATTATTAAAGAATAAAATAATATATTATTGATATAATAATAAGATGTTACTAATGTAATAGCTAATAAAATAATAAGGTAAAATAAATACTAATAAATAAAGATAGAAATTAATATAATAATCAACAATAATCAATTATAATATGTTTAATATATTTATAACACTTAACCTTAATGTAAGAAAAATATGTTAATAAATGAATACAACATATAGACTCAATTAATAATCAAAATATTGATTAGTCATGAGGAGTCATGACTCATGGGTAAAAAGATATAAGTATCAAAGGAATGGAGGTAATCTGGAGATACTTGAGGTGGATCGAACTCATAAAAATAAAAATGAGAATGAATAGACTTACAAACTATTGATGAGATCATTCATAATTGAAGGGAAATTGAATGCAAATTATCAAGGAACATTACAGTGGTATCAAAGCATGTTCCTACCATCCTGATGGGAAGAACATCAATAGACTTCAAGAATGATGAATAGCTACTTCTAGTCCGTAGATTCATAAATTCCACAAAATGGAATACATAAAAAGATATTTTACATATATTTTAATCATCTTAATGGACTACATATCAAATAGAAAGTAATTATTTTCAAGCAGAAGAAAAGAGATTTAATGAAAGATCATAGACAAGAAAATTAAACCACAAAAGTTTGCAATATCACCACAATAGAAGAAGAAGATAAATCGAATACAGAGTGGAAAAAATCAAATCAAAATAGCATTCATTCCAATGTATGTCCATTGCACACCTAGCTACAATGTTTCAAATCTCTTTGATTATGAGCAACTAGATGTTTATTAATAGTGATAGAATATATCACATGTTTGTGTTATGAATTCATCAACATTTTTGTTGGGCTAATCTGATGTGAAGAATCTAAAATATTGAAACTGATTCTATTCAAAAAGTTACACCTATTTCTATCTTTAAAGATTATGAATGTTTTCATTGAAAATACAAGAAAATTATTTCATTTGTCATACATATGTTATCATCATATGAAAGGTCATATTTTTTAGTTTTTTTTTTTTAAAGAGAGACCTTGGAATATGTTATAGTTGGTCATATATGAGAAATAAAATTATTGTAACTACTCCTACATGGACTATCCTATGGAGATGGAATATAATAAGGAGAATAACATATATCTGTGTGTGTGTGTGTGTGTGTAGATAGATAGATAGATAACACTACCACCATGGAAAAGGCCTTTGGGAATGAAAGATTATGTGGATATAAAGAAATACATTACACAAAGTTATAACTATGGGTGCAAATAATTTAACCTTAACTCGAAAAGTTATTTGCATTGTTACCCCCAAGGTGGGAGATTGGAAAAAAATTGACAATAGTCCCTTTGATCACAAATCAGAAAGGTTGCTCAAATAAGAGATAAGAGATAATGATAAATATATCAATTGTTCAGGAAAATAACTAGGATATTTGGTGAAAGTAAGTGCAGTCCTTGCACACCAAACATTAAGTGAAGGAAATATTTGCAAGAGATATTCCCTATACACCAAGTGTATGCAATCACATAAAAAGGTGGCATCATAGAGGGAGAACAATATTATACAAGGCATGCAAATAATACACCACCATTGAGACTTTATTAGTAGTAAATTTAGAAAAGAGAAAATAGCAATTGATTGAAACAAAAAGAGAAGCAATTAATAAGTGTAGAGAATACAAGCCCATCATCCAAATCAATATTAGGATATTGATTAAGGAAAAATAAACCTAAATGGATAATGAGTAATATCTAACACTTATTAAGATCATGAGTTACATTATTAATGAATACAAGGAAGAAATTCAAGCATGTTGCAATCATGATGAAAGCCACGAAAATAATGAGAGTGTTTGTACCACTGAGTCATGAGATATTGGGTGCGATAGCTACTAGCATAGGTCAAGGTAAGAAAGCTAATTCATTATTTTTAATTTGTTTGTAAATTTTAATTTATTATTTGTGAATTTTGGTAAATAAGTAATATTAAAGAGAAATATTTTTATATCTATGGTTTAGTAAATAAAATAAGAGAAAATAGAAATAAATATTATTGTGAAATAAGTAAATAAAGGGAAAGTAAATATTATTACAAGATAAGAAAATAATGAAGTAAAATATTAAGAATAAATATCTATTTGTTTATTTAATATTAATTATTGATTATCTTAAATACAATGATTCAAGATAAATTGAAAATGCATGTTATTGAGGAAAGGATTAGGTAGCTAGGAGGGTAGGGCTAAACCCTAAGGCAAGAGAGGGATGTATTCCACTCTTGGTTTTAGGCTTATCGAGCTATGAGACCCCACTATAATAGCTGAGTACTCTAGTAAGGCAAGCATTAAGAAGTAATGATTCTAAAAGATCATAAGATTATGTTGTTAAGAATTAAGAACTAGGTGGATAAAAGGGTAGGGCTAAGTCCTAAGGCAAGAGGGGTATATATTGACTCTTGGGTTTAGGTTTATCAAGCTATGGGACCCCACCACAATGTTCGAGGAATGTAGTATGGTATGGTATATAGGGATTGTGAGGGATGGAAATCACCTATTTGAATGGCAAGGACTAAGGTCTTGTCAAGTCTTTAATGTGGTTTCTTTGTCCAATCCCTGGGTGACCTAGCCTATACATACAATGTAATCGATAAGATATGAATATATACATATATGAAGAATTATTTTGATTAAATAATGCAATGCTAATATTTTAATTTCCTTGGGAAAATAGGATAGTATTATAAGCCCTTATAAGTAGGGACATTACAATTGAGTTATCTTTCCTAATTAAAACTAGTAGCTTCTTTGAAAGTATACTTATATGTACCAACTTGTATTTCTTGGTACATGTATATGAATGTGTATTAATAATTTTTTAGTTGTAGGTTCAGAATCAAGGAATTATATAACATGTGTATTGTGTGTCTTCATCATGTATGTTTTCTGTCTTCATGTATTATTGTGTCTTCTTCATGTATGCTTCATGTTTGCAAGTACTCATAAATTCAATTCATGCAATATGACATTAACTACATGCATACCTTATGTATTCTTTCATCCTAGTGTATAACTTGTATATTGACTTCACAAGAAAGGCTTAGTGTAAATGGTCATTGCTTGAGGACAAAAAATTTGAGGAAGGGTGGATTATCATGTCCTCTAATTATGGTAATATAGGTGAATGAACTAAAATAGTTTGATTATTTTAAATAAATAAATATATTAAATTATTAGAGTAAATGACTATATATAAAAATATTATAATTTCATGATGGATAAATATAATTATAAAAATGTGTTTCATAATATAATATATTATTGAATAATAAAATAATATATTACAGATACCAATTGTTAGAAATAAATAAAACTGAGATGGGGGGTTTGAATTAGTATTGTAAAAATATTTTCCCACAACTAGATATTATTAATTACTTTACAACATGCATATGAAAGTAAACCAACAATGCTAAATAGTAAATAAAACCATACACAAAGATAACTCATAACATCATTATTTGTTAACTATAAAAACCTTGGCCAAGGGAAAACCCCAATGGGGATGGCACCCATAGAATGATCCACTAAACAAAAGAATCATGTTAAGGATATTGACCATGTTAGGATTCTATGAATTACATTTAGTGTCCTGGTCTTTGTTAGAGAATTAGGCTTTGTTAAAAGCCTCAACCCTATTAGGAGTTGCTTCAACCTTGTTAGGAGTTGGTATTACAATTACAATTGTATGCAAGAAGACTCCACTACCCTAACATGCAATTATACAATATAGTGCCTTTATACAAAATGAGATAGATACAACACCTCTTTACTATTGACTTTTGTACTTCACATAGTCTGATTTGACATCATAATTTGTATCACATGTCTCTCATACAAGTTTTCATGTCATATACATAGTTTTTATACACATCATATACTTTTAATTCTCATATGTTACCTATTTCACACATATATTTACTTCACATTAAATAACTCTTTACTTATACTCTTTTCCTTCACAAAACACTTGCATAGTTAAGTTGATGAAATCAAACATTATGCTATCTTAGGGTAAACATCTAGGATGTCATCTCTAAAAAAATAAGTAATTATCTCATAACTGAAATAATTCCTTAACACTTTATACCTTTGTTTCTACAATACTTTGTTCTATTGTGCATACTATCTTTACTAGTATTTGGCTTGTAACTTTGTCTGTATTGTCTGTACTAGTATTTAGGTACATCATCATGACACTATGATGTACCTTACCTTAACTTCACACATGTCAAATGTCTCTGTAGCCTTCATGATACCCAAAAAAATCTCTGTGCTGATAGTGAAACTATCTAACACTTAGATGATTTTTTTCTCTGACTATAGATCCTTCAATAACATATTTTTCCATCTTATCCTAAGATAAATGTTACCATAAATGACAACCCTAACTCATCCTACCTAGCCATATTTCCAACAAAATCTCTCCTATAGATCCTCACCATAGGCATGTACTTGGATGTTGGAAGTTGGTATATGATATTGGCCCCTACCTCAATGGTAACCTTTGAACATTATTGAGTCCTTGGAATACACCAAAAATATGGGCACCCTCTAGTGGGGTGACATGACTGTGTGAGGTGAACTATTGCACATAAGAGATGAGAAAAATATTTTTTTTCCCTCTACCAATTTTAGTTATAGGGATAAAGAATGTGTATTTCTAGTGAACAACTATCTAAACTGTCCAAAACAAAAGGTCAAGACTCCCCCATCCCTCTAAGTTGCTTTTTTCTTGGTTGGATTGTTTACAACTACTACTTATGTCCCCTTTTCTATTTTTACAAACAAGTTTGAAATATCAACTGTCATGCTTGCCAAATTAGTCCAAAATGATGTCTATCTAAAAATAATGTCCAAAACTATTTGAAAACCAGAAACATTATGTGAAATTGGTTTGAAACCTATCAAAATTTATCAATATCTATTCAAAATCTGGTCAAAACATATCATTTCATCCTTTACTCCTCTAGTTTGTTGTGAAATCTCACATGAGCTAGGACTCTAGGGTCTTATAAATTGCATTTTCTTGCATCAATCTCTACACTTCTTCCCATGGGAAGCTGAGTTTTCTCATACTAGATTATGCAAAGATATTTCCTAAATTGTCCAAATTCGATTAAACTTGTCACTCTTTCACTTCCTTGCATGGTTTTTCACAAAACTTTATGTGAGTGGGGAACTTGGGAATTGATGTTCCCTTTCCTTGTGTTGGTCTACATACTTCCTCATGCAAGTTTATATAGATTATCATGTGAGCTTTTATCCTCACATTATCAAAATTTTCTTAAAGTTCTCTGTCAAAAGTATTTTCTCATCCAATTGATGTCATTTACTCACCTCACAATCATTTCCTCATCCGAGTCTATAAAACATTGTCAAAAAATAGTGTGTTATTTTTAGCCTCCTCATCAAAATTCAATCCAAATCTAGTCTTGTTCCAGGTAAACCAATTCATTTCTCTATCTACAATATTCTAAAGCTTAAACAACTTTCTTAGTTGAACACTTGTGATCAACATATGAACTAGTCTCATCACTTTACTATCATGTCTAATCTATTGTATTATCATACCTTGTGTCATAATAGTCAATATCTTGGTTGTTCTATCCATTTCTCTAACTTCTCGTACCATGGTATACATCACACTTACTACTTACCTACTTTGAAATGAAGTTCTAAGTGTGGTCCTTGTCTAAACATTGTCATAAGTCACTATCTATGATTGTTGCAACTAGAAATGGAAATGTGTTTCCTCCCCATCAACATAGATGAGGTAGAGATAGAGGTAGGAATCATGGTAAAGTTTGCTTCTAGTTATATATATAGTATGAGTACAGTGAAGGATCGTGACAGTCTCCTTCACCTGTTGGTCCACCTAATGTCAAATGAGTCTTTTCCATAAACTTAAAAGTTAGTAATCCATTATTTCAAGAACATCCAAACAATGATAAGACACCTACATCTTTAAAAAATATAGATAAGGTTTGATTTGAGAGAGCTATACATCCTAGATAGACTAAAAAAATGCATAGTAATATGATAAAAGATCAAGATCAAGAAACTGGTGAAAATAGTAGGAGAGAAAATAGAGATGAATTTTGAAGAACTAAAAGGTCCAAGGGTCCTTATACCTACACAAATGACAATGGAGATATTGAAAAAATATCCATATAAGACATAGAAAAATGTCCTAAAGACAAAAGCTTCCAAAAGATGATAGAAATCTTACTCAATGATGAGAAAGATAAGTATTTCCTCAAACTAGCTCAAGAAGGAGAAAAACTATCTCAAGACTACAATGTTGAAACTCTTATCCTACAAGAAGAGGAATCTAAAATCTCTAAGTAACATAAATGACTAAAGAGAAAGAAAAATTGACTAAACAATATATACTAGATACTATTTGTTCATTTCCTTTTGAGAAGGATTTGTACATGCTCCATTTTCCTAGAGGATTTAAGCTACCTATATATGAAAATTACATGGGTACATCAGATCCCCACAATCACTTGAGGGAGTTTGGTGCTTTGTCCATAGATTTTGTACACAATGAAACATACCTCATGCACTTTTTTCCACAAAGTCTAAGTGGTCAAGCTATGAGTGGTGCTAATGATTACCTATTGGAATCAAGTTTTTTGATGAGATTGCCAATATGTTCATACAAAAATACTCATCCAATATCTAACATCTATTTAACATAAGAGATATTTATAACCTTAAATAGAGATTTGGAGAACTTTTCTTAATGTTCCTCCAAAGGTGAAGACAACTATACACTGAATACTTATGTAAGATACCTAAGATTGAGAAACTTGATATATTGATGCATAACCTCTTACTTGATTTTAGATACAAAATAAAGCTTCAAGTTCCACATACCTTTGAGTAAATGATTAGACAAGGTATCAACATAGAGGAATTCATGGTTAAGAAAGGTGATTTAACCCTTCAAAAAGACATCAAACAAGGGTCCAACTCTGGCGAAGATAAGTCATGATATGTTAATAAAACTTGAGAGGTAGTACATGATGGAGTGGTGGAAAATATCACTCCAAAACCTCTTCAGTAAGCTTTGAAGCTCACAAATAACATGAATGCATCTAAAGCCACTAAATAGGCTACTACAAATAGTAAGATATTTGGTAACAAAGCTGAAAACTCATCTTGGGTTTATAGACCTAGACATGAATACACACCTCTAGATGAACCTCTTGAAGTGGTCTACAAGACTCTTCTTCAAAATTACATTATTAATCCACTTGATAATTCTCATCCATATGACCCACAACCAAGAGTTACATGGTGGAACAACAATGCTTACTATGAATATCATCAAAACAAAGTTCATAAAACCAACAACTATATTAATTTGAGACATAATGTTCAAGACCTCATTGATGATGGTGAAATAGTTGTGGGAGGATGTAACAAAAACTTAGATCATAAAGCTTTTAAGGAACCATTTCCTCCATATGACAAGGGAGAAAGTTCTTAACTAAAAAATAACAACATGGTCAACTACTCCTATACCAATGATGAAAATGTAATCAACATGGTTGAACCTTTAGACTCTAAATATTGTGATGTAATCATGAGAAAAGGAAAAATAAAAATACAAAACCTAATATTCCATTCATTCTGAGAGGTGATACATTTCTTACATTTGATCAAAAGCAATAACATTTCTATGCTAAAATTGTCACACATTCTCATGCTAGGATAGTGCTCAAAGAACCTACACCTTCTACTCCTAAAACTAAGAAACATAAAGACAAGCTTACTACTGGTCCAACTAGAAAGAACACAAAATTAGTAACATCCTTGACTACTATGAACTATAGCATACTTGAATAATTGCAACAAACTTATGCTCAAATAACCATTTTTGAACTACTTAAAATATCATTTGCTCAATAGAAGATTCTTGACAAAGATCACATTAAGGCAAGCATACCTCAAGATATTAATTTCAATCAGCTTCAATCCATGATAGATCACTTAACCTCACCTCATTACATGTCATTTTCTAAAGAGGATGATAATTCTTTTAATCATCCTCATAATCAACCATTACATATTGAAGTCTTGATCCATTAGAAACACATCTGTCATGTTATATTATAGAAAATTGTGTTGGTCTTAATATTTATTCTACTAGTTTTCTTACATGATTAGGTTATGATAAGTCTATTGATCCTCATTGAAAAATCACTATCAAAGCATATGATGAAGTAGAAATAAAATCCAAAGGTCTTGTTGTGTTGCCTCTCCAAGTAGGCCGTATAGAATGAGATGTTATTTGTCAGGTCCTAGATATTCCTTTAGCATAGATTATACTATTAGGAAGACCTTGGATTCATGAAATGAAAGTAGTAGCTTTGGTGTACCATCAATGCATGAAGTTCATGTTCCAATGATTAGAGGTTACTATACCTACTAATACTAGTTACACATGTAACATGCTCAAGTCTACTAACAGTTTTGTTCCTACTAATAGAGAGTCTACAGATAATCATGTCAACAAGATAAAAGAAATGCATAAGACTCTTAAGATAATAGAAATTGGAATTGGAGAATATCAAATTGAACTAGTTTTGTCTCTGACATCTCTTCCTAAATCTCCCTATCATTATTAGAGACCATATGAAATGAAGAGCCCATTTGTGGTATCACGTAAGACTATCTTCAAAGGTGCCTTTGTATAGACCACTATATATTTATAAAAAAAATATGAAAATAGATTCATTGTTGCTTGGATATACAAAGAAGAGGTCCCAGTTGATCTTAGAGACTAGTCTTGTGAAACGAATCCTGAAAAATATGGACAAGGTCTTAAACTGATTAAAAGCCTTGGCTACAAAGGAAATGGTCCTATAGGATGAAATAACAAAGGACTAATAGATCCAATCAAAGCAATATCTAGATGAACTTGTGACTTAATGGGCCTAGGCTTCAAGAAAGTTCCCTTTCATCTAGGAATTAACAAATTTATACCCGAATCTAACAATTCATCTAAATATGAGTATAACATTGAGTTTGAAAACCAACTGGAAACTTTTGATGATGAGGATACCTTTCCTTATCCTATTTTGTTGGATCTCACTACATTCCTTGTAGAGTCTGATGACTTTCTACCAACATGTCAGTACTATTAAAGCTGACAATGAGTCTACTAAGAATACTACTGATACTCTCCTAACTCAAAAGGAATAGGTAGAGTCTAGTCATGCTCTTCGTGTTGAGATAATATATCAAAATCAATATGATAATGGAAGTAGAGAATTGGTACCCATGACTATAGGGGAATATTACAATTGACTCCATGTAGCACTGATTCTCGAGAGTATGAATTTGATTCTCTCTCAAATATGATTTATGATAAGGATGTCGACAAAGTTCACATATATGAAAACTAACTTGAAATAGGATAATAGTCTAGGGTTTGGTCTAATGAGTCTCACCTTACTAATGTCAACATGTCTTTGATTGATGTCATTGTAACTCAGAGAAATTAGAACATAACTTTGATGAAATTTCTCTAGGTCTTGACTTACTTGTCCATTCATTATTATAAACACAATTGAACTCACCACTTCTCTTTCACTCACTTATCCTAAGCTAATAGATTAGAACTCAAATACTACATCTAGAAAAGTCCCCATGTTCTATAATGAATATGCTCTCATTTACTATCTACAGAATATTGAATTGGTAACATCTTCCACTAGTCAACATAGTGTCAATATGACTAAAGCTGATATCAATATCTCATTCATGCAATCAAAATAAAAAAGGATAGGCATTTTAAAGGTGAAAATAATATTGTGGTAGTATCAAAGCCAAAAATAAGAAAAAGAAAAAAAACATATCTAAAGGTGAAAACCTCTTCAATGCTACCAAGGATGGGATATTTGATGCACTTTTGAGTCACTTTCAAGAGCATTCATCAGTCTTGATAGAACCAATGCAATCAATAAATCTAGGTATTGAAGAACACCCTCATATTATACATCTTCCATAATCATTATTTGTTGAGGAAAAGGAAGAATTTGTTTCCTTCTTCTGAGAAAAGAAGATTAAATTTGCATGGACATACTTAGATATACCTATTTTAGATCCTAGTATTATTATGCATCATTTTTCTATTGTACCTAGGGTGAAGCCTATTGAATAGAAACTTAGAAAGATGCACCCTCATGTGGAACTTTTGTTTAAAGCTGAATTGGAAATCTATTAGAGTCTACACTAAATCCTAGGATATCAACAAATCATGTCCTAATTATTATTTTCCACTAACTAAAATTGATATGATAGGGGACATGATCATTGGATATGAAATGTACTCATTAATGTATGGTTTCTCTAGCTATAATCAAATAAAAATTATAGAAGAAGACCAAGAATGTCTTCACTTGTGCGTGAGGGATCTTTTGTTGGAATGTAATGCCATTTAGTTTAATGAATGTTAGTGCAATATATCAATGTCCAGTTAAAAAAATATTCCATGACATGATGCATAAAATAATGGAATACTATGTCGATGATACTCTAGCCAAAAGTATGCAAAGATGCACTCATCTACAAGATTTGGGATCTATCTTAGATTGCATGGAAGAATTTAGTCTTAGACTACATCCTAAGAAGTGTTCTTTGGTGTCACATCAAGAACTACTCAAGTACATTATGTTTGAAAAGGGTATCAAGGTGGATCCGAAAAAGGTTCAAGCTATAATGGAGATGCCCCCACCTCACAACATCAATCAAATGCAAGGCCTATAAGGAAGACTTCAGTCTATTTAGTGGTTCATATCATAGTTGTTGGAAATATAAGAGGAGTAGCTAAGAGGGGAGGGGTGAATTAGGTACTACAAAAATAAATCCCAAATTCTTTAGGTGTCAATATAAAATAAACTCTGAAAACTAAACTCTGTTGATGCTTGGCAAACACACAAAAAGTTGTAACTCTATAAACACTGAGAAATGCCCAGGAAATAATTAATATGCAAAAACTAATATATTATGTGTGATTATTGCTTCTTTAATCTAGGTGCAAACAAATAAGATAAATAACATGAACACATTTGACACCAAGATTTAACATGGAAATCCAATTTGGGAAAAACCACCAATTGCAACTAGTTACAAATTTTCACTCTTCTGAAGTGAGCCCTATTAGGAGCCAACCCTATTAAAGGTTTCAAAACACATTGTTAGGTGTGATCCTATTAGAGGATTTAATCACCCTATTAGGAGTGGCCTTGTTAGAGGTCTTTAGTTACTTCAATAGAAATGCCACCTTGTTAGAGGATTTACAAATAGCTATTAAGCCAACTCTATTAAGAGATTTGGATCACTACTACAATGGTTAGAGATTAACAATGACATGATCTAATTTTTGATGCAACTAAATTGTTGTTTACATATCTCAATTATAGCTTGTGTACTTGATCCTTTTTGATCGAATATATCTTTTCATCTCCACAAGGATATTTTGTTTATCCTTCTAATTCATTTCCTCTTTGCAACATTAAATATTCACTTATCTTCCATGTATTCACACACTTTCCAACCCTCAATTTGACCTTATATTTATATCTTTCATATTATCAAGTTAGCTAGAATACAACTTAGAATAATTAATATTCTTCTCTACAGTTGGCTAGAACCAATAGATAAATCAATTTAACTTAATACGCCAAAACAAGAAAATCCTTCATTAGCTAAACCTGATCGGTAGACACTAACTTAGAAATAATTTTCCTATATTAACCAAGTAAACTCTATCAACATTTCATATTTGAAAAGTTCCTTTGGTAACTAAGTGAGCTCTATAACATTCATCTTCCACAAACTTTCCTTTGATGCCCAAGTGAACTCAGTAGATATTGCCTTCTGAACTATGAAAACTCTGGAATGCTAAGTAGACATAGAAAACTATCTTCAATGCCCAAGTGAGCTCAACATAAATTAACTAATAATAACATGATATTTTTTGTAACATCAAATATAATACACAATTAATCAATTATTCCAACAATAATTAGCAGATAAATCACAACCCTTCACTAACAATTAGCAATATCTTACTAATCTACCAATACTGATGCCTCCCATTCATGGGAAGCCACTCATTTTGTACATCTCTAAAACACACTTATATCTAGGTATCTTATTGAATCAAGAAGATAAAAATAATAAGGTATGAGCTATCTACTACCTCAGTCATACATTGATCTTGTATGAGATGAATTACAACATTATCAAGAAATCTTGCATAGCAGTTATTTTCACTTCTCAAAAGCTAAGACACTGCATGCTCACTCATACTACAAGACTAGTTGGAAACATTGGTCCATTAAAGTATTTTCTCAATAAAGCTACTCTGACAAGAAGACTAGAAAAATGAGTTATGATCCTAAGTTAGTTTGACATTAAGTATGTAGAACATAAAGTTTTCAAAGGACAAGTGGTCTTTGATCAACTAGCAAAGGCACCATTGCAAAGTTACCAACCATTGAATGTTGAATTTCCTAATGAGTTGATTCTAACGCTAACACATCAAACATGGTTTATGTTCTTTGATGGATCATTCTTACAATACGGGTCTACTGTTGGACTTCTATTCTTAACCCAAAAATATATTCTTTAACTAAGGCATACCAGATTCTATTTCCTTGTCCAAACAATATTGCTAAATATAAAGCCTTGATCAATGGGATGAAAATTGTCATTGAATGGAGGGTAGATGAACTAAACATCTTTGGTGACTCATAGTTGGTGATCAATTAGGTTAACAATATCTATCAGAAAAAAGATGAAAAATTGATGCCTTAAAAGAGAATGGTTGATGATTTGAAAAATTTCTTTGCACATGTTACTTTCCAGTAGATTCCTCAAGTATATGGCAAGGTAGCTGATCCAATGGCCACTCTAGCTTCAATGTTACAAATCCTAGAAAATGACTTTCAATGTGAATTCCTAGTGGAGACATTATCCTACCCTACCTATGATTCCCTTGAATCCTAAATGATTTTTCCTATCATCAAATATGATTCATCTTGCTACAACCACATTCTCCTACTTATGTGACTAAATTGTTCTAGATACTTTGATTCAAAATGAAAAATTTCACCTTATCCAAAATTCTTCATGGTATGTCATCATTGCTAATGACTTTTTTGGGAGAGGTCTTGATGGTACACTCCTTAGGTGTTTAGAACCTAAAGAGTCAAAATGTGTGTTAATTGAGGTACAACAAGGCATTTGTAGATCAGACTCAAATGGCCTGACACTAGCTTGCAAGCTTATTAGAGCTGGTTACTATTTGCCAAAAATGGAGAAAGAGGTAATCAAATATGCCAAGTCTTGCAAATAGTGCCAACTTCATAGAAATTTGATTCACACTCTAGCCAAGGAGCTAATTCCTTTCATTACACTTTGGCCATTCCAACAATAGGCCTTTGATCTAGAGGGTTAGATTCATCCATCTTCTTCGAATGGACACAAGTTCATCATAGCAGGTATAGACTGCATTACAAAGTGGGTATAGGTAGCCCCTCTTGTTGAAGCTAATGGAAAAAATATAGATCTACTTGATGAAGTTCTACACCATGGAAACAATATTAACTAGGTGCCCAATGGGTTTAGATGGGACATACCCCCAACATGCCATCCCTTTTGGTGAAAGAAAGAGCCTACCTTTTCCTTCCTTCCCCTCTGAGCTTGGCTTATGCCTACATACACCAAAGGTGAAGATTCTAGTTTGAAAATTCCCTTGAGTGACAGAAGAGGCTATACGGGGTTTGGTTCTCTTAGATAAATTATAGTGGATAGTGTAAAGTGGTGCTAGGGTTATTGGGATAGCTAGGAAAGAAGGCATAATAAAGCTGGACTAGTTGGGTTAAACTTGTTCTATTTATAGGTATGGTGTACCATCCTCCATCATTACTAAACAATGGAGGATAATTCAAAAAAATAGATCTCAAAGAGCTATTATCAAATTTCAAAATAATTCAACATTGGTGTCCCATCTAATACCCTTAGGGTAAGATAGAATTGGAAGCATCCAATAAGGCTTTCTCAAAATCTTACATCACACAGTTAACAAATATGGAAGGGACTAGCACCTTTAAACCAATCTTGCTCTATGGGCTTATAGAACAAGTATCAAAACTCCTGTGAGAATAATACCCTTTTCTTTAGTATACAGAGCATATGTTGTTCTTCCAATTAAGGTTGAGATTTGATGGAGACACAACCCAAGCACATCATGGACACAACATGAAAGGAAAAACTTTATTAACTATGAAAATATGCTAGTACAATTAGTGTAGAGAAAAAAAACTCCAAAACATGCCCTATGGGCTTACAATAGCATAAATCTGGAGATAATTTCTTCTCCTAGTACCTTCTCTCAAGCTCCACTCTGAACTGCCTTTTACAATGCCATAAATGTCCTTAAATAGACCCCAAAGGGTTAAGGATTAGCAATACATTCTAGAAAGTGCTAGTTGGCATCCACCACCAAAATGGAAGGCTCCAAAAATCACTTTAGAAGTTGGTACAAAATTAAAATAATCCATAAACGGTAGCCGAACTTCTGGGAGGCATAACTTTTGAACTGTAGCTCCAATCAACGAACTGTTTACATTTATGAAAAGCTCTTGAAGTTATCTACAGCCCTATGGACCAGCTTTTCTTGTACCCCATTTTTTGGCCCTATATAAGGTCATTTAATGCCTCAAACCTGACTTTGAAGCATTCTTAGGTGGTCTCCAGAAACTGAAAAATTGTGATAACTTTCAAACCATGTAGCCTTTTGACCTGATTCTTTTTATGGAATGTTCTAAATTAAAATTTTACTCCTCCCTCCAATTTACACCTTCTAATTCACCATAATTATGGCTCAATTACATAGTCCTATTTTTTTTACATTTACATGTGTCCCAAGTTGCTTAAATGCTTTAATCTAGAACACTGATAGTGGAACTGTGAGAGTTGGAACCTTTAATTGACCCAAATGGGTATCCAAAAATGAAAACACATGAAACAAAAACTATGTCTAGGTACTTTTTTTGGGTGACACAGGATTGCCCTTATACCTCTGGATGCTCCTACATGAAGATTCCTACTCTGTGAGTCTGTCTGAAGGGCCTCATTATTGATGATGACTATAGAATATCTTGACTACAAGTGCTAGAATTAATAGATTAACATCAACAAGTAGTGTTCAATCATCTATGACCTTACCAAAAGAATATGTCCAAGAGTTACAATACGAAAGTTAAATTGTAGGCCTTTCAAGTGGGTGACCTCATTATCAGGGAAAATCCTAGAAAATGAGCAACATCAGGTACAGAATGGAAAGTTTGAGCCTAATTGGCTTGTTCCATACATCATTACTACAATGTTTGAATCAAGTGCTTATCAACTCTCAACTACTACAAGAGAATCACTCAAGGAGTCGATCAACGCTCTTCATCTAAAAAGGTTCTACAACTGATACCATTTGGAGCTCTTTGTATATATCTACGTATCCTTAAAAAGTCCTCAATAAAATCAATTATCTTGGTGAAAATCTAGAAATAGGTGACTTGGTAATATCAAAAATAAAATTAAAAATTAAAAAAATTGAAAAAGAGAAAAGAATGAAAAATTTGTAAGAACAAAAAAAGTCTCAATGATGAAAACCTTACAAATAGGCATCATGATAGAAAAATAAAATCTATGTTAAGAAGGTGAAAACCTAGTAAATAGGCACTTGTTGTTTCCAATGCTACATCTATTGGAAATGCAAACTAGGTTATTGAGAGGGGGGTGAATCAGGAACCACTTAAACTTCTACTCAAACCAATTAGTTAAGTTGTCTAATCTACTTGTACGCAAGAAACATAAAGAAGTAAAGCAACAACACTATAACACAATATTTGGTAACCCAAAACCCCTCCAAGTAGAAGGTAAAACTAGGGTGGAGATGACACCCACAATGATTCACTACTACAATAATAAAGTTGGCTTGTTTGGACTTACAATTGATCACTTTTGGTGAGATTACTCAATTAAGAGTAATAGGGACTATTAGATCCACCTTGTGAAAGGATTTATACAATACAATTAAGTATGCACTCTATTAGGAGTTTCTACAAAGGACTATTAGGTCCACCTTGTTAGCGGATTTGGGATTGATGAACCTATTAGGATGAATCAGTGGATTGGTCTTGAAGTGAAATTCTAATTACTGATGAAGATCCTTTGAAGTAAAGTGATCACCAAACTGTGATAGATGAGTCTCTTCCTTTCCTTGTATTTCTTTTAGCCTTCTAGACAATCTATACTTCCATATCCACTTATACAATGTTCTTCAAATTACTCATTCTTATTTTGGATAACCAAAATACCTTATACTTATATCCATCCAAATAAATCCATCATAGGTTGGCTACAAAATAAATAGTTCCAAAATCAATCATCAAGTCATCTTAGCATTGTAACTTGGGTCTAATGACTTACTCAAGCAATATTGAAGACACTCGATCACCACTATCACCTTGGCTAACTCTGGCACTCGGTTGATACTCAATACTCAATTCATACTAATCACTTAGTAGACACTTTTGATTCAACTTGCACTATTCTTTGAACTCGATTATCACGTTCAATTTTTTTTTCTCTACTTACTCATTTCACATTGAAGCTCAGTTGACACTCTCAACATGGTGTGAACTATCAACTCAATTGACACTACAACTTTATGTAAGATTAACTTTGTTTTCTTGGTTCCTATGTCATTCCATTATGACTAAATGTCTTGACACTAATTGATAATATATCTAGATATGAGATTAACAATCTCCCCCTTTGGAATTAGTGACAAAAATACTTATCATTATTTGAAATCAAATTTTTTTTAGTCAAACTCCCCCTTGGAGTATACTCTATCCTGTAGCTCAATTTGCACTAAAGACACTGCAACTCGGTTTGAATTGAAATCTCTATTTTTTGGTTTTTCAACTTTGTTTTTGTTTTTATGCTTAAGACATATTTCCTATTGTACATATTTCTATCTAAATGTATATAAATATGTACATATACTTTCTCTATATACTTTCCCTTTTGGATACTAACTCGAATTTCCCAAAATATACTTCCACCCTTGTTTTTGTTACAAGTTCTAAAATATTTACAAGTTTATGCCAAAATGAGAAAGAAAATCATGGTGTACCTTCAAAATTAAAGACAAGGTCTTGTCATAGTTATCTTGAAGCACCTTCAAAATGTATAGATCAATCTGAATTCTTGTTAATAACTCATACATGTGATCTGTAACTAATAGATTTGTATCCTTGACTAGTGCCCTTGCATGATCCATTCTCTAGTGCATAATATCCATGTAGAGAAGTATCATACTTTGAATATCAAACAATTATTCCCTTATAATAGCCTGTTCCCTTAGCATTTATGGCTAAAGATAGTCAAAAATATGTTTTTTGCAAAACTATTGGAATTGGAGCTTGGATTTGCTAGAAAGGATAAGGGTGTCATTGCACCAAAAGATCAACCTGTTAATGCCTGATATAACCAATAGTCTTATAGAACCATAAGAAGTAGTTAAGCCATGTCACAAATCCTATGAGGGACACTAGCTCACTGCCAACACCCCTTGCTAGCATCACTCACCGTGGCCAACAAGATTCAAACCTATGAAAAACCTCTAATACCAATTGTTAGAAAGGACAAGGTTGTTGTTGCACCAAAAGATTGACCTAAAAAAGATTGACCTATTAATTCCTAAGACAACTAGTAGTCCTATAGAACCATAGGAGTCAGTTAAGCCATGTCATAAATCCAATGAGGGATGCTGGCCCACTGCCAATAGGATTAAGTGCCACCTGATTTGCATTATTCCTCAAGTCCATGTCAATCTTGGCCATTTTTTATTTTGTTTCATTGATAAATTTAGTGGAATCATTTAACTCTACAAATAAAGATACAACATTATTTACAATAATTTCTAATGCAAAAATTAAAATAGAAAGTTCTACTTGATCAATTGTTATCTTTTGTGCTACATTTTCTAACACTTTATTCTCAAAATTCCTTTCATTTTTATAAGAGTTTTTTCCTTTACATTTTCTTCCTCATTGACCTTATGTACAATATCAATTCATTGATCAATGAAATAGGCTTTTTCATTTACCTTTATAGATAAAGCATCTACAAATATTTCTTTGATGTCTTCCAAGACTCTACTTCTATCTCTTTTAGCCATTAGCATTCATTTCTTTTCTCTTTTCTTTTGTAGCTCTCCCAAAATATCCATTTCTTCAACAGATAGATTTGATTGGTCCCAATTTGGGATAACAATCTGCTCATCAAGATCAATAGCATCAATTATGTTCCCTTTGTCTTTTCTCTTGATAGCTAAAGAAGGGATTATCTCTTTACCCTTGTCAACCAAGTGCTTCACCTATTGTTTCTTGGTTGAGACTATGGGAGCTTATTGCTCAGTTGAAGACATGGGGACCTATTGCATGGTTACCTCTAGGACAAATATTGGTGAAGGTGAAATAGTCTTCACTTTACTACTTGGTTGAAATTGGTTCAGCTCAACAGATTGGTGCTCAATTTTTGCCTTAGGTGGAGTCGTAGGAAGTGATGCCATCACCTCTATAGTTATCTTGTTAGGATCATAATATTCTATTGTCTGAACCTTTGGTAGGTCTCCCTCTTCCTTAATATCAAAAATTTTCTTTCATGTCTTTTTTCTAGACTGCACAACATCTTCTATCTTATTTTAAAAAATTGGGAGGCTTTAAATCTAGGAGTATGTTTTCTTTCATTTTTGGACATTGCCTCCTTGATTTCTTTGTTAGAGAGATTAGGAATGAGACTTATTAGAGTCTTCTCTCTAATATCCTTCTCTATTTTTGCAGCATTATCCCAATGGTGAGATACAACCTCTAGTAGGGCTTTGGGAGATTTCCCTTTGAATTCTAAGGGGTAATATTTCTATTTTTTCATAGTCTCAACAATTGCCTCTTCAATATGATTTTTGTTCATCCTTGCTTCTTGTTTCATACTTCAAGTATCTGAAGTTGGTCATTCTAATTCTTTCCTTTAATTATTTTAATCTCTTTTAAAAGGTAGATGGTGGCTTATTGAGCGATATCATTGGAGTTTATTCATCATCATCATCATCATCCTCATCATTAAGTCTCAATTTATTCCTTGGTGCTTCCTTATATTGGTAGCTATAATCATAGGTGTTGACCTTGTTGCTCTCTTAGGTGGATGTTTATATGGTGTCTTCACCTTTTCTTGGGAGGTTCCTCTTCTTCATCACTTTCCTTTGCATCTTCTTCTATATCTTCCTCTTCTATATCATCACCCTTTCCTTCAATGATCATAAGAGGTGATTCTAGTTTTCCAAGTTTCTTTCCAATGCTCTCTAGCCTCTTCTTACCTCTCCTTAGAATTTGAGGGATCTAAATCACAAGTGAGATTCTTGTCTTTGCCTCCTCATATATTCCAAAATAGGTATCTTTGGGGTCCAAAATCTCATTGATGAGACTCAAGAGCCTCAATAATATCCTTTGTTTCATCAATATTCACCTCATATGCTAGAGGTTTTACCTATGCAATCCTAGGTTTGATTGCCTATATATGAACTTTTCTATAGTTAACCAGGAAGTATATATCCTGCTCTTATTCATCTACTAACTACTTATGGATTCTAATCCTACTCTACATATTCTCCTTGAAGTTATCAAAATATGCATCCACGATGTTTTCAAAGTTCTCATCTAGCTCATTTATGGATTCATTAAGTTGATACAATATAGGGGTGTGCTTCTTCCAAATAACATTTCCCTTAGAAGGGAAGAATTTTTGAACATAAAAGAAAAAATAGAATATGATTCAACTGAACTTACATGGATTATTCTTGGAAGATTTAATACTCTCCATGTTCTTGCTCATCTAGGTAAGTTGAAGCTTAGAAAGGTTGAAGGATAGATTCTTCTTGAAAACCTTGTATGCTAGGTCCACTGCCTCACATGGAACATTATTTGCACAACTTGAATTATAGATTTTTTTTACAATGACATGGATTCCCGTGTTAGTCAAATTGTTCAACTTCATACCTCTACCATCCCATTTATCTAGGGTTACCTTTTCCAATTCTATCCATCCTAGGGTTTTGGTAGTCTAGGACTTCTCCAACATTGGATACTATGTTATCCTATGAATCATCTTTGCAGTGATTGGATAGGTTTCCTCCAACCAAAAATACATCTCATAAAATCATCTTAGTATAAGCTTGATCCATTTAATTCAAAATTTTCTTGGCATGTGGATGATGTGTGTCAAACCCTTGACCTCTAGATTCTTGTTTTCTAGCTTCAATACATCATTTTCACATAATGTTGCATAGGCCTGATCTACCTTGAAATTTCCTAATTCTCGGATAGAATAATGATAAAAAAATATGATATTGTGAATAAGAAGTACCTTAGTAGGAATTTATGAGTGAGCTTCATGTGGATCCTTCTCCTTGGCAATTTCTAGGTAGAGCTTGAATCTTTGAGAAATGTAGTCTAAGTTCTTTACCAACATTTCTAAACCCTTTTTGACCTTTGAACTAGAAGACACTACCATACTTCTTGGTTGATAAAAAATTCAAAGATGGTGTCTTGGCCTAAGATTATCCTTCAACAGTTTGAACTAAAGTTACTTTAAGGGCTTGAAGAATGCCGAGCTCTAAGAAAATTCTAAAATTGTGGTGAAAACAAAGCTTTGATTTCTTCCTTTTATTAGAATTTTGAGTTTAGGGCCTCATTTAATGCTTCATACCTAGGTAGGTAAAACATGTTCAATTCAACCCTTGGGGCTTGATGAGTACTAACTTACCATTCTTGGTTGAGTCAGTGACTCAGTCAAGTCTACCCATGCTCAGTTAGGTCTAAGGAGTGACTAGTTTGGTCTAATAGCTTGGTTAGGCCTAAGAAGTGACTCAGTTAGAACTAACAACTAGGGTAGGTTTGAGACTTTCTTCTATCCAAGTGCATCTAATATGCTGATTTGGACTATCTTTTTTGGATGAATGGAACTTATGTATAATATGAATTTTATCATAGCTCTAGTGGTCTCCTTGCATATTTATATAGATATGATTGAATCACCTAATTTATTGCCTTGGGTGTCAATTACCTTACTTATTTCACTTGAATTATTTGGAGACTTCTATACCCATTGCTGCTTCATTTGAGTCTTGATATTATCAGCCTTTCATTGCTTTTCATCTTTACCTTTACATCTATTCACGTAGTTCTTTGCTAGATGACCAAGTTCCTAGCATAAATAGCATATTTTGGTAGGATTCCTCTTTCTAAAACGAGTCCTCATGCAATGGGTTCTAACATAGATGACATCTACACCAAGTGTTGTAATCCCATCTAAATATTTCTTTAGAAATTTGTTCAGTAGGATTCCAATTCTTGGTTCTGCACTCTAAATATTTATGAACTTGCTTGTTGCATGTGAAACATTTTCTCTCAAACTTACTTTTCTTAGTGCATTCACATTCTCTATATCCATGCTTGTTAAAACTATAACATTTTCCATTAAACTTTGACTTTCCATTAGTCCAACATTTGTTTGAAGTATGGCCTATCTTTCCACAATAATTGCATATAGGTATTTTATTGTTTTGAGCTTCTTGTTGTGATGAGTAGTTTTATTTCTCCTTTTGCCATATTTTTGTCATTTTCAGCTTGGTCCATGACTTCACATATCCTAACTCAATTTACCTCTCGTTCTCTTTTCAATTTTTTGATTTCTTCTTATAGCATAAGGTTCCTTCCAAGTAGATCTGCTATGGCTGCATCTTCTTCATTTTAACTTCTCTTTTTGCAAATATCTTCAATTATTTATTCTATGTATAGATTTTCATTAATCTTTTCTTACAATTATTTTCTTCTTTTCAGGGATTGAGAGAGTTGCTCCTTCGGTTTATTTATTTGTTCCATGGCCACATGTAGATCCAACTTTTCATTCTCAATGACTTTCTCTAGCTTTATAAGTCCATTATCTTTGATCTTTTCTCTCAAGCTGCTAAAATTTTTGATAAGAGAACCTTGCTTTGATACCAATTGTTGGAAATGTAATGCAAACTAGGTGACTAAGAGTGGGGTGAATTAGGAACTACTTAAACTTCTTCTACTCAAACCACTTAGTTAAGTTGTCTAATCTACTTGTATGCAAGAAACATAAAGGAATAAATTAACAACAACATAACACAATAATTGATAACCTAAAGACCCTCCAAGTAGAAGGAAAAACTAGGGTGCGGATGAAACCCACAATGCTTCATTACTGTAGTAATAAATTTGGCCTTTTAGGGCTTACAATTGATCACTTCTAGTGATCTTACTTAGTTAAGAGTAATAGGGACTATTAGGTCCACCTTGTTAGGGGTTTTGGGATTGATGCACATGTTTGGATGAATTAGTGGATTAATCTCTGAAGTGGAACTTTGATTACTAATGAAGATCCTTTAAAGTAAAGTGATCACCTAACTGTGATAGATGAGTCTCTTCCTTTCTTTGTATTGTTTGTAGCCTTCTAGACAATCTTCTCTTCCATATTCTCTTATACAAGGTTCTTCAACTTATTCATTCTTATTTTGGATAACCAAAATGTCTTATACTTATATCCATCCAAATAAATCCATCATAGGTTAGCTACAACATAAATAGTTCCAAAAATAATCATCAAGTTGGCTCAATGTTGAAAGTTAGGTCCAATGACTTACTCAAGTGATACTGAAGACACTTAGTCACCACTATCACATTGGCTAACGTTGGCACTCATTTGATACTAGATTCTTAGTTCATATAAATCACTTGGTAGAAACTTCTAACTTAACTTGCACTATTCTACTAGCTTGATTATCACCTTTGAACAAAACTAATCTTCTGAGTTCGTTCATACTAAAGCTCGGTAGGCACTATCAACTTGGTGTGAACTGTTAACTTGGTTGACACTACAACTCAGTTGACATTGCAATTTTTTGCAAGGTTAACTTTTTTTCTTGGTTTTTATGTGAGCTCAACTAACACTACAGACTAGTAACTTAGTTACTACTATCTTTCCATTACGACTATGTGTTTTGACACTAATTGACAATATATCTAGACATGAGATTAACAATATCTTGCATCGTATCTTCTTGTTCTTGTATAATTTCTTTCCTTCTTTCCTAGTTTATATTCCTTCTTTAGATTTTTACTTTTGCTCATGCATATACTCTCAATTATCTTCAAGACTCTTCTTGAACCTAGATTGAAATTGGTCATAGTATGGGGGGAAACACCTTATGGTTTTTTGAGAATCTCCTTTGCATAAGTCACTAGTTTCCCTAATTGTGTCTATCTACTATTGCTTCATCTACTAATTGGATTCCTCTCAAAGAAGATCACTTTTGTGTCAATCATGAGTTGTTTTAACTATGCCTAGCTATTGTTACTTAGTATATTGATGAGGTTCCTCTTGACAAAGATCTCTCTGACTTAAGTCACTAGATGTCCTAACTGTGTTTGTCTACTTTTCTCCCTCTAGTGAAGAGATTTCTTATGAACGTTCTAACTATCGATAGTTCACATCAATCCTCTAATACTAAAACTAAATTAGAAATGTTTAAACCATTTGAGCTATGTGGAGCTTTTCTATTGTGTGTTTTCTTTCTTTTTGTTATTCCCCTTTGAAAAATTTGAGGATATATAATTTGACAAGAGAAGTAAGGGTTGGAGGCATGATATTTTCTTTATTTTTTGTTTGATGTTTAGTTTCAATAATCTAAAGGATTTGTATCAAAGGGGTGTACACTATAAGATCCTCTATCTTATGTTGGATGGCCATGTGTACCTTAACTCAATTTATATCGACACTTTAGTGAGGTTGGTTCTTCTCCTTGACTATTTGAGTGAATTTTGTATACTACACTAAATTACTAATACTCATCCTCTGAAGTGAAGGAACAAGCCACTATGATTATTCTTAGCAAACTTTTGTCTCGGGTTATAAATACGAGGGTTGTTAAGGACAAAATACTTACTACTTGTAATTGTTGGAAATATTCAAGATATGACAAGTTACTAAGAGGGGAGGGGTGAATCAGTAACTTCTAAAACTTCAACAATAAAACTGCATACTGATATATTCATCATTCATCCAAGTAACCTACTGTAAGCATGAAACAAAATCATTTGCAACACTTGAACACACAGATTTGGTGACCCAGAAACCTTCCAAATAGAAAGTAAAATTGGGGTGGGGATGAAACCCACAAGCTTCGTTACTGCAGTATGAAGTTGGCCGGTTAAGGCTTACAATGACCACTTCTGGTGATCTTCCCTGTTAGGAGCACAAAGGATTGCTAGATCCACCTTGTTAGAGGATTTCCAAACATACAATAAAGTATGCACTCTGTTAGGAGATTTACAAAAGACTGTTAAGTCTACCTTGTTAAAGGATTTACAAAAACTGATTCACCTGTTAGAATGAAACAGTGGATCTGATTACAACTGATTGCTGATAAGATCCGCTATGCTCTGATTCACCCTGATGTGATAGATAAAACTTTTTCTACTCCAAAATTCAACCTTGCTGAATACCTTCACAACTCAGCACACATACTTTCGCACGCATGTATTTCTTTCACACTTTCGCAATTTCATTAATTACAATTTCTATTGCCATTGCAATTGCTTTTCATCTCATTTCTTACTTCCTTTTTTTTTGAATGATACAATACATTACATATATATACCATCCAAATAAACAATGCATGCAAGGTCAGCCAAAACAACAAGTGCAAATCTCTATACAAAGTTGGCCCAAGGTAAAAACTCAGGTTCACTGAACTGACTCAGTGTCCTTCTGATACTCGGCATCCACTGCGTTACTCGGCATCATCATGCACTCAATAGAAGTGAAGGCACGGTTCATACTAAACACTTCAAGTAGTTCTAAACTTGGTAACCACTGGAGACTCGGTAGAAGAGATGTCACTCGGTGAATACTTCTATCTGAACTGTAGCTCGGTGATCAAAGGAAATACTTGATAGAACCTTGTGACTCGGTGATAGTTAGTTTCCTTGATATCCGTCTGAGCTCGGTAAAAATTAATTTCCTTGATAACCTCAGGAGCTTGGTTATCATGAAGTTATCGATTACATCTTAGTACATCTTCACTCGGTCAAAACTGATTCCTTTCTTTACCTCAAAAACTCGGTAAACACTGGCTGCTTTGTTCACCTTGATCACTCAGTAAACACTGACTTCTTTGTTCACCTTGATTACTCGGTAAACACTGACTTCTTTGTTCACCTTGATTACTCAGTAAACATCGACTTCTTTGTTCACCTTGATTACTCGGTAAACACTGAGAACTAGGTAAAGCTTGGCTTCCGGTGAGAGCTCGGTAAGTATTCAGAATCCAATAAGTGTTGTAACTAATGACAAAAATGTATCATAATGCCAACAATCTCCCCCTTTGGCATTAGTGACAGAAACACTTATGAGACAAAGTTTATCTGACATGTTGATGACTGATTCTGAATATACATAGCTTTGTTATATACAACTCCCCCATAGAATAGCTTTGTTATATACAACTCCCCCATAGAATGTACATACATTATTTACATGAGCTGTATATCTCTTCCTTTGTACAATTTTTCTGAAAACACTTATTCACCCATAGTATACATATCCAACAATAATCTCCCCCTTTTTGACAATAATGCCAAAGAATAAAAGAATATATATACTTATATAGAAACACCAAAATGAGAGATGAACTCTGAATGTACCTGGAGAATAAGCTGGAGAGTCTTATCCCAATTCTCTTGCAAAATTTTGCAAGTGGAAAGAGCTACTTGAACTTCAGTCGAAAGTTCAATCACATGGTCTGCAATGGAGAAGTTATTATCATGGATTAATGTCTTTGAATGTGCAATGTGCTTCTGCATTGAATCCATGATGGGAAGGATCATGTTTTGGATATCTATCAATGTAGATCGGATCTTTACCTCTTCCCTCAACAGCTCTGCCTACTTCTCTGACAAAAATTTGATTCTGAGGTGATGAGATGAGCTTAAACTGGGGTCAAGCTTCAAGTTCTGTGCGCTCACCTTCAAATCTTCATCAATTTTATTTAGTTTCTCTCTTATTCCTTTAGTGTACTCGGTAACATCACAAAGCTTAGCAAAAAGAGATGTTACATTATTAAAAGAATTTTCCATATCTGCCAAAACTGAGGTTAATGCAACCTGATTTATTGCAATGTTCTGGGCAATGTGCCCCAATACCTTATTATCAAATTTCTTTTCTGCACGCTCAATTAGCTTTCCTTGTCCGGAGGCATCTTCATTGAATTTATTAACTGCCTCTTCCAATTGAATCAAAATGTGTTGAGAAGTATCAACATCAACACCTATAGCCTCAGTAATTATGTTCCGGGCTTCCTCAATTATCCTATATTCCTTATCCCTTTCCGATCTTAACTGCATCTGAGTAGCCTTTTTCTCAATATGTTGGCTAGCATACCTCATTTCTTCAATGGTAGCATTATCAAAGTCAATCTTTGGAATTACTATCTCTGTGTCCAAGTCAATGTCTTCAGGAATTTCTTTTCCAGTGATCATAAGTCTTAATGGTTGCTTTTGTTTGACTTCTGAGATGACTGGTTTGACCTTTGGAATAGACACAACAGTAGAGACAGAAGGACTAGCAGTAAAAACTGGGATGCTTGAGGTTTGAGTGCCAATAGGAGTATGTATAGGATCAAAAATTTGAGTGCTGGCCAAAAATGGTGATACACTCGGTAATATAGTATCTAAGCTCACTGTGCCTGAAGTAGATGGTGACAAAATTGTAGAACAAATTGGAGTAGTCAAAATTGGAGAACTTACAACAATACCAACTGATGATGATGGAGTCGAGGAGGCAAACTCGGTAGATGAAAAGGGGTGCAGCTCGGTAGACGAAGAGGGATGCAGCTCGGTAGATGAAGTGGTAGTCACTTCCACTGATGATACCTGGAGCTAAGATATGGCAGGTGTAGATGGTAAATCTGGTGTAGATGAACCTGCTGAAGCTGACTCCAACCTTGATGATGTCACAGGTTTAGCTGGGGAGTGAGGAAGGGATGCAATAACTGCTGCTACAATTTTTACTATATCATCCTCCTTATCTTCCTCTTCAGCTTCTTCCTCTTTGTCTTCTTCCTCTTTCTCTTCCATCATTGCATGCAACTCTCCTGGTGTAACTGTGATGGATGGAGTGCTATCTGATTCATCACTGCTACTGCTGTTGTCATCATCCTTTATTTCTACTGGGTCTACACTGAGCTTATGTAGATGATAGATGTTTTTCCACATGTTTGTAGCATCATTTACAACATGTTCTATATCTTTGATCAAAATCAAACAAGTGTGGAATCTGATCATCATTTTACCTTCATAGGTTTTCAATTCAGATTTTACCTCTGCTCTAGTGAGACTAGGCCGAAGATTCTTCAGGGATTGCTCATATATATCTTTTACCGTCTTGGTGGCTAACTCCCATCTTGGTTGTACTCTCTCTAGTAGTTCTTTAGAGATATGAGGAGCAATCTGGTCTGGGGAGTATTTCCATTTTCCCATTTTGTTAAGTACCAGTTCCTCAATTTGCATTTTCTCTGCATCAGTCCTTGTCTCAAATCTTAATGCCTTGAAATTTGCGATGCTAGCTCCTTCTTCCAATGATTTGAGCCTTTGCTCGAATGTAGGTGCAGGTTTGACCAATATAGGTTCCTGAATACCTTTTCTCGTCCTCCGAGTGAATACTGCAGTAGGCTGCTTCTTGGGCTTGGTAATGATTACCTTGCCTTTCTTCTTTGCCGGTTGCTCTTTTTCTGATTCTTTTTCTCCTTCTTCTTCTTCTTTACTTTCTTTATCTTCATCTTTTCCCTCGGTGACCATAAGAGGACTCATTTTAGTTTTCAGTTTGGCCACTTTCCTCTTACCTTTGCTGATGGCCTGTGGAATTTTGACTTCCAGTTCAATTCTGGCCTTTGCTTCATCATAAGTACCAAAAATTCGTTGCCTTGGGTCTACTGGCTCATTTACCAGTGCTTCAATGATATCCCTTATTTCACCAATATTTACCTCATATGGAAGAGGTTTCACCCATGCAACTCGGGGTCTAACTGCCTGTATGTATACTTTGTCACAGTCAACCATGAAACAGACATCATCCTTATACTCTTCAACAAGTTTTGGAGGTATTCTGAATCTGTTGTTCATCCTTTCCTTGAAATCTTCAAAATAATTATCCATTACTTTGTCAAAATTCATACCCATTTCTACTATGAATTCATTTATTTGATACAAAATTGGAGTATCTTTCCTCCATACAACTGCTCCCTTAGATGGAAAGAATTTCTGTACATAAAAAAATAAACAAACTAGCAAAGAACCAAATTTACAAGGGTTTGTCTTTGCAGTCCTTATGCTTTCCATGTTTTTATTGAATTGTTTTAATAGCACATCAGCTAGGTCAAACTCCATATTTTTCTTTACAATTTTATATGCCAAATCTACAGCCTCGCAAGGTACACTATTCAGCCTGCTGGAACTATATAGTTTGTATGCAATAACATAAATACCAAATTTCTGTTCTATATCTGAAACATTGTTGAGCTTTAAACCTCTGCCATCCCATTCAGCTTGGGTTTTCCTCTGTAACTCATCCTGTCCTAGGGTTTTGGTGGTTTTGGCTTTGCTGAGCATTAGGAGACTCGTGATTTTGTGAATCATCTTCTTGGTTATCAAAACTGGTTGTTCCAACCACAACTGACCATTATGCACTCGGCTCAAGATATACCTCATCCATTTCACTTGGAAACTTCTTGGTAGATGTGGGATATGGGTTAAGCCTTTGGTTTTCAAATGTTTGAACTCAGGTTTTAGGGTTCCATCCACGCATAACTCGGCTAGGGTGCTATCCATATCTAGTGTCCCTATTTCTTGCACAGTACACTTGAAATGAGTACGAATATCATTGATTAGAAGTACCTTTGGAGGGATCTGTGATTGAGCTCCATGCGGGTCGTGTGATTCAGCGATGGCAGGAACAAGCTTGAACGTAGGTGCCTTCCATTCTGTTCCCTTCACAAGCATTTCAGATCCTTTCTTCGCCTTACTGCTGCTGGTGCTTGCGAAAGCCATTGCTGCTCGGTGAGTGAAAAGATTTCGTAAGAATACTTCGCTGGAAAATCTCTTCAACTCACTTGAACTCGCTTGAAAGACCTCTTTTTGTAAATCTCGAATTTGTGATGAAAAATGAGGTTGAAATCTGCCCTTTTGATGAAAAATTTGCCATTAATGTTCAGTACGGAGGTAGCTGCGATCGACAGACTGTCATCCACTAGCTCGGCTTAAACTTTGCAACTCGGTGACCAAAAAAATAGGTTAAACCGCCCTTAACTCGGTAAGAGAAGAACCAACCATGCTCGGTAAGTGCAACTTGGTGAAAGAGGCCTTATTGCACCCGACTGAGCTCGGTAAGGTCATGTACCGACCATGATCCTGATGTATCTAAAATACTGATTTGATCATATTTTCATTCTAGGACTGCTTAGGATATTGCTTTGTAGATACAGTCCTGGTCTTATCCTGATGAGTCTTAATTGGAAATGGGAGAGTCACTCACTTCTTGAGTGACCATTCCATTACTTGAATTATCTGGCTCGGTAGACTTTGGAATCCATTGCTGCTTCATTTGTTTCTGAATATTGTCTACTTTGATTTTCTTCTCATCCTTGACTTCCTTTATGTTCATGCAGTTTTTAGATATATGACCAAGTTCTGTACATGTATAACATCTTACAGTGGTATCCCTTTTTCTTAGGTGATGCCTTGCACAGTTTATGCCAGTATGACCATATTCTCCACAATAATGACATCTGCACCAAGTGTTGTAGTCCCAACCAAATATTGCTTTGACAAGTTGTTCAGCTAGATTAAATGATTTGGATTTGCATTGTGATGCCTTATGACCTTGCTTTTGGCATTTGTGACATTTACCTTCAAATTTCGGTTTCTTTTTGCATTCATTGGCTTTGTGTCCATGCTGATTGCAATTGTAGCACTTTCCATTAAATTTGCCTTTTCCATTGCTCCAACATCCATTAGATGTATGACCTAACTTACCACAGTGGTTGTAAGTAGGTTTTTGATTCTTTTGAGTACCCTGTTTGGAGGATTCACCTTCTTCCTTGTATCCAAGGCCTGCTTTACCATTTTGTTTATGAAAGTTTTCTTCATTTTGCAGATTCAATTGATCCATGTCCTTTTGAAATTTTACCATTCTCTCATTAACTTGTTTTTCAGAGATTAGATCACTTTGTAAGCTTGCATTGATTTGTCTTTCAGTAATTAAGTCATTTCTCAAATTCTCATTCTCAGATCTCAGATTCATAATTTCTTCATTTGCATTAGATAATTGAGTTACAAGATTTTCAAGCTGAGAGGATTGATTATTCCTTACCTCTAAGTCTTCGGCTGCCTTGTTCCTTTGCTCCAAGATTTCGCATAGCCTGATGGACTGGATTCCTTGTTCCCTTTTGAGCTTTCTTACTTCTTCCTGCAAAGATCCATTCTTTTCTAAAAGTTCTTTGATTGCTTTTTCAGCTTCATCTGAACTATTTGATGGTGAGAGATCTTCAATCTTTTCTTCAACATACTGATGGTAATTCATTTGCTTTGCAAGTTCTTTTCTTCTTTTCAAGTATTGTGAAAGATGCTCTTTTGCTTCATTGAGTTGAGCCATGGCCATTTTCAGATCTAGCTTTTCATTCTCAATAGTTTTGTCAAGTCTGAATATCTCCATTGTCTTTGATCTTTGCTCAAGCTGTGAAACTTTTATCTTGAGAACCTTAAAGCTCTGATACCAATTGTTAGAAATATTCAAGATATGACAAGTTACTAAGAGGGGAGGGGTGAATCAGTAACTTCTAAAACTTCAACAATAAAATTGCATACTGATATATTAATCATTCATCCAAGTAACCTACTGTAAGCATGAAACAAAATCATTTGCAACACTTGAACACACAGATTTGGTGACCCAGAAACCTTCCAAATAGAAAGTAAAACTGGGGTGGAGATGAAACCCACAAGCTTCATTACTACAGTATGAAGTTGGCCGGTTAAGGCTTACAATGACCACTTCTGGTGATCTGCCCTGTTAGGAGCACAAAGGATTGCTAGATCCACCTTGTTAGAGGATTTCCAAACATACAATAAAGTATGCACTCTGTTAGGAGATTTACAAAAGACTGTTAAGTCTACCTTGTTAAAGGATTTACAAAAACTGATTCGCCTATTAGAATGAAATAGTGGATCTGATTACAACTGATTGCTGATAAGATCCGCTATGCTCTGATTCACCCTGATGTGATAGATAAAATTTTTTCTGCTCCAAAATTTGACCTTGCTGAATACCTTCACAACTCAGCACACATACTTTCGCACGCATGTATTTCTTTCACACTTTCGCAGTTTCATTAATTACAATTTCTATTGCCATTGCAATTGCTTTTCATCTCATTTCTTACTTCCTTTTTTTTTGGAATGATACAATACATTACATATATATACCATCCAAATAAACAATGCATGCAAGGTCGGCCAAAACAACAAGTGCAAATCTCTATACAAAGTCGGCCCAAGGTAAAAACTCGGGTTCACTGAACTGACTCGGTGTCCTTCTGATACTCAGTGTCCACTGCATTACTCGGCATCATCATGCACTCGGTAGAAGTGAAGGCACAGTTCATACTAAACACTTCGAGTACTTCTAAACTCGGTAACCGCTGGAGACTCGGTAGAAGAGATATCACTCGGTGAATACTTCTATCTGAACTGTAGCTTGGTGATCAAAGGAAATACTTGATAGAACCTTGTGACTCGGTGATAGTTAGTTTCCTTGATATCCGTCTGAGCTCGGTAAAAATTAATTTCCTTGATAACCTCAGGAGCTTGGTTATCACGAAGTTCTCGGTTACATCTTAGTACATCTTCACTCAGTCAAAACTGATTCCTTTCTTTACCTCGAACACTCGGTAAACACTGGCTGCTTTGTTCACCTTGATCACTCGATAAACACTGACTTCTTTGTTCACCTTGATTACTCGGTAAACACTGACTTCTTTGTTCACCTTGATTACTCGGTAAACACTGACTTCTTTGTTCACCTTGATTACTCGGTAAACACTGAGAACTAGGTAAAGCTTGGCTTCCGGTGAGAGCTCGGTAAGTATTCAGAATCCAATAAGTGTTGTAACTAATGACAAAAATGTATCATAATGCCAACAGTAATACCCCTAAATTGGCTCATTGGTATGCTAGACCAATTTTGGTATATCAATCTTACTCAAAGTCCTATTGTATTAGGCAATTTTGATCTTGGTAATCTCTACTTGACCTACTGTCAAATGCAAAAAATTCCTCATCTACATTAATTGCATACTTTATTTAATTCCTAAATACTAATCAAATCAGATAAATTAATCCTATTAATTGAATTAATTTAATTACAAGTCCTAGTACTTTAATTAAACTGAATTCACCCCTTTAGATATATATACAAGAGGAATTAAATGTATTTAATTAAATTAAATATGCTCATTCTAATTATTGAATTTAATTATTCAATTAATTAGATTATTCATTTATGAGGTTCTACTTAACCTTTTTAAATCAAATATCTTCTCCAAATTCTCTCTCTAGTTTAGAATTGGAAATACTGAGTGGACTAGAATTAGAAAAGGAATTAGATTAGTTAACTCCTTATCACACTCATAAGTGATCAGTTAACTTCCTTTTCACAAGGGAATTTTCTATTCTTTCTAAATCTCATCTTCAATCTCAATTGTTCATTCAGTTTGATCTTGACCATTGATCAAATTCTAGGATTCTATTTAAGAAACCTTCAACTCCTCATTTTAGAGGATGCACATGAAAAGTATCAAATTAATGTCAATTTGATTACTCATCTTCTTGCAGTCAAATTTGCTCTTATTTTCATGTATTTTCTCATATAGATTAAAGATTCATACCTTTAGACTAATTTTTTTTATCTTATTCTTATATTAATATACTCATCATCTAATTTAATCTTGCACTTCATATAGATTAAGTTCTCTATACTGGTGATCTAGTTCTTTATCTCTCAACTCTGAGAGTGGACAACAAAATTCATCTAGTTAGAAGGCAACAAAACAATTTTTTGGATCATACCAAATGGGCAATCCCATGTTCATTTTGGGATGCTTCTAGCATGTAAGGATCATATTAAAGTGTGTGGTTAATTTAGAGGTCCACAATTAGCACATACATTTCTAAAAAACAAATCCAAAAGATATTAAAATACAAAAAATTAAACTAAAAATTAAAAAACAAGAAAAGTGTCATTGATGAAAACTTGGCAAACAAGCATCATGGTAGAAAAAAAAGAATCTCTTCCAAGAAGATGAAAACCTAGTAAATAGGCGCCTCTTGTTCTAAATGCTACATCTTGCAGCCCATCTTTGGGCTTGCTTTCTTGTTCTAGTTTTCTTCTTTAGCTCAAGAATCCATGGATTGAACCTTGTCATTGTCTTAGGGGAAACACCTTGTAGAGTCATATAAGATCTCTTAAGCTTCAATCACTAGTTTTTCTAACTATGTATGCCAATTGTTGCTTGTTTCTCTACATAGATTCCTCTTGAAGAAGATCTCCTTCACGTCAGTAACCAGTTATTCTAACCATATATGTCTATTATTACTTGTTTCACTACAAAGATTCCTCTTGAAGAACATCTATTTCATGTCGATCACCAGTTGTTCTAACTACCTCTTTCTACTATCACTTGTTCCACTACAAAGATTCCTCTCAAAAAATATTTGTTTTACATCAGTAACCAATTGTTCTAACTACATATGTCTACTATTACTTGGTTTCCTACTAAGGTTATTCTCAATGAAGACTTCTTTGTGATGCTAGTCACCAATTTTCCTAACTAAATGTTTCTACTATTGTCCTCCTACTAAAGAGATTTCTTCCACATATGTTCTGAACATTGACACTTGACATCAATCCTATAACATTGACATGGAAATGGAAACATTGACATTGTTTGAAATATGTTGATATTTTCTTTGTTTGTTTTTCTTTCACTTTATCATTTCCCTTCGAGCAACTCAAGGATGTCTCTTTTGATTAGAGAAGTGAGGACTTGGGGCATGATCTTTTCTTTTCTTCCTATTTGATGGTTTAGTTTGAATGATCTGGAACATCCACATAAAAGGGTTGTTCACTATAAGAGCCTCTATCTCATATTAGATAGTCGTGTATACCTCAACTCATTTTATATGGATACTTTAGTGAGGTTGGTTCTTTTCCTTGCTTTTTCGAGTGAATTCTCTATGCTACAATAAATACTAATACTTGTCCTACTAATTGAATGTATAGGTAACTGTGAGTATGCTTAACACAGTCTTGTCTTAGGTTATGAACACAAGGGTCATTGTGGACATAATCTTTACTAAATACTTAGCATAAGAAGGATCTCTCATGTGTCTTTTTTTCTTCATGTAAGAAACATTCCTTTCATCCTAGCATTTATGCTCTGATGCTCATGTTTGCTTACTACATTAAAAGGGACAAATATTTTGTTCATTCTAGCTTCTTGTGCATTAATGTTTGCATTTAATCCCAACAAAACTAAGAAATATGTCATATTGATATTATCATGATTATAATGTCAGTGTGAATTGTATGACATTTGTGGATCTAACTAAATACTCGATGATGGTAATTCTATGAGTTTAGTAACCAGACCTAGGGTTTCATCTAGCATAGAGTTGCATTGCATATTTTGCTTGCACAAGAGCATAGTTCAATCACTACTTAAATTGCATCTTTTGGCATGAGAGGTTTTTAGTTTCTTCAAAGTATCATTTTTCTTCATGATTGCACAAATGTTCAACTCCTTAGTTCATCCTCTTGACTTTCACGGGATACCTGTCACTAATAACAAACTTGAAAATTTGCATGAGATGTTAGCTCATTCACATTTTTCATTTCATATTCATCTCATATACACTACATTCATACATAATATCATTTTACATTCAAGCAATCATATCATTAAAATCTCATGTCTGATAAACTATAATAGAAAAGGTGACACATGCAAAGATACTCAAATAAAAAGATCTCATATCTATAAATCTCTCCAATGGAGTAAAGTGTACATCAATACAAAAATGCATGCTACTTAAGCATTTTCGATCTCAAAATGATACAAAATGGTACAAGCACACCAATCGATACATAGCTAGAACAAAATCAAAGAGAGAAAAACTAACTCTGTGCCTAATCTCCACCCTTGGGTGGAGGAGGAGGAGGAGGAACATCTACTCTAGTCAATGGAAATGCACCTCCTAACTTTTTTGCATACTTTGAGAATCATGGAACCTACTTTGATACATCTGGAACAACCCGAGCATAAGCTGCATAATAGTAAGTTGCTCTCACTGGCCTCAAAGGAACCTCATGCTGATGCCACTCCATCTACTCTTGTAGCTCATGATTCTCTTGCTCTTAATCTACTAATTGGTATCTCTCACTACAATCTAGATCTATAGATCTCCCAACTACCACTATGCTACTCTAAACCTATCTCTATCTCTACTTAAGGCATCATGTGTCTATACTAGGATGTATTTTCCCTATGGACCAAGAGTAGACTAATCTTGCATCTCTCATTTCCCACTTTGGGATCAACCTAATGAGTTGGCTACTCCTTTACATGTGATATTTGTGCATCACTACTAATGGCCCCCAATGTAACCCATCTTTCCTTGAGGATCTCTATGTCTTGTCCCACTACCACCAACACTTGGATCCTCTCCAATTTGATGAGGAGGGATCTTCCTCTATGTTGTACATTTCCTAGGTCTCTCATATTGTGGGTGTTATTGTGGCACTTGCATGGGTAGTATGGATACCACCATTCTTGCTAGATCTATGAATTGAGGGAAGAGATGACTCATAGAATGTTCCTTCTATATCAGAGTCATCCCTCCATCTATAACTGTAGGAATATAATCCTAGTGCATCAAGGAAAGGGAGTGCACATCAATTATAGACATCATATGGTCTAATAAAATAGACCACCCATTCTCCACCTCCATGGTGAAGTGGGCATAGGTGTAGTAATCCTATGAGATGCCTTGTGGTCAGTCATACTATCACCACACACATATCAATGGGAATCTCTTGATCACCTAGATTGAGCAACCAATTAGTGGTCAAGAGGAAAATATATGTTCAAGCTCCACTCAGGAATCATCCCATGCCTCCATCTCTATCCATGGTCATCATACTAGTACTATCAGGTCGTCTAGTTGACCTCACCACTACTCAATATTACCCAGAGCTATCTGGGTTATCTATCCATAGTATCTATAGATGTATGGCTCATGGTCCTACCTCATGTCAGAACATGTCATCCTTGTGAAGGTAAATTGATCCCATTCCCATACTTGAAGAATATAAACTTTGGTTGCCATACTCTTTTTCTCTCAATACACCATGATGCAGCAATGGGCAACAAAAGTCTTCAAACAACAAGAAATGATGAAAGTCTCCAATTCCCTCAACAACCAAGGTGAAGGGCTCTAGTGCCAAATACCTATCATAGGTATGGAAATGGGCTTAAGGGAAGGTTATCATGATCCTACAAGACAAGGTAACCTAATCACTAGGCTTACCAAGTTCTAAACACCAAAAACACCAAATGTGCTATAGGATTCCCTTGACAAAAAGAGGGATCAAACCCAAAAAAGTGAATAAAAATACTAGAGGTGGCTAAAAATCAATATTCTAGCCTATTTAGATCTTACTTACACTCGATCAATGATTAACAACTTATAACATCAAGTTGCTTTGAAAACCAAGGATTTGGCTTGTAGCCCTTCCTAGAATAAAAAAAGAACATATGTTGGAATGTTCTCAGACAACATGGTTACTTTATTGGATATTTTGATACCTTTTTAGGTTTTCTAAAACATTCCAAAGCACCCAAGGATGGAAATGAATAGAGGTTATTTCTATTGCAACATTAGACCAGATTTAACGGCTTAATTAGGGCTCCATTTACACTACAAGTGTACTTTCTAAAATGGGAAAAATCAATCCAACTATTGAGACATGTGGGAGCATGTAAAATAACCAATAACCCAAGGTTTTAGCCTCTAGTGCATCCCAAATCACAAACTAGAAAGGACTATTGTATGTGTTGTATGGTGTACTCATGAAGATGCACACCTAAGGTATGGTGGAAAACTATCCCTCTACATTTGGAAACCAAAAAATTGTATAATCTTAAAATACATTGAAATACCTTTCATTCTACCAAAGGGCATCAATTTCCCATGCTGGAATGTATCCAAACAGCCCAACCCTAGGTAGATAGTGATTTTTAGGCTGAACTCTAGGCAGTGAGAAAAAATTACAATATCTCCCAAAATAGGAATGATCAACACATGATACTTGTTGTAGGATTAAGTATATTCAAAGCTTCAACTTCTAGAACTAGTAGCACATGCTCTCTTGTCCATACAATTTTGTATAAAAGCTTAGAACATAGATTTTGTAGAGAAAAATATTGATTTTATTTATTTGAATTGACAAATTACAATGTGTCTTCCTACCATCGGCCTAAGATTCTTTGTAGGGTATTCCAAATGGTTACATTGCTAATTGAAACTAGCTAGCTATTGGGAGAAGATTTTTTAAATATTTCACAACTTTTAGCAAAGTTGCTCAAAAGTCGCTAACAACTTTTTGGGCATTTTTTTCAAAATTTGCAAAAATGGAAATTTAGAGACTAAACTTCGTCCTACCCTTATGAAAGTGATCCAACATGGATCTAATTTTTTTAAAAAAAGTAAAAACCTAGAATCCTATGTATTTTTAGGCTTATTGATCATTTTTTACCTTAGTTACCCAGGGGCTCATAATTATGCCTAATCCTGGAACTAGGCCTTACAACTACATCAATATGCCAAACTTACCTAAGTGGACTATTTAGGATCCTTAGGTGTCTTACTTGATGAGTCTAGAGTAGGTGCTCCTACACCATACTCCACTTTAGTTTTAAAACTCAATTCCCTAATTGAGGGTAGAAAATCCACTAAAGTGCCATGTTGCTTAATTTGGTCTTTTGTTAGCCAAGTAGCATCTATGTTGGGGAGGCCCTTCCATTGAACTAAGTACTATATGTACCTCTTGGTTCTAGTTTTCTTTAGTAGCTTTGTGTCCAATATTTCTTCTAAATCTACTAGTTTTCTTGGTGGAATAATGGTGAAATAATATTCATCACTATTGTCTTCATCTTACTAATCTGACGATCCTACATCAACCTTATATGGTGTGAGGTTTGCAACATTAAATATGGGGGAATCTGCAAAGTTGGAGGAAGGCAAATCTCATAGGAATTGTCACCTATCTTATTGAGGATGCATCAAGGGCATACTTTCTTCCTCTATATTTTGGAGTACCTTCCCTTAGGTAGTTAATCCTTCCTTAGAAAAACCCAAAATCTGTCTCCCACTTTGAAGTGGACCTCTCCTTCTCTTGACATTATTTACGTAGTATTTCAAACTAGGTTTTTGCAAAGTCTCCTTCACTTTTTGTTGTACCTTTGTGATAAGTTCTACCAATTCTTAGCCTTAACAATTGATTTTAAAATCAAAGGGAAGTTCCATTAGATCCAATGGTCCCTTGGGGTGTAGACCATATACCGCTTGAAATGGCGTTTTGCCTGTTGATCTATTTATAGAGTCATTGAAGGAAAATTCTGCTTGGGGTAGAATTATATCCCAAATTTTAGAGTATTGCTTGGTTAGGCATCTTAGGAGATTGCCTAGGGACCTGTTCACTACCTCAATCTACCCATATGTTTGTGGGTGAGAGGTAGAACTATAGGTGATATTTGTACCCAGCTTCTTGAAGAGTGTCCTCCAAAAGTGCCCTTGAAATTTTATCTCCTAGCTTGATTCTGATTTGGTTAAGTCTATCTTGGTGAAGTAGCAAGCACTTCCTAGTTGTTCCAATAGGTCCTCAATCCTTGGTATTAGGAACTTTTACTTATTATGATTTTTTTTAGAGCCTTGTTATCAATACATAACCTCTATTTTCCATCCTTTGTAGGGGACAAAACTAAATCTACAACACAATGAGTGAGACTCTTTTGGATGAGCCCTCTTTCCAACAATTTAGTGACCTGTTTTGCAGTCTTTACATACTGCAATGGTGTCATTTTATATGGTGCCTTATTAGGAAAGGATGAGCCTGGTATAAGGTCTATTTGATGGCTAATGTCCCTAATGGGAGGGAGGCTAGTGGGCAGGTCACTAGCAATCACATCTTTATACTTTTGCAGCAATTTAGCAACTTCATTTGGTATGGCTCTTTTTTATCAGACCTAGTGTTGTGTTTGGGTTTTGAGATTAAGATAAATGGCTCCATATTAGATTCCTTCAAGGTCTTTAACATCTCCTTTTCTCCTATGATAATCATAGTAGGTTCCTTTTTAGATTTGTTATTAGGTAAGGGCTTCATAGTTAAGGTCTTCCCATCTTTGGTGATGGATTAGGTGTTCTTCCTACAATGGTGTATGGCATAAACATCAAATTTCTAGGGCCTGCCTAAAAGGATGTGTGAGGCATCCATTTGAACACATCACAAAGGAATTTTTCCTTAAAATTAGAGATAGATAACACTACCCAAGCTTGTTCTATGACTGGAGTTTGTTGGCCTTTGGTTAACCATGAAACATGATAGGGGTAAGGGTGTGACTTCTTAGGAAGATTTAACTTCTACACCATTTCACAAGATACAAGATTTTTAGTTGAACCAAAATCTATAAGAACACTACATGCCTTTTCTTAACATTTGATCTTTGTCCTGAAGAGATTATTCCTTTGTGGAGGTTCTTAGGTTTGTGGTACTTGAAGGAAGACCTACCTCATCATCAAACATGTTCCTTTCTCTGGTTCCAATTCTCTAGCATCAGCATTGTCTTCTTGCTTATCTTCTTGGGCAAATGTTGCTCTCCTCTCACCTTGATTGTTGTTATTCCACTTTTGGGGGCATCTTCCTACATGGTGTCCCATTTGATTCAATTAAAATACTTCAAAGGTCCATTACCTCTTCCTACATTTGTTTTTCCTCTATTAAAAGGTCTTCTTCCTCTATAGTTTTCTCTTGAATTAGAGTCACTATTCTCTTTGTCTCCTAGGTCAGAGATCTTGTTGTTGCTGCCACTACTTTGTTCCTTGTTCTAACAGTTGACCTTGCATTTGAAATTCTTCCCACTATCATTGCCCTTTCCTTTATAAAAATCTTGCTTTTTCTTCCATTTTTCCTCTACCTTTAGTGCCATTTGATAGTGCTTATTGACTGTGGTAGGGCAATGTAGGCTTAGTTCCTCTTGAATGGGAACCTTCAAACCATTCATGTATCTTGCCCATTTATCTTCCTCATCGTATACCATATTGGTCTTCATACATAGTTTTAGGAACTACTTAGTGTATGTTCCTACATCCATGTCCTTTTGTTTCAGTCTCTGCTTCCTCCTATAGATTTGTACTCCATAATCCTCAGGTGCATAGGTTTCTTTGATCAAAGATATCATCCTATTCCATGAATTGATCATGCTCTTTCCATTCTTCACCCTCTTTGTCTAGATGATGTTCCACCAAGTTAGGGTTGCTCCCTTCAACTTGGATCTTGCCATCTTTACCCTTTTTTTTTCAAGGATGTCATCACATTCAAAGAATGTGGTCAAAGCCTCTATCCTATCCAAGGCTATATCTACATTCATCTTGCCATTGAAAATAGAAAATATATCTTCTCCTCCATGGTTCTCCTTCCCATGGATTTCAAGGCATCAATGAGAGGCCTTTGGTCTATAGGGATGCATTGTTCAGAGTCATCCTCCTCTTCATCACTCCCTTCTTAATCTTCAAACCCATTTTGTTTGTCTTTGTCATCAAGATTCTTCTCAAGTTCTTGAAGCCTCTAAGTTAAGGCCTTATTTTTAGCCTTTTTTTTTCACCATCTTTGCTAACTCACTATTTTTAACCCTTGTAGGGATCTCCTCATTCTTAGGTTCAGACATGGCTCTGATACCACTTGATGTAGCAATGGCCAACAAATGTCTTCAAACAACAAGAAATGATGAAAGTCTCCAATTCCCTCAACACCCAAGGTGAAGGGTCCTAGTGCCAAATACCTATCACAGGTATGGAAATGGGCTTAAAGGAAGGTTATCACAACCCCACAAGACAAGGTAACCTAATAACTAGGATTACCAAAGTTCTAAGCACCAAAAGCACCAAATGCACTATGGGATTCCCTTGACAAAAAGAGGGATAAAAAAAAATGAGTGAATACAAAGATCAAGGGTTGCTAAAAATCACTATTCTAGCCTATTTAGATCTTACTTACACTAAATCAATGATTCTTTCCATCAAAGACAAATTATAACATCAAGTTGCTTTGAAAACCAAGGATTTGGCTTATAGCCCTTCCTAGAATGAAAAAGAAACATATGTTGGAATGTTCTTAGAAAAAATGGTGACTTTAATAGATATTCTAATACCCTATTGGGTTTTATAAAACATGCCAAAGTGCCCAAGGATGAAAATGTATAGAGGTTGGTGTTGTTGCATCACTAGACTAGATTTAAAGGCTTAATTAAGGCTCCATTTACACTACAAGTGTACTTTCTAAAATGGGAAAACTCAATCCAACTATTGAAACATGTGGGGGCATGTAAAATAACAAAGAAACTAAGGTTTTAGCCTCTAGTGAATCCCAAATCACAAACTAGGAACGATTGTTGTAAGTGTTGTATGGTGTACTCAAGAAGATGCACACCTAGGGTATAGTGGAAAAGCCAACCCTCTACATTTGGCAAAAAAAAAAATTATAAAATCATAAAATACATTGAAATACCTTGCATTCCACCAAAGGGCATCAATTTCCCATGGTAGAATGTATCTAAACAACCTAACCCTAGGTAAATGTTGATTTTTAGGCTAAATTCTAGGCAGCAAGAAAGAAATTTCAATATCTCCCAAACTAGGAATGATCAACACATGAGACTTGTTGCAAGATGAAGTAGATTCAAAGTTTCAACTCTTAGAACCACTAGCAGATGCCCTCTCATCAGTACAATTTCGTACAAAGACATGGAACATAGATTTTGCAAAGAAAAATGTTAATTTTATTGATTTGAATTGCCAAATTACAACGTGTCTTCCTACCCAAAAGGAATTCCAAATGTTTAAATGGCCTATTCAAGCTACCTAGCCATTGGGATAATATTTTTTAAATATTTGACAACTTTTAGCAAAGTTTCTCAAAAGTTGCTGACAACTTTTTGAGCAATTTTTGCAAAATTTACAAAAATGCAAATCTAGAGACCAAACTTGGTACTTACCTTATGCAAGTGATCCAACATGGAGCTGAATATTAAAAGAAAGTAAAAACCTATAATCCTATGTATTTTAAGGCTTATTGATCATTTTTTACCTTAGTTACCCAAGGGCTCATAATTATGCCTATTCTTGGAACTAGGCCTTACAACTGGATCAATATGCCAAACTTACCTAAGTAGACTATTTAGGATCCTTAGGTGCCTTATTTGATGAGTCTAGAGTAGGTTCTCCTACACCACACCACCTCATGCATCTCATGTTACATATGGGCCAACATACTTTGACCCCATCTAAAATGTGTTGGTTGCTCTAGGATCTTTTGTAGCATTCAACCCCTTTCCCACTCGAGCCCATGCTAACGTCTATAAGGCATCAAAAAGAAGCTAAGTAATATACCAAGTACTGATACTAATCTATGGGTGGGACCATATGTCTGCACCAACTCCTCCCATGTGATGGCTCTACCCATTATGAGATCCTCCTAGAAGATGGCCCTCAATGCCAATGTACCCAGTCTTAGCTGAATATAATACTCAACACATGGTCCCCCATGGTCCATGGAAATGTATCCATAGAATCTAATATATGTCCTCGAGGGTGATAGTCATCTCTCTGAGGGGAAAGTGAAAAGTGTTCATCTATGAATGGAAATGCTCAACAAGTGCAGTCAGTATCCCATTGTTCACTTGTAGATCAGGGATATCACAAAGATGTGAAAGGCCAAGGGAATCAATATGTGTCATCTCTATGGCATCTAGTTGACAAATCAATGCCCCAAAGGAGAGATAGTGTGATTTGAATGTGATTTCTAGAAAGCTAACCTACAAATATGAAAATAACATGAGCACAATCAATATCTAAGATGTGAAACATCATACTATCTCTACATGTGCTACAACATACTAAATACATGCAATAAAAATTGACAAAAATGTGAATGGATGGCCAAAAAAGTCAAGTTTTTGACAAATTTTCATGCAAATGAAACCAAATATTTGCATGAGATTTCACTTTCTTCTGTACGTTTTCACCTTTTTTGCAAGAAACTTTACTACAACAATCAAAAAAATAATAGACTTTAGGGTCTCTTGCACAAGAGATGGGTATCTCTTGCATGAGGAAACCCATCACCCTACATGATAAAATATTGTGGTTTTGTTTCCTCATGCAATTTTTCCTATAGGTTCGCACAAAAAATCAGCTTATGTGCGAGACCCAATGACAGTAACTTTGAAAGTAATAAAAAAACTCAAAAAGATGACCAAAATATGTAAAATTGTTAATGACAAGAAGGATATTTGACTACTCATTAGAGGTTTATAGTTCGTCGGCCAACTATGTCACCTCAACCGCTCAAATTGATGAAGATACATGGGAACCACAATGTTTTTTCCTTAGAGCTCTTTCCTTTACAAAATCCAAATGCACAAATGAATTGAAAATGACCTTTTTCACCCTTATATAGGTTTTGTCTAATTTTTCAAAGTGCTTCCATTGACATGAAAATTTCCCCATCAGCTAAATTGGCTACTTTGAACTCATTTTTGGGATCGAATTTAAAATCAAGCATACTTAAACAAGTAAAAAATTCACTTTAAATTTTGGCACTAACATGATCAAATGCTTGTGCAGTTCATTTTTCTAATACTTTGGGAATCTTGGAATATTTTCAAATCATATTTCTTCAAAATTTTCCAAATTTTTTGGAAAAGTCAACTTTGGTCAACCTAAGTCAAACTTGGTCTTTTGGACCTTGAAATCACTCTAAATTGACTCCAAATTGTAGTCATGCTCTTCTAATCCATTCTACATTATTCTAAATCTTGGATCACTTTAGTGTCTTCCAACCTATGGCTCTGCATCATTGTTCCAGTGTGTCATCTTTTTAATTCACTCCTAAGAGGGTAGAATGATTACATAATTGAATCTTTCAAAAACTAGCTTCAACTTAATCTAAATCTAATGTCCTGATTGCTGGGGGCATCTCATCACTTGGGGCATCTTTGTTCCCCCAATCTAGCATCATATGTCATCTATCTCATCTTTTGATTAGTTGATCTCACTTATAATAGTCCTTATCATAGTTCAATGGACAAGTATTAGGGCATTATAATCCTAACTCCTCAAGATCAAGCCTTATTCTAGGGGTGATTCCACAACTCATGATTAGGTCTTATTATATTTTATGGACCAGTGTTCAAGTGTTCTATCTTGACTCTAAAGGATTAAGCTTCATTATGGAAATAATACTGAACTCTTGCTTTCAATCACTATTTAGTGGATAAGTATCGGGGCAATCTAACCTCCACTCTTGAGGATTAAGCCTCATTTTGGGGATAATTCTATGAATCATGATTGATCTTGTCAACTTCTAATGGACAGGTATTGAGGCAATCTAACCTTGACTCCTAAGAATTGAGTCTCAATGTGGGAAATATTTTTGAAGTTTGATAATATTTATTCTTTCACATCCGTATCTAGGTGTTCTATCTAGATTCCTTAAGGATAAGATTCATTCAGGAGGTAACCTTAAAAAGCTTATCAATTGGTCTCTATGTCATCAATCTCAGAACCAATCTCACTTCTTGGTCTATATTCTCAGACTTTTGATTTCTTTGAATCAATGCATTGCTCACACAATTATTCAAAGAGGAGAAAATGTAATACCTCTAAATTAGCACATTGGTATGCTAGACCAATTTTGGTCTATAAATCTTACTCAAAAGTCCTATTGTACTAGGCAATTTTGATTTCGATAATCTCTACTTGATGTAAGTATCAAATGCAAAAAATCTCTAATTTGAATTTGTAGTGCTTCTCCCATTTGATTTCTGTAATTCATCCTAATGGATGCAACCTTTTTTATCTCTCCTTGAGAAGGGACTGTGTTTGGGACCATGAGTAGTCTACACCCTTGAGGTGATTGGATTTATGTTACTATATTAGTTGCTTTGATTATGCTTATGGCTGATTTATGAGATTATGATGTAATTTATGATTCACTGAGGTTTGTGTCAGTGGTTACCAAGATTGATGTGGTATCATAATGTTGTTCCTTGATTATCCAGACATGTGTGCAAAGATTGCATTATGTATTATTACCCTACTACACTGGACTAGGTTCCTGTCGCAATGGTTAGTCATTTATATGACTATGCTTGCTTATGTGTTTTAAGTGCCTTTTTATGTTATGTAATCAACCATTATTAAATTCTTAAATAATTAGAAATGGATTCTCCATGTTGGATTCATTGGTTATGTGCTACAGATATTTACCTTGTCATATTTTGATCTGAGAGATACTTGTTACTCATGTTATGTTTTACATTTGTGACGACCTGAGGGTCATATGTTATAATTTGATTTTAGTATCATAGATGTTATATTACTATGTTGTTTAGTTGATCATATTTGAATCATGATGCCATTTTGAGATGATAGTATGTTTTTTGATGATATCTAGTTATCTAATATTTGGACATATCTTTGATTATGTTATGTGATGGATTTAAGATTGTGCTATGTGATGGTTATTTACTTAATTATTGCTTCATTATGCTATATGAAAATGTGAGTGATGTAAATATATTATTTTAGTATAATTGAATAAATGGTTAAATTAGGTGATTTAATGCATTTATTGCTTCAGCTATGTTATTATATTCAATTGCACTTGATCAATTGTTGTAGAGTGCAAGATTTATATCCCTGGTAGTGGCACATGGAGTTAGTGATTCAACCATTCATATTGTACCAATTTCATCCTTGTATGGTCAATGTGTCTTATTTAAATGTTAAATTAAGCCTTCTAGTGATTTTTTAAATCTAGATTCATTTGCATTATGTGATTAGACCAGTGAGCATGTTTGTGCATTTAGAGTTTTGCATTGTCATGAAGTCATTAAGGCCTTTTGTGATTTTGGTTTCATGGATTTTGAGCTTTAACTTATTTATTTTTAATTTATGGAAGCTTTTCCATAGATGAATTCCTATTACTAGGAATAGTCTATTTTTGTTTGTGTCGATTCAGAATCTAGCCAGTGTAACTGGCTATTTACCCTAATCGATTATTCACTTGAAAAGTGAATAACTATTGAAAGAGGAATTCAATTCCTCACTTCTCACTTTTGAATTAGAAAGTTTGAGAGTAAAACCTAAAATCCTCTCCATGAGGATTTTTTTTTTTTTTTCATTGTATGAGCTATGGGCATGGGATCATCGTGAGATTGGTCTCGTTGGATCCAACTTGGGTTGACCTTGGATTGCTACAATTTTTGACAACTACTATGGGATTTTTATTTTATGGTTTAGATCCCAATTTTTACCTTTTAGCTATGAGGTAGCCTAGCTCTCCCATTTTATTGTTTTAGCCCCATTTTTGCTTCTATTTTTGGTAGCCATTTGTTAGGAGGTTCAGAACTAGTGTTCCCCTAAGTTTTTGTATGTTAGCTCTACTTAGTTGAGCTGGTATGAGCATTTCCCTATTTTTTGGGATGGGGGTTTAGGGTTTTGTACCATTATGCTAGCCATTTTTACATACAAACTCCAACCTATATTTCATTTGATATTCATGGATTTTGTACCCTTAGACCAAATGGGTTTTAATTTTGAAGTTTTTTTCCTCAGTTTGTGTGCCACCTAGTTTTCTCAAGTTTTTTTGGCATGATGTTGGTCACGGAATCGGATTATCTATAGGATGTTCCATTTCACATTTATGTTTGTATTGAGATGCATGCCACATCCATACTCTTGACTTTGTGTTCGGTTGAGTGATTTTATACCTGGTGTTTATGTTTCTTTTGAACCCCTGTTACTATTTCATGGACACTAGGATTTGTATAGAATCCATACTCCTAGATTAAGATAGGTTGAGTGAGTTCATGATATTTGGTTTTATTGCATCACTGGGATTCGTGCAGAATCTATATTCTTGGATTAAGGCTAGTTGAGTGAGTTTATGATGCATGGTTTTATTGTTCCTTGGGATAGTGTAGAATCTATCCTCTTGAGTCCATTTTTGGTTGAGTATATTTTTGCATTTTTTTCTCATCTAGTCCTTGTGTGATGATCTCTATGATGGTAGTGAATCACATAAAAGAACATGCGCATGCATTTGTTAGGTGACTTGTGAGGCCCAATCTTCCATGGTACGTTCAAAAGTTATGATCATTGGGGTTGGGTTGGGAATATGCATGCCTATGGGCACTAATCATTGGATGAGCATGGGTGGGGTAGGGTAACATATGGAGGGGGCTTCTATCTCATAGCGTGGTGATCATGGAACCATAGGTTGTTAGAGGGAGCAAAATAAAATGTGCGAGTGGTAATAAGCCTTAAGATAATAAAATGTGTGAGCACCCAATTAAGTTTGAGGAAACACAATCTGAGCTTGGGCTATCTGATACCAAGTGACTCTCCATGATGTTAGCCCCTACATTGTAACCCATTGAGTGTTTGACTAGGACCTATAGTTTGTGCACTATCTATGATCTTGGTTTCAATCATCATTATTGTCTAGAATGAGTGTTAGCCATAGATGTTTGCTTTATGTGTGTTTGTGGTTCGGTCATTATCTCCATTAGCATGGTGGGAATGGACCTACAAGTTTGATATGGTTAGGAGGCGTAACTACCTCAACCACTACTAGAGACTGGTGATAGAGACAGTCTATTATCCTAGTGCAACCATTTTTGGATATTTTCACTTGGCACTTTGGGTTTTGGAGTATGCTTTCTTGTGATTTATGTTTTCATTAGAATGATTGGATATCATATTTATTTGATGCATTCCTATATTATTATGTTTAGTATATGATTAGATGATGTGATTTGATTAGTTGGAATATCTATTGGTTTACTTGTTAGCATGTTAGATTTCCAATTCTTATGATGTTATTATGCTTTAGTAGTGATATGCTTATAAGACAACCCCAACTATCTAGTTGGAAAATTGGGATGTTACACATGGGGGATAGCTAGGACCTTCAAGGTCTCATGATGCTATTACGGTTGGGAGGAACCCCATACATAGTTTGTTATTTTAATACATTAGGATGTTGCTTTCAGTTATTTCCCTCCACTACTATGATAGATGGTTAGATGCAATTTTCATCTTTCAGTTATTTCGTTCGAGTGTCTTCACCTTGATTGTGGATTTGGTACTCCTTGATGTGGAGGAAATTTATTTCCTAGCCTTTTATCTTTATGTTTTTTGGCTTACTTTTTTGTATCCTCAAACAAAATTACACTTTCTTGTGTGAGAATTTAAAAGTTCACGTGGTGTGTTGGGTTTCCTTGCACAACTTATAGTGCATCCTCATGCAAAACCCAACACAAGTTTGGGGTATTTTGGCTACTAGGCCAAGAAAGTCCTCACACGATTGAGTAGATCCTCAACCTATTGTACATCATTGCATGAAAATTTTTCAATTGTGTTTCCTTGTTTGAAAAAAAAGGGGCAACTTCAATGGTTTTTGGGGAACATACACTAATACATTTGGTACCAAATGTATTAGTGATAATTTGAACTTTTGAGTACCCTTTGGGTTTGCTAGTTTTTCCATGCTTTGATAAATCTGAGATTTTTTATTTAGTTGTCATTTTTTGTCTTGAATTCTATATTTGTGTGTGAAAATTTGGTAGTGGCACTTGGAGATTCATTGGTTGCCAGGATTTTGGTTAAGTCTTTTTTTATGATCATTGTGATCCTTGTATGCTATTGTCTTCTGCATTCATACTTGTAAACAAAATTCTCCTAGCTTGAATTGAATCCTTGTTCCAAGGATCTCTAGGTGGGACATTACATCTAGCATCAGTTTCCATGTTTAAACATTGGGATCTCTATGTATATGTTACCCATATGGTTGATGTTGTGTTGTGTGAGTGCGACCATCTTGATGAAAACTCGTGAGTTTTTTTTCTTTGGTATCTACTTGTGATGGATTTTCTTGTCCCATAGATGCAACTAGAGTAATGCGAGGAGAAGGAAGTGAGTCTTTGTAGTTTTTTAGTTGGAATTGATGTGCCTTTGATTGGTTGGTTTCTTGTGCAACTCATTTTGATGGAGCTATCAATTGGTGTCTATGTGTTGGCTTGATTGCCTCTTTTTTCTTCTCCTTGTAGAGTAAATTGCATTATTTCCCTATTTTCTCCTAATTTTAAGTAAATAAATGAATCTCATTTATGATTATGTGTTATTTTTTTATACTATTGAAATGATTCCTTTCATTGACGAATGAGTGTTTATTATGAATCATTGCAAAGGAGTGGGTTTTGCATTAGATCCTTTGGGTTAGTGACTTAAGTCCCCAATTAGATTGCTTCATAAGCTTATGGAAATTTGTATTAAAATTGATGAATATCTAAATGTTGCATTGCATGGAAAATAATTAATGAAATTATTTTAGTCTACATATGCATGAGGTTATTGATGGTATACTGCTTGATGTGAGTAAGCGTGTTCTCCAATGCTACTAGGATGATGTATATATTAACAATGTGTGGTGGTTTATCCCTCTTGTGTGACTATTCCCAGTCATCCCATGTAATGTTATTTGATTGATGTCTTATTTTATTTGGCTAGAGGTATTTTCCTCATGTTGTTGGGCTAGCATTGGTTTTTAGTATTTTTCCCTTTCTTGAAATAGTCATCAAATTTTCTCTGTCGCTCTCTTTGTGGTTGTTTTCACACTTGACTTATTGTTGAAATGAGTTATTTGGTGATCTATTGTTGGAATTGATAATTCCCCCATTTGGGCATTTTTTCTTTGGTTCATGATGACTATTTTGAATGTGTTTTACTACTACCAGTTGTGTGTTGTGACTCTATCATGTTCATCTCGATCCTCTGGTAGTACGTACAAGGGATAATTTCTAGTATGTTTTTTAAGGGATAATTTCTAGTATGGTTTTTATTGTTGTAATTTTTTTAGCATAACTAGATGGTTTAAATGATGATTAAATGTAATTTTATTCTGGAAAGAAAATTGAAAATATATGTACTTGTTTTATGGTAAGTGACTCTAGAACCCTTGCTTTGAAAACCTTTCAGTTTCATTATGCATTAATGCTTGTATTATGATTAAGTGATGAAATTATGAACGAGAAGTAATGATGGTTTCATTGAGTGACTTACCTTTCATTTCATGTCTTATGTCATTTTTAGGCATGTGCACTCTTTGGTTATTTTGGACACTTCATCCATTGTGTGTCTTGGTATCCAAGATAGTTTGATTTGCTTATAATGTTGTATCTTGAGTGTTGATTCAAACTCTTATATCTTAGGACTCTCTAAGCTCCATCATATTTTAGGCCTCATCGATATCTCTCTAACACTTTTCAAATATAGTCTAGACATTAAAATCATGGCCTCCAAAGTGAAGGCAATTTTTGTGTTGATTTGAAATTTTGTGTGAGAGAAAAGTGGTCATGCACTTTCTCTCCTGGTTCATTGCATTATCTCACCTAGTTTGATGAAAAACTTCACATGAGATTGTGCTAATGCAAAAATTTTATTGGTGAACAACAACCAATTCTTCATATGTCTAAAGGTGCAAATTGATGTTGTGAGCATCCTTAATTGAGTAGAGGCCAATTCAATCATGACAAATCACATTTGTGGTCATTGGAGAAGTTTAACCGTTCATGTTATTCTTAAAGAGGAGTTAACAAGTTTTCATAATCTACTAGGTACTTGTTGAGATTCATGCTTAAGTTTGTGAGTTCCCTATAACATTGTCCCACCTTTGTGAGAAGAAGTCTAGACTATGAGTGTTCCTTTCTTGAGATTGATGTTGCCTTTTCATTTGAGGGGAATCAATCTTTTGGTCAGTCTAGATCCACCTTTTGGACATTGACTTTGACACATCTCTATATCCTTCTCTCTCTTGAGAAAGTAAGATAGTGTTATTATGCCCCTATCTTAGTTAGTGTTTGATGAGTATTTTGATGGTTGTTGGAATTATGAGTTTTCCTAACATGTCTTGGGCTACTTAGTGTAGAGGTTGAGAGAGACTCCCTCTCATTCCTAATACTCTATAGTTTGTTTCTCCCTAAGCTTGCATCTTCAAGAGAATTATCTTAGTCAATTTTCACTTTGACCATTGAATTGAAGTTGGAGATTGAGTTAGCAGTAGGTTGGGTGTGGTATTCCCAATATGTTTCTTGAGGGACATGGTATCATTGGAGACATGTTACCATCTTATGAGTTGGTATGTAGATATTACATGATTTTTCCACTTTTGATTTCTTTGCAACCTTGTGAAAAGGTGGTATCTTGTCTGGTTGGGTTATGTAACCTATGTTCCTAGTGTTAGTTGAGCTTTTGTATCATAAATACTATGTTCTCCTTTGCTTGGTGGGTAGTAGTTGTGAGTATCCTTTTGGAGTGTGTAATGTTGTTAGTAAACCATCATACACTATGCTCAAAGAGTGAGTTTATGTGGTTTCAAGGATGCTCATGTGTAGCATGATAGTATTCTTGGGAATTTGGGATGGTTATTCCCCATGATTGCAACACTTGTTGGAATTGTGTAGTGTTTTGACCTAGTTTTGTAGTCATGTGGTAGATGCATGTCATAGATGGGCACCTGTTGATGAGGTAGAGTGGGTTTTTCCTTACCTTGTATTGTTGACTTTATGGCTAGATGGGTTTTTCCTAGTACATAGGAAGTTCATTATTTTAGGACCTTATGTTAGTATGACACCTATTCTCTTGTAGTTGACCTATTTGGGGGTTGATGTGATGGTTTGAGAATGTGGTAATGATTTGGTTGGACTTGTGAAGGAGTCAATGAGTCTTTCCTATTGTTCAATTTTGATTTTCTACTTGGTGTATTTTGGTTCTATTCTTGGATTGCAAGCTTCCAAGAGTAAGCCTAGTCTTTAGGGAGGATGATGTAGTGCCTCTCCCATTTGATTTTAGTAAGTCATCCTAATGGACACAACCTTGTTTATCTCTCCTTGAGAAGGGATTGTGTTTGGGACCATGAGTGATCTACACCCTTGAGCTGATTGGATTTATGTTATTGTATTAGTTTCTTTGATTGTGCTTATGGCTGATTTCTAAGATTATGATGTGGTGTATGGTTCACTGAGGTTTGTGCTAATGGATACTAGGATCGTTGTGGTATCATGATGTTGTTCAATTTTTATCCAAAGATGTGTGTAGAGATTGCACTATGCACTATTACCCTACTACACTGGACTAGGTTCCTATAGCAGTGGTTAGTCATGTATATGACTGTGTTTGTTTATATGTTTTAAGTGCCTTTTCATGTTGTGTAATCAAACATTATTAAATTCTTAAATAATTATAAATGGATTGTCCATGTTGGATTCATTGGTTATGTGTTGCATATATTTACCTTGTTATATTTTGATCCATGAGATACTTGTTACTCATGTTATGTTTTACATTTGAGATGACCTAAGGGTAAGATGTTATACTTTGATTTCAGTATCATAGATGTTAGACTACTATGTTGTTCAGTTGATCATATTTGAATGATGATGTCATTTTGAGATGACAATATGTTTTGAGATGATATCTAGTTATCCAGTATTTGGACATATCTCTAATTATGTTATGTGATGGATTTAAGGCTATGGTTATTTACTTCATTCTTTCTTCATTATGCTTTATGCAAATATGAGTGATGTAAATAGATTATTTTAGTATAATTGAATAAAAGGTTAAATTAGGTGATTTAATGCATTTATTACTTTAGTTATATTATTATATGTAATTATACTTGATCACTTGTTTTAGCATGTAGGATTTATTTCTTGGCAGTAGTACATGGAGTTAGTGATTCAGTCATTCATATTGTACCAATTTCATCCAAGTATGGTCGACATATCTTATTTAAATGTTAACTTAAACCTTTCAGTAATTTGTTAAATCTAGACTTATTTGCATTATGTGATTAGACCAATGAGCGTGTCTATGCATTTATAGTTTCGCATTGTCATGAAGTTGTTAAGGCCTTCTGTGATTTTGGTTTTAAGGTTTTTAGGCTTTAATTTATTGATTTGTAATTTTTGGAAGCTTTGCCATAGATGAATTTCTATTACTTGGAATAGCCTATTTTTGTTTGGGTCAATTTGGAGTCTAGAGATAGTCTAATTGGCTATTTACCCTAATCAATTATTAACTTGAAAGTTGAATAAGTATTGAAAGAGGAATTTAATTCCTTACTTCTCACTTTTGAATTAGAAAGTTTGAGAGTAAAACCCAAAATCGTCTTCATGAGGATTTACTATTTTGTTCATTGTGGGAGGCATGGGTGTGTAAACATCGTGAGATTGGTCTCATTGGATCCATCTCGGAGAGACCTTAGATTGCCACAATTTTTAGCTACTTCTATGGGATTTTTATTGTATGGTTCAGATTATGATTTTACCCTTTTGGCTATGAGGTAGAGCTATCCTATTTTATTGTTTTGGCTCTATTTCTTCCTCTATTTTTGGTAGTTTTTTGTTAGGAGGTTGAGAACTAGTGTTCCCCTCCATTTATGTATGTTAGCTCTACCCATTTGGGTGGGTATGAGCATTTCCCTATTTTTTGGGATGAGGGTTTGGGGTTTTGCACCATTATGTTGGCCATTTTTCATATGGACTCCAAACCTAGATTTTATTTGATATTCATGATTTTTGTGCCCTTAGATAAAATGGGTTTTAATTTCAATGTTTTTGATTTTTGAGGTTTTTTGCCTCAATTTTCATGCCACCCAATTTTCTTGAGTTTTCTTAGCATAATGTTGGTCGTGGAATTGGATTACATGTAGGATGTTAGTGAAACCACTATTTCACTTTTATGTTTGCATTGGGATGCATGCCACATCTGTACTCCTAACTTTTTATTTTGTTGAGTGATTTTATACCTGGTGTTATTATTTCTTTTGGACCCTTGCTATTGTTTCATGGACACTAGGATTCATGTAGAAGTCATACTCTCAGATTAAGGCTAGTTGAATGAGTTCATGATCTTTGGTCTTGTTGCATCATTAGGATTCGTGTAGAATCTGTTCTCCTAGATTGACACCAGTTGAGTAAATTCATGATGTTTGGTTTTATTGCATCACTAGGATTTGTGAAGAATCTGTACTCCTAGATTAAGGTTGGTTGAGTGAGTTTATGATGCATGGTTTTATTGTTCCTTGGGATTCATGTAGAATCCATTCTCCTGAGTTTGTTTTTGGTGGAGTGTATTTTTGCATTATTTTCTCATATAGTCCTTGTGTGATGAACTTCATGATGTTGGTGCACCATAAACAACCATGTGCATGTGCACTTATTGGGTGATTGAAAAGGCCCAATCTTTCGTGGTACTTCCAAAAGTTATGATCATTGGGGTTGTGTTAGGAATATGCATTCCTAGAGGCACTCATCATTAGATGAGCATGGGTAGGATAGGGTAGCATATGGAGGGGGCTTCTACCTCATAGCTTGGCAATTATGGTGCCATAGGTTTTCAAAGGGAGCTTTAATCAAGTGATAACTAGATAAAATCTATGAGTAGTAATAAAAATTAAGATAATAAAATTTGTGAGCACCCAATTAATTTTGAGGACACAATGTGTGAGCACCTAATTAAGTTTGAGGACACACAATCTGAGCTTTTGCTATTTGATGCCAAGTGACTCTCCACAATGTCAAACCCTACATAGTAACCCATTGAGTGTCTGACTAGGACCTATAGTTCTTGCATTGTCTCTGATCTTGGTTTTAGTCATCATTATTGTGTAGCATGAGAGTTAGAAATAGATGTTTTCTTTATGTGTTTTTGTGGTTGGGTCATTATCTCCATCAACATAGTGGGAGTGAGCCTACATGTTTCACATGGTTAAGAGGCATAGCTACCCAGACCACTGCTAAGGATTGGTGGATAGAAATTTTCTATTGTCCTAGTGTGACCATTGTTGGATATTTTCACTTGGTATTTTGGGTTCTAGAGTATGCTTTCTTGTGAATTATGCTTTCATTGGAATACTTGGATATCATGTTTAGTTGATGATAATTTATTTGACACACTCCTATATTATAATGTTTAGCATATTATTAGATGATGTGATTTGATTAGTTGGAATATCTATTGCTTTACTTGTTAGCATGTTAGATTTCATGTTCGTATGAGGTTTAACATATGATTAGATGTGGTGATTTACTTAGTTGGAGTATCTTTTTCTTATTAGATTAACATGTTAGATTTCCAGTTCTTATTATGTTATTACGCTTTAGTAGTGATGTCCTTATAAGATAGCACCAACTATCTAGTTGGCAGTTTGGGATGTTACGCAAAGGGATGGCTAGGACCCTCGAGGTCTCATGATGCTAGTATGGTTGGGAGGAATTGCGCATTTAGTTCATTATTTTAGTACATTGTGATGTTGCTTTTAGTTATTTCCCTTCATTTCTATGTTAGATGTTTAGAATGTAAAAGTTTGCATGGTGTGTTGGGTTTCCTCACACAGCTTATAGTGCATCCTCACATGAAATCCAACACCAATTTGTGGTACTTTGGTTATTGGGCCAAGCAATTCCTCACGTGATTAGGTAGATCCTTGCATGGCTTGCTGTCATCCTTGTGAAAAAATTTTTCAATTGTGTTTCCTCGTGCAAAAAATAGGGGGATCTTTATGGGATTTTGGGGAATGCAGTTTAGAATTTTGAGTTACCCTTTGGATTTGCTAGTGTTTCCATGCTTTGATAGATATGATATTCTTTATTCATTTTTCATCTTTGGTTTTTGTTTCTCTATTTGTGTGTTAGTTTGGTAGTGGCATTTGGAGATTCGTTGGTTTTTGATATTGTGGTTAATTCTTTTGTTGCAATATTTGTGATCCATGTATGATGTTGTCTCATGCATTCATACTTGTAAAAAAATTTTTATCTTGGCTTTAATTGAATCCTTGTTCCAAGGATTTCTGAGTGAGGCATTACAACATTAATCACATACTTTATTTAATTCTAAAATACTAATCAAACTAGCTAAATTAAACCTATTAATTGAATTAATTTAATAACAAGTCCTAGTACTTTAATTAAATTGAATTCACTCCTTTAGCTAAATATACATGAGGAATTCAATGTATTTGATTTAATTAAATACCCTCTTTCTAATTATTGAATTTAATTATTCAATTAATTAGATTATTCATTTATGAGGTCATATTTAACCTTTTTAAATCAAATATCTTCTCCAAATTCTCTCTTTAGTTTACAATTGGAAATACTAAGTGGACTGGAATTAGATCAATTAACTTCTTACCACACTTAGAAGTGATTAGTTAACTTCCTTTTCACAAGGGAATTTTCTATTTTGACTAAATCTCATCTTTAATCTCGACTGTTCATTTAGTTCGATCTTGGCATTTGATCAAATTCTTGGATTCAATTTAAGAAACCTTCAACTCCTCATTTTGGAGGATGCATATGAAAAGTATCAAACTAATGTCAATTTTATTACTCATTTTTTGCACTCAAAGTGTTGAAAATATTCAAGTCTATGCTAAGTTACTAAGAGGGGAGAGGTGAATTAGTAACTTCTAAAACTTTAACAATTTCAGTTCTTAATCTAATAATCCAATTAGTAATTAATTCATCACATCTAATCTAATTGCATGCATGAGAAACTGAAAACATGAAAGCATCCATAACACTTTGACACAAAGATTTGGTGACTTAGAAATCTTTCAAATAGAAAGTAAAACTGGATATCCTTAAACTTTAGTACTGTAGCATAAAGTTGGCCTATTAGGGCTTATATTGATCACTTCTAATGATCTACCCTATTAGGAGCAATTAGGATTGCTAGGTCCACCTTGTGAGAGGATTGACAAACATACAATGAAATATGCACTCGATAAAGAAATTTATGAATAATTGTTAGGTCTACCTTGCTAAAGGATTTGACTAGTTCACATGTTAGGATGAAGTAGTAGTAGATCTCTGATTTGCAACTAGGTTTGCTAAAAGAGATTCCTTTGTGTACTGATCACTTTTCTATGATAGATATGTCTTTGCTACTCCTTATCTTGTTATGGCCTTTACAATTCACTCTTCTTCTGCTGCATTTAGAACTTGGACTTTCACATACACATTTTTTATTACTTTGATATGGTGTACAATACATTACATATGTATACCAATCCAAACTACATAATTACAAAGTTGGCCATGATACAAGTTAACAAAAATATTACAAAGTTGACCCACATGAAGACACTTAGGTTCTAAAGACTGACTTGGTGAGGTTCTGATACTCAACATCCACTATTAATGCTTAGCATCATCATGCTATCAATAGACATAGAAGCTTTGTCCATACTAATCACTTTCAAGTAGTTTTGAACTTGGTCTACACTGGTGACTCAGTAGATATTGTGCACCTTGGAAAACATTGAATCACATAAACATTATCAACTTAACCTTAGTTAACATTGGCTTCGCATCACATGAACTGCAAACTTGGTAAGCATTGCACTACTTGGTAACCACTAATAAACTCAACACTCATTAAAATGCACAATTTAAACTATTGGACTTTACACTACCTGAATCTACTTAGTAGCCACTAGAATTTTTCCAAAGGACTCGATAGCAACTATAGAACTCAGTAATAACTGAAATGCTTGGAAAACACTATAAACTATTCAATATATTTGGTAGCTATACATAATCTAAATAAGTGTATGTCACTAATAACAAACTTGACTGATATGTCAATAACCTCCCCTTTTGGCATTAGTGACAGAAAGACTTATTAGCCAAAACTGAATATCTTGTATTCATCACCACATGATATTAGCTCAATAGAGTATACTATTTTTTGAGATTTTTCAAAATTGATTTTGTAAGGTATATATAGTATACTATAAATTTTTTTCTATATACAACATGTCTTACTAATCATTTTACACTTATTACAAGTTCTCCCCCATACTGTCTTCTATCTTTCTCCTCATACTATGTGTCTCTCCCCTTTTTTGATAGGAATTCCAAAGATTTGTTCTAACTTATTTACATAGAAACACCAAAATGTGATAAGAATTTAGAATGTACCTTGAGAATGATTGCCAAGGTTTTATCCCAATTTTCTTGTAGGACCTTGCATGTATGAAGTGCAATTTGTACCTTTGCTAATAGTTCTATCATATGGTTTGCAATAGAGAGGTTATTATCATGGATTAGAGTTTTTGAATATAAAATATGTTTTTGCATTGCATCCATGTTTGGAAGGATCATATTTTGTATGCCAATCAATATGGATCTTATCCTTGCTTCTTCTCTTAGCAATTCAGCTTGCATGTCTGACAAAAATCTGATTTTCTTGAAATGTGCAAAGCTTGAACTAGGGTCAAGGTGCAGCTACTAAGCACTAGCCTTTAGATCTATATCTATTTTGGACAATTTGTCCTTTATTTCCTTTGTAAACTCAGATACATCACATAGTTTCCCAAAAAGTGATGACACATTTGAAAAGAACATTTCAAGACTAACCAAAATTGTAGAAAACTCTACTTGATGAATGGATATTTGCTGAGCAATGTGCTCCAATACTTTATTATTAAATTTCCTTTCAGCCTTTTCTACTAGCTTATCTTATCCATCAGTGTCCTCATTGAATTTCTGGACTACTTTTGCTACCTGATATAAAATATGTTGAGAAGAATCAATCTCAATTCCTATTTCCTTTGTCAAAATGTTCTTGGCATCTTCAATTATCTTATACTCTTTATCTGTCTCCTCTCTTAGTCTCTGTTGTTTAGCCTTTTTCTGGAGGAGTTCACCAAATGTCTATATTTGGTTTGGAGTAAGCTTGTAAATATCCCAATTGGGGATAACTATTTTCTCATCTAAATTGATGTCTTTCTCTATCTCCTTTCCCAAAAAATTTGTGTTCAATTGAACCTTGGGTTCAACTATCCTTACACTTATTGCTTTTGAATCTAGAATAGAAAAAATAGTAGAGATATTAGGGCTTACAATAAAAACTGATATTATACTAACTAAGGGAATACTTATAGAAATACTTGAGGAATCTAAAATTAGTGTGCTTAAAACTGAAGAAGTCAAAACTGGAGAAATCAAAATTGAAGCACTTAACTCAGTAGATGAAGTAGAAGTCACTTTTGTCAATGATGTATTGAGCTGAGTGGGAGAAAAGAGTGATTGGACATTTGATACATCACTAGTGGTCACAATCAAACTTTTTGATGTTGTCTCCACACTTGATGTTGACACTGGATTACTTGGAGAGTGAGGAAGTAAGGCAATGACTACTGCAGCTATCTTGACTGGGTCAGTCTCCTCATCATCTTGCTTTTCTTCCTCTACAACCTCTTGTCCTTGATGCTCTTCATCTTCTTCATTGTCAAAGTGATTTACTTCTTCAACATTCTCTTCTTGATCTTTCTCCTTATCTTATTCTTCACCTTGCTCATCCTCACCTTTTCCTTCAGTTAACAAAAGAGGTGTACTTGAATTTAGTTTTGCAATCTTTCTTTTCCCTTTTTTGACCACTTGAGGGAGCTTTATTTCAAGTTCAATCCTAGCCTTGGCTTCATCATATGTTCCAAAGTAAGAGGCCTTAGGATAAACTAGTTCATTGATAAGAGCTTCAATGATATATTTTGTCTCGTCAATGTTAACCTCATAGCCAAGACATTTTACGCAAACTATTCTAGCATTAGCTACCTGAATATACACTTTGTCATTATCCACCATGAAACATATATCATCTTTGTAGTCCTCAACTAGCTTCTTAGAGATTCTAAACCTATTGTTCATTTTCTCCTTGAATGCATCAAAGTAGTTTTCCATGATGTTTTAGTTTTCACCCATCTCTACAATATACTCATTTATTTGGTAGAGCATAGGCACATCTTTTCTCCATACTATGGTGACTTTAGAAGGGAAGAACTTCTATACATAAAAGAATAGGAAATTTAACAAAGAACCAAACTTGCAAGCGTTGTTCTTTGATGTTCTTATTCTTTTCATGTTTTTATTGAACTATTTCAACAATAGGTCAGAAAGGTCATATGACAAGTTGTTCTTAACCACCTTGTATGCCAAATCCATAGCATCACATGACACATTGTTTAGTCAGCTTGAACTGTATATCTTGTGTGCAATGACATGAATACCAAACTTAAATTATGCATTAGTGACACTACTAATTTTCATTCCTCTACCATCCCATTCAGCTTGGGTTTTCTTCTCCAACTCTGCCCAACCTAGGGTTTCTGTCATTTTGGCTTTGGCTAGCATAGGGAGGCTAGTGATTCAATGAATCATCTTCTTTGTTATCAAAATTGGTTTTTCTAACCATAATTACCTATTATGCACCCAAGTGAGGATAAACATAATCCATTTGATTTGAAATTCTTAGGGCATATGAGGGATATGTGTCAACCCTTTGGTTTCCAGATGTTGATACTCGAGTTTTAAGGCTCCATCCAATCATAGCTGACCTAGGGCATCATCCATTTCTAGTGTACCAATTTCTTGAATAATGCATTTGAAATGAGTATGAATGTTGTTGATAAGAAGTACTTTTGGAGGAATTTGGGATTAAGCTCCGCTTGAATCTAAGGTTTCAACAATCATAGGAATGAGCTTAAAATCTAGCGCCTTCCATTCAACTCCATGAACCAACATGTCAGATTCTCACTTAACCTTGTTGTTGCTAGATGTCATTTTCACTTGGTAGGGTTGTAGAAAATTTGAAAAATTTTTGCTAGAAATTAGCTCAATTCACTTTGATCACACTGAAAATTGCTCTTCGCAATACCACTTGAAAATTCATGGTAAAAAAATGAATTCAATTCCATGCCTTTTCATAAAAAAATTCAATTAATGCTTGGTACAAAGGTAGATGCATTGATAAACTATCATCTACTACATGGCATTGATCACTCGGTGACAACTTTATGACTTGGTAACCATAGGTGTCTTTATTATTCTTAACCTTTCTCCGTAGAGTCTATGACCTCACCTTACTCAATAGAGAAGGTAACTTGGTAATAACTAATGCTAATCTTACTTAGTGATCCCTTTTTATCCTAAATACAGGTTTGGATATTTGTCACCTTTCAACTAGAACTGATTCAAATGTCTTCTTCGATAGCTTGTTTCCAGTTCTCCGTTGAGAATTTAATTAGAAATGGTAGAGTCACCCAATTCTTGAGTGACTTGACCATCACTACTTGGACTGGTATCCTTGGTAGACTTAGGAATCCATTGTTGTCTCATTTTCTTTCAGATGCTATCAACCTTTTCCTTCTTTTCATCTTCAATTCTACCAGTATTCATACAATTCTTAGCAAGATGACCAAGTTTTGTACAAATGAAGCATCTTTTGGGGGTATCTCTTTTCCTCATATGATGTGTAACACAATTCATACCAATGTGTCCAAATTCTCTACAATAATGACATCTACACTAGGTATTATAATCCCAACTAAATATTGCTTTCACAATTTTCTCTATAGGATTCAATGTCTTGGTTTTTCATTTTGATGCCTTGTGTCCATGTTTCTTACATTTATGACAATTGCCTTCAAATCTTGATTTCTCTTTGCATTCATTAGCCCTATGACCATGCTGATCTTAATTGTAGCATTTTCCATTGAATTTTTCTTTCCCATTGCTCCAACACTTGTTTGATGTATGACCTTACCTCGATGATTGCAAGTAGGTCTTTGATTCTTTTGAGCACCTTGTTTGGAGGATTCACCTTTTTCTTTGTATCTAACTCCTAGTTTCCCTTTTTGTCTATAGAGGTTTTGCTCATTCAACTGATTCATATCTACTTGAGATTTCATCATCCTTTCATTAAGTTTCCTTTTAGAATTTAAATCATTCTACAATCTTTCATTCTCTAATCTTAGGTTCATGATTTCTTCATTTGCATTGGTGAGCTGATTGATGAAGTTAGTATGCTGGACAGATAGATGTTGAATTTCATTATCTTTTCCTTCCATTTTTGCTTTTTTTTTGTTTTTCTCTTCCATGATTTCACATAGCCTTACTGACACTAATACATTTGGCATCATTTTGCAATGGCTATGTGTCACAATTATGACAAACATATGTCACCATTGTGACAGTCATAAACGTTGCTATTTTTTAGTCGCAAATTATGATGTCTACCCTATACCATCACAATTGTGATGCCTATCTGTTGCTATGCAACCACTTTATTGTGACATCAACCCCATTGCAATTCTTGTGGCTAATGTCGCAATAGCGGCAGACATCAGGTAAATACAACAGCAGTTGGGGTGTCATTGCTATAGAGACCCCGTCAAAATTCTTTTGGCTAACATTGCAATTGCGATAGACACCTTGGCAATTGCAACGATAGTTGGGTGTTGCCACTACAACAACCCTGCCACAAAGCTTGTGGCTGATGTCGCAATTGCAATAGACACCCTGGCAATTGCGATGGCAGTTGGCTGTCATCGCTACAGCAACCCCATCGCAATGCTTGTGGTAGACATCATAATTGCAACAGACACCCTTGCAATTGCAACAGCAATTGGGCGTCGCCGCTACAACAACCCCATCACAATTTGTGTGGCTGACATTGCAATAGCGATGGAGACAAAGTAGAACAAAAAAATTTTTTTTTGGCTTCTAGCTACATCAAACCAAATAAAACCTCCTAAGCCTTGTGTAACTTCATTTGGTCACATCTTATATTTGAGCAAGATGGTGTCTTATTGGTGCTCCTTCCATTATTTCATGATATATTATTATCAGGCCATCCAATTGGCTATAGGACAAAGATGATTCCTGAACAATTGAATTAGCAATATGGTTGATCTGCATTGTATTTGGACACTTGGTTTGAGATTCATCTCATCAATTCCCATTCATCACAAGATATTTATCTGATTAGACCTCAATAAAAAACATTGAGATTTCCCAAGCCCCAAGCCCAAATTGTGTAGGCTTCAATCTCCACATATCATAAAGCCTGTATATAGAGTTGAGAATCCCATAGCTAGAAGCTTCACCTGCATCATCTCTCGGATGGTGTGAAAATGCTCAACTCTATATATAGGCTTTATGATATGTGGAGATTGAAGCCTGCACAATCTGGGCTTGGGACTTAGGAAATCTCAATATTTCCTATCAAGGTCTAATCAAATAAAGATCCTGTGATGAATGGGAATCGATGAGATGAACCTCAAAACAAGTGTCCAAATGCAATGCAGATCGACCGTATTGCTAATTTGATTGTTTAGGAATCATCTTTTTCCTATAACCGAATGGATGGCTTGATAATAATATATCATTAAATAATGGAAGGAGCACCAATAAGACACCATCCTGCTCAAATATAAGATGTGACCAAATGAAGTTACAAAGGTTTTAAGAGTCTTGATTTGGTTTGATGTTGGAGGTAGTTAAGAATGATGTAGCTAGAAGCTTCACCTCCCTTGTCTCCTCCCTTTGCCTCACTCCTTCTCAGGCCTTAATATGTCATACTTATGTTGCTTAAATCATTGAGTACTAACAATTTTGCTAAAATTGATTCCTTACATTTCTCTTTTCAGAAGCTTTCTTATAAAGATAAACTATGATAGAAACAATCTCTTGAACATGCACACACTTTTCCAGCTATGGTGGACTAGGAATGTGCAATATATATTTTGTGCACTAGAATATCATGTAGTGAAACCAATTATACAAATATAGAAGTAGTGAAACCATGGAAGCAAAAGCTAGTAAAATTGGGAAGGTTCAATGAAAACAAATATTATGAAGAAAGATTGCAATGATGTGGCATTAGATTGAATACATCGATATATGTAATTGGATCAAAAATATCTCTGGATATTAATGCCAGTAAAGTAGCATCATAATTTTCTGAGATGTGCGTATTGATCTAATCATTCTTTATTTAATTAACATTACTTGAATGATTTGAACAAAAACTTACACAGAATAATAAAGCTACTTTGATTTTTAATCCATGTCACTCAGGTAGTAGAAAAATAGAACAAATTTATTTTTTAATATGTATAGCATACCTGAAATGCACCTGTAAAGCCCCATCTTAGTTGATTTTTTGTCAATCTTGGGATGACAACAGAAATTACTGGCATAGTAGGCCTATACTTCGTAATCAACCTAGGGAAAATAAAACATAAATATCATGCTAAGAATCACAATGCGTATATATCTTATCTGTATATTAGAAAATCAAATTCAGATATAGAACAAACCTTAATTGCATCATGAAATTTATTTGAAAGTTCCAACCATTTCTGCTGCCCTTCTGTTGAGACCTTTCTACATTCTTCCTGTCAAAAACAAAGCCCAACCATAAAACTATCACGATTATACTTTAAAAATTTACTATTTAGCTTTTGACTTCACATTTCAGAAGTTAAATCACAACAACAACAAAATATATATATATATTTTTTGAATTTCATGAACACCCCTGAATCCAGAGGGGCATGCTTGGGAAGTAATTTTTTCCCTATCACCTTAGAACTAAAATAAGAAACTAGTTTGTGTTCAAAAGAAACATTGAGACCATAAACAGACAGAATGAAAAAATAACACAAAATTTAGATATTATAATTTATTATCACAGTTTGAAATAGAAAAATTTCATAACAAAAAATGATTAGGGAGCTCCATGAAAGTTGTCTTGCATGTGCTTTTTTTAAAATGTAATTTCATATTAGCCCTTTGCAACTTTCACTAAAATAAATACACAAAACATATTGAGATACAACCCAACCTAACTTCAGTAAATAAACAAGAAACAATGTTTAGGAAAGCCATGAATAGTAATAGATCTTTCAAGTAAAAGTTGCAAGAAATAGCTTATATAAAACACCCTACTAGGAAGCTATGGTGAAATTTAGAAAAAAAAATGAGGATACAATTCATAACTTTGTTGAATGCCAAGGATACAAATCCAGTTAGGACAGGCTTGAATGGGAAGATAGTTGGATCGAAAAGATTAAACATTGAATCCATATTGCAATATCTTGGAATCTCTTGGCACAAGTAGCAGCTATGCTTAGTGAACTGATAGAGGACCCATTTGATATAAAATTCAGAGAGTATGGATGGGAAGATTTGGAACTTGGAGGTAAGCTTTGTATTTAACCATGAACTCATGGATACAATTGATTTGAAGCCCAAGAGTTAGATATATTTGTCAGGAAAGCTATCTAATATGATCAAATCTTAATTCCCTTTGCTTAAAATAACCTCTTCCAAGAATCGACATATTTAGATAACACAGTCCCAAGATAGTGTTGATCAAGGGTTTCCCTAGTTAATTATGATAATCGTATCATTGGTGATAACACAGTCCCAAGACAGTGTTGAGATCTAAGGATGCAATAAAAAAGCTACAAGTTTAGAACTTCATGGCAGTTCAAAGCATGAAGCCTTAGATGCATAGGACAACAGTCTTAACATAGGACAAAATAGAGAAATATTTAGTATCTTATTGAGCTTCACTTTATTTCAAGAATAGTTTCTCTACTAAACAGGGCCAACCACATGAAGGTGGAAGCTCATTTGGCCCCACCCCCCTCCCTCCCCCTAACATCACTCTACATTCCCTGTTAACATCTAACATTCATTCATTCTTTCAACCATTAATAAAATGTAACATTCAATCAATATCACATGATAACATTCAATCAATATCACATGATAACATTCATTAACACATTAGATTTGTTAACATGCAACATTCATCAATATTCTGCATTAACACATAATTCATGAACATTCGTTAGCACATAATTAAAGTCATTGAGACATAAAATTCAGCCATTATCAATTAAGGTATGTAGATGACAATCATTTCTTTTTTTTCTTTCTATTTCTTTTTTCTATGTAAGCTCTAAGAGGAGCATTAGTGTCATCATCAATTCCCCCCTCATCAGTTGTTCTATTCTCTGTTCTTGATGATCTCAAATTCCTATGTTATTGCAAAGGGGGGTCCTCTACAATAAGAAATAAAAGAGTTAAATTAAAAATATTTTATTATAATTGTTACAAATATTTAATTATTTTAAATAACATAATTGTGGCACTCTTTACCTAATCTGACCACATCATTTTGTCTGGACTCAACGTCAACATGCTCATGAACATCAACCCCTCGATCCTCTACTGCTGCTATACAAAATGTTACGTTAATCCAAACACCAATTGCAATTACATATAAAAAATTTAACAGAAAATGTATACCTCCACCACTGGGATGCACATCATCCAAACCTTCAGCATCCACAGATTGTGTAGAAGGATTGTTAGGCTACATTCCAACATCCTATGCATTGTTATCATTTCTTGCTTAAAGTAGATATACTCACTTTATATTGGAACTTAACATCAAATAGACTAATTGGTAAAGTATTCAATTTGAAATAAATTTCATTTAACTTATTTACCTGTGACTCAAATGCATCATTATTAGAACCTTCCACACTAATTTCAGCTCATATCCATTTAGCCATGGCTCTATAGCCTTGCTGGAAGCCAATTCTCTTATCCTCTCCTGTGAGGCATCTCTTGAACTCTAAGCCCTCCATTTTTTCTTGGTATGGTGAAATTTACTTGCATTGTTTCATCAACCAATGGAGGGTAGTTAAAATATCAAAAGGAAATATAAAAGTTTCCAAAACACTTGGTATCAAGGTTGGGTGTATGAGGCCTTGAATGGTACAAGGGAGAAGTAACTAGTATGCAGCCTTATGTGATGAGTTGGGTCCATGAATTAAAGGAGCAGTTGTAATAGCAAATTAGTTCCTTGTTTGAAGGTGAATCAAGCCTTGAATGTTCTTGTGGAGAATAGAGGATTGGGGTGATAACTTGAATTTCTTAGTTGTTCCAAGGTGCTAGGAGTTTGTTTGTGCTTCCAAAGCATGTTACTCTGCATCATATATTGGTGTGGAGGAACACTGAGATCCAAGTTGAGGATTAGGAGCATAGACAAGCTAGTCTATCCTAGCATTTCCCATCACAATATATAAAAATTTTGATATAATTTTTCATTTACTAATACTTATAACTCATGCTTGAAGTTTCAAAAAACCACCAAAGACGAGCTTGTGTGTCGTTTGCTTCTTTAGTCTTGCCTTTGTTGCCTTTGATGTGTCAGGCAATCTATGAAAAGTTTGAAATATGTTAGATAGTATAAATATAGAGGTTAATTAGTACATAATTACAATCTCAATAGTATCACCTACCTTACTATACTCTCTACTAATGTAATATTATTTTTCTTGTTAGCTTTATACTTTCCATCCAAAATCAGAGTCTGCCACTCAGCCTCAGGAACATAGGGCAGATGCTCGTACTTGGGGTTATCGTGTAAATTTTTTTGTACTGGTCCCTAATATACTTCAAACATGAATTGACTTTTTCAAGGAGCTTGTTTCTCTCGAATGCACAAGGTCCAAAGATTTGGGTCATGGTCTCTATAAGATCATCCCTCAACTTTTTGTCTTGGTTATTCCACCTTTTAAGTAAAAGAAAACATGTTAGACTCATAAATGAAGTGAAGCTACCTTTAATATAGTTCAAGAAATGGATGAAAAGGAAAACTATTCTAGCAATGATATGAAATCAAAATAGTGGTTTGGGTACCCAATGTTTATTGGAGAAAGTTCCTTGGGTACCCAATGTTTAGTGGAGGAAGTTCCTTGGGTACACAAAAATCAGTGTTTATCGGAGGAAGTTCCTTGGGTACCCAATGTTTTTGTAGATGTTGGTACCTCAAGGGCACCTTGATGTCACCTTCCATCTCATCATCATAAGAACATGACCCCCCTTGAGAAATAAATTTTTTTATGCATTTATTGAATTTCCTTCTAGTCCTTTGACCTCTAGTTAATCTCCTTGTTCTAGATAAACTGCATGTCTCACTTTCCTCTTCTATTCCTATATTTCCCTCACTCAAGGAAGACACTTTTGACAAATACCTGTTCGATGGTACCTTCAAATGGGAGAGATCTTAGAAGACATCAATCTTACTATTGATAAGTGTATTAAATAGATTGTCTATAACGAGTATTGACTTATACCTGTTGATCCATGAGACTGTGCGGGATGCTCCTGAAAGGGGTTTAGTTTCTTGCAAATATAATTCAATTATAATGAGCATAATCACATCATAATCATAATCAAATCCATCATAAGCATCACATAAAAATTAAAAACATTACAAGGTACACAATATAACACTTAAATTAGGCTCACATTGTAAGCCTACTAGGGAAGTAGGCCTAGTGAAGGGCTAAAACTGGGTTTTTGTATCAGCTGATGAGTTGAGGGCTTAGTCACCTTGGAGACATTCTATTTGAAGTTTTTTGACATGTGTGGAGGTGGAGAAAACACCTAGTTAAGGTGAAGTCAAGTTTGGCACCTATTGAGGCATTGTGAGCATTTGATAGTTTGTTGATTAGATTGCTTCAATGAATCCATTGGATGGATTGAGGGACATTCATGGGATTATTCCAAAGATGTAGAACCTAAGGTGGCATAAGTATTTGGTGTGCACTCTGATAGGTTATGGAGTTGGCTTGGATCAAGGAGAGGGATCTTATGAAGATGCTTGGTTGGTGTTGTGAGAACACTATGGAAGTCCCTCTTGTTATGAATGATTGCAAGTCCACCTAGGGTCTTTGCATCACCTATAGAGGTAGAATTATTAACCAAAAAATTGGGTAAGCACTTATATTATGTTTTCCCTATGAATTTTATTCTAGGTACAACTCCCTTTTATAGATATTTAATGAATTCCCTTTTCTAAACTAAACACTTACAAATGCTTTTGACTTGAAAGAAAATAAGGCTCAATACATTCATGCATCAATATGTGTTTTAAATAGTTTTATTTAATTAATTTAGATTAATAGTTAATTTAGAATTGTAGTATTCTATTTGTAGTTGAAACTTGTAACTTTTAAATAGATAATGAATACACTATGTAACCATATAAAACAAATATATTTCTATCAAGAAATGAATATTAAATAGATTAAGGATTGATGGCATACCTCTAAATTTCATCATCATCATCATCATCATCATTATCTTTGTTGTCATCATTGTCATCATCATCAACATCATCATCATTAGTAGCAGCATCATCGTCATCATCTTCTTCTTCTTCTTCATGAAAATTTGTGTCAGGAACATCATCCAATAACTATCGATCATGATCACCATATACATCATCTTCTACTTCCATCACATTATACTTTATTGGCCTTCCTCTCGGTTCATGTCTAACAACAAATGACCAACCCGGTTTATGTGGAACCTCTGAGTAAAATACCTGCTCACATTGGCTTGGAAGAACATAGGGCTCATCCCCAACTATCTCAAATGACCTTGTATTAACCATTGTAAATCCATTATCATGTTCAATAACAATTCTATCAGGATCATTTGGATTAAGTCGTAGCTTGTACCATTTGACAATGAAGAGTACTAATTTGAAGGAACTAAAGTCACACTCAAGTATATCATCCAAAATGCCATAGTATCAATTTTTAGACTCTCAAGGATGTAAGTCGTTTCTAGATGAAATATTAGTCACTTGAAAGACTACAGTTATTCCTAAATCACAATTTTTCTTCATGTCATCCAACACTTTGACGCAAAATTTTTGACCATTATAGAACATAGCCTTGTGGTGTTTAACCTATAATAATATATGAAACATGTAAAAATTATTGTAACATGAGTTGATAAACATATGGGTGATTAATAAATTTGTACGTACCTGGAAATCTCTTAAACCACATGCTAAATCTATTTCCCTTTGTGTAACATTGGAATCTAAATTATGATGAGCTTCTTTAACCAATGAAGATACACCTTCCCATGTTAATTTGTGACCAGAATGTTGACATCGTTCAATCCATACCATCATCTAATCAAGATTGTTTGCAATATACAAATGTAGTGCATCCCACTCTCGAGCACCTGTACAAAAAAAATAAGACAACTTACAACTGATTTATTTTGAAGATTAAGAAATAATTTATTATAATAACATCTTATAATTTATTACCTCTCACTTTCCTCAATGTACCTTTCCCCATCAAGTACTCCCCTTCTAATTTTTTAAAAGGCTCGAGATCCCAAATGCAATCTACATGGATATTTGATGCAAACTTAAGAAGATATTTAGTAATGTACACCATAGTCTGGTATACCATATATCCCTCTACCATAGAACCCTCAGGATGTGCTCTTTGTTGAACCAAAGCCTTCAAAGATTTCAAGTGCCTCTCAAACATCCACATTGACCTAGTGTGTACAAGTCCACACAATTCAATCTCCTCAACTAGGTGTATGAGGTAGTGTTCCTGTGCATTGAAAAAAGTTGGAGGTAGACACTTTTGCATTTCACATAGTAAATGAGGAATTCTTCTCTTCCAATAGTTTATATCTTCTTTATGGATTTCTTTAGATGAAAACCACCTACATTAAGAGATTCAAGTCACAAAAAATATATAGATACAAGACTTTACAAAATAATATACAATAGATTACGTAGCAAGAAAAAAAAGTCATGAATATAATAAATATATACAAAAAATTGAACAGATATGACTGCTTACCTCATGTATTTTCCAAGATCATATATCACTTGTTTGATGTTATTGTTGAAGTGCTCTGGGAGAGATAGAGGAAGTATGTACTACAGTAATTATAAACCAATCATTTCATTGTTTTCTAACATAACATAACGAACAATACACATAGTTTATGAATATATTGTAAATACAGAAGAACATAACTTACCTTGATGAAAGTATGCCAATCATGCATTTTGAGCCTTGGCCCAAATTCACTTTTTTTTGATATGAGATTGTTTATGTTCGCAGCAAATCCCGTGGGAAATTGAATTTTTTGTATGACTTCTTTTATGGCATCACTTTGCTGCTCCGTTAATAACCAAGGAAGGGCACTTATATTAATTTGATCTCTGTTTCTATTTGAGTGAATGAAATTCTTCAATGCATGATTGGATTCATGAATGTCATTACAAATTTTAACAATTTTTTCTTTGTCACACCTTCCATCCAATATTTTCCACAATGTCTTTGTTATATTCTTTCCAATATGCATAGTATCAAATAAATGCACAATTTGTAAGTGCTTGTAGTAGGGCAACCTACTAAATTGTATGAGATAGCTTTTTAGTCCCTTTGGAAGGTTGTCAGTACTGCCTTGATGAACTTCACGATCATCAATTACATAATTAGTAAACAAAAATCACAATAGAAATATATAAATTACAAACATAACCATTAGGTGGAACGACATTACCTCAACAATTAATTCTATTATATTCCAACTTCCATAGGCGAGGTGTCATTCTTCGTGGCTTTGATGTAGTCTCTTCTTTCCCATTGAAAAGACATTTTTCCGTACTTTGATACTTATGATTCCTATGGAGGAAGTGTCTACACTCATCAAACACGTACTTTCCTAAACTTTTTGAATGACGAGATTTCATCTTTGGACCACAAACTGGACATGCAAATTTTCTCTTTGTTTGAAGACCTACAAGATAATGATATAATTGGATTATTAAATATGTTGATTTTTATAATTAGAATTATCATGTGTAACTTGAATTCACTATAACATACCACAAAAATGTGTTAACCCTGGGGCATCATGTATTGTCCATGCAATTATTGCATGGAATTGAACTTGTCTTTGTCCTATTGGTATAGACACGTCATACATAGTGACACCATTCCATAACTCCACCAACTCATCGATAAGAGGCTCAATATATACATTCAAATCTTTTACTTGATATTTACCTACTTGAATGAATAGTAACATTACATAATTATTGTGATTGTTTTACTGCAAGATTTGTAAGTACATGTAAATTAATAACTATCAAATGATAAGATACCTGGAAGAATCATTTCCAACATAATGTGCTCCCTTTTTATTGACATCCACAGAGGAATGTTATTGTTGATAACAAAAATAGGCCACACCGAGTAAATAGATCTCATCTCTCCGAATGGATTGACACCGTCTGCTGCCAGTGAAGCCTGAGATTATGAGGTTCTTCTTTGAAGTGTTGCCACTTTTCCTCTATGTGCATAAATGTCAAACCATCCATAGGGATTTGAATAATTTCATCTAAACTTCTATTGTGTTCATGATAATTCATAAATTGAGCCAAGTTACTACACCTGAATAATTGTTGCATCCGTGGAATAATGGGGATGTAACGAAGAACCTTTTGAGGCACCTTTTTTGTTAGTCGATCTGTTCGATATCTACTCATATTACATACAGGGCATTGTGTTGCAAATTCATGTTCTTTATAATATATAATATAATCATTGGGACAAGCATGTATTGCTTCATACTCCATTCCAATATCTTTCATAATAGTAGATAATTCTCGATATGAGCGAGGTAGAATATTTGATGGTGGTAACAGAAACTCGCCTATCAATCTATAGCAAAAAATATAAGTTGTTAATATAAACAATATTAGTGGTACATTATTCACCCTTTGTTAACTATAAAGACATATATGAAATACCTTAACATACGTGACATTGTTATGTTGGATAAACCATTCATAACCTTCAAGTTCAACAACAACAATACTATAGAGAGAAGAGTTATTTGGGAGTCTTTGTATAGGGGCTCGTATGCCTTCTCAAGTAGAGGTACATCAAGGCTATCATCATCATCTTGATAAGATACAATTGGACTAAATGTGTCATGGATCAATGTATTTATACCATCATCTTCAATTGTGTTTTCTGGTGCATGATCGTCATCTTCCATGGGATCATTATCTTCACCTTGGATATTTGCACCTCCATGTTCCTCCACTTTGAAAACCATATTCTTTAGATTGTTGTGGTTCATATCATGTACTTCCCTAGGAAGATCAACCTATATAAAATTGATTAACATAAATAAACCATGATCATCAACTCATCATCAAGTGATTTCATATGTATATAAATTGTTAAAATGATATAATGAACAACTTACTAATGGATGATAGTCATGCCCCCCTTCAATGTGACCATTCTCCCTACAATGTCTCTTAATTGTTTTGATTAGCAGTCTTCTACGGTTTAAATCCTTACAAATTTTGCAAGGACAATAACATTTTCCATCACCTTTTCTTTTCAAGTTAGACCACAATCTAGTGATTGTCTCCCTATTTTTTTCTTCACTTATATTATCTGACATGATTGTTCTTCAAAAGAAGCAAAAATTGGGCTATGAAAACTTTGGTCTACAACTTTCACAAATTAAGAAAAACTGTCAAAAGTACACAAATATTCTTAGACCTAGCTAACTATTTTAATATTTTAAAAATACTTTCTTTGACTTTATTCCTAAGAGATTTAACCCAATCACCTTTTATAACATTCAATCAATTTCTCTAGGTAAATTTGTGGATAAGATTATTTGTAAAACTTTGACCAACTGCCTGAAGGTCTTATTTCAAGAGACCTTACAACATTAAGCCACTAAAAGAAATTTCAAAACATATAAGCTAAAAGTCTAGTTAAAATATACATTGGATTAAAAAATATACAATTTTCATACTCAAGCACGCGGCTATAATTTGTGCAACGGCCTTCTTGCTTAGCTGTAGAAGCTCTCCAACAATAAAATTATACAAGCTACAAGGCCTAATAGCAATTTCAAAACATATAAGCTACAAGGAGAGATGTATTACATGAAATGGCAAAAGGAGAAAAATTTACAAGCTTTAGCAAGACATATTAAACAACATCATAGTGCTAGAGAGATCACAATTATATGAGTCAAACATAGTCATGAAAAAGCACATAAATTAGTTATTATATGCAATTAAAAGATATATAGTTAGATAGGGACATCCATAGGGCATATTGAAGAAATGAAATAGTTAGATAGGGATAGCTGGAATTTGTCTTGCCCTCTGAAGAAATGATAGAAAATTTAAATCAAACATCCACAAACTTGGATCAAAATTCTTAGCAGGCATCTGTAGTTAATATTTCTAATGCACCAATGCCAGAACAAAGTTCTCAATAGGCTTGGGGAGTTCACATCACCGATGCTCAACTAGATAATGATTCATAGTAGACATTAACAACTACTACTTCAGATGTAATTGTTAAAGATAAAAACAAGGCTGATGTAGGAAGCACATCTAGTGAAGTGGTACAATGGTGCAGGGGCACCCAAGGGACACATGAACCTATAGGGTACACCAAGAGTCATGAAGGAGACCCTGAAGGTACCAAAGGAAATCAATGCCTAATGAAGACATGTCAAGTCATTTGATGATGGATTATGGCTATTGAAGCCATCAAAATGTAAGGAATTTCATAAAGTTGTCAAATTGTAATGTATTTCTAAGAACATGCAATGTGATGTAAGGGGTCATTGTGAAGTCATTTGAAGTCCTAGAGTCTCCTAGGAAGAGTTATAGGTTGATGGAAATGAATAATATTGTTTACATAATGTAATAAGGCTCTAATTGGTATAAAATGCACTAAAAGTGCAAGATCTTGTAAATTGCCAATGTTGGCAACATAAGCCAAATAAGGTTTGAATGGGTTAGTTAAGATGATAGGGGTGTGAAGGTTGTTTTAAGAGTCTTTTAGAAGTCCCTAGGAATGAAAAACAAGGTTTTATAAGTCCTTGTCATGGAGGATAACAAAGAAAATAATGAGTGTTGTTAAAAAAGTGTTTGTTACTATCATGTGACAGTTATGAGGGACAGTTGGTGACCAAGGGGTCTTTGGTTCAATTTTATGAGTCAGTTAGATGGGAAAAAGTCTAGAAAAGAAAGGTCTTTATAAGACACAAGAGTAGTAGTTGAGGGAGTAGTGAATGTATCAAGAAAAGAAATTGAAGTTTGCATCCCAAAAGTGAGTGTAGGGTTATTTGTGAGAAAGCCCTAGTTAAAAGCTTGAATTGGAGAAGAATGGTGTGTTGGGTTGTAACCAAGGGTTTCATGGTCCAGAGGATGATAAAATCCTTTGTTTTTATTCATAACTAAGGATTGTTGAAAGTTATAGGGTCAGATTATATACCCTTGATAGGGTTGATTTGTAAATGGAGGGCTAATTAGGCCTAGAAGCATGTAGGGTCAGCCATAGAAATGTGCACCAGTTAAGGGTTGAAAAATTGAGATTCATAGGGTTTCAAGAAATCAGTAAAGGGTATTTGAAAAGGTGAAGAGGTTACCAGGTTGTTTGGGAAGTTTGAGAGTAAAGTACAGATTACTTGAAGGACAAGGCTAATTGGGCAGGCCTATTAAAGGCAGTTTTGAAGATTGAGATAGAATTGATGCTTGGTAGGGGTTGGAACTCCTTATTTATGTTGTTTGAAGGTTATTGAGGCATTATAAGGATCAGGGCAATCCTTGAATACATAAATCAAGAGTTGGTTGGATGAAGGGTGAATTAGGAGTGTTCCCAAGGAGAGGGAAGCTGAACAAAGGCAAGGTGAATTGGCAAGTTAGAATTTTAAATAAAGGCAAGGTGAATTGGCAATTTTAAATAAACCTTAATTCCTGGATCTAATTAGTTAGACTTTTCATTTCATGAAAGACTCTTATACCATTGTAATCACTTCAACTTTTTTCTTCATTTCAACCAAGTATTTTTATTTTAAAGTTCTAATTTTACTAATGTTTATATATGAGATTTTTTATTTTGAAATCATTAAAATTATTTTAAGCTTATTTCATTGGCAAATATAACCATTAAATTTTTATCTTTACTACTTTATCAAATTAAACTGCTATAACTTTAAGGAAAATATAGGTCACTACTTTGATTTAACTATATTTAGTTGAATGTTGATCTAACTATTTTGATAAATTTCAATATTTAAATTTTTGAATCCTCCATATATAAATTGATTTAAAAAATTAAAAAATAAAGAATCCAACTTTCATCTAAATAAGACAGAAGTGGAGGGAATGAATTGGCAATTGGCTGTGGTGATTAATCAAAATTTGAGATGTGTAGCTTTTCGGTCTGGCTCAAGGGAATGGAGGAATGGAACAATGTGGCCAACTATCTAGCTAAATGAGTCTCTTATCAAATGGGGCTATGCAATATTGGGGATGGAAATGACATATCTTTGGAGTACTCTAGGGTTTTAAAAGATCTAGTGAGAGTCTTTATTAGGACTATGGCTTGATTGGTTGGATGTTTCTTTTATCGTTTTCTTCAAATTTCAAGTCAAAATTGGTCAATAATATATTTTTTACCCTTTTCTTTTAAATAAACCATAATTCCCAGATCTAATTATTTAGCATTTCCATTTTATCAAAGCTTCTTAATACAGTTGTCTTTCTTACCCTTACTTTAAAAAACCACCTGTTATAAGTCCTTGAATTACCCATCTTTGTTGTTAGGTTTGGAACCAAAATTGTAGTCTCTTTCGAACAGACCTTAACACAGCACAAAAACATATATAGTCACTCTACAAGTAGCTGCAATCCAGGTGCAGACAGTAGGTGCCATCTTCCCAACCCACAGTTAATAGCTGTGCAAGATTTAGTTTTTATGGAGTCCTCGGCTCCTAGGGTTTCGTTATACATAGACCCTGTCTCCTACTCTATAGAATTTAGACAATAGTATAAAACATATGTATACCCAACAAGACTACAGGCTATCACCAACATAGGTGCCATAGCAATACATCCATAACTTCATTACCAGCAAGTATTTAGTTTTTTCGAGAAAATTCGGTGGCTTTGGCTTCATGAGAATGGTGATCAAGAAGGAAAATGATTTGTTAGATGATCAGTGGATTTTAACAATGATAGGAATGTTTATCTTTAAAGGTAAGAAATGGATGCAATATGAGGAATATGTTTTAAATTTTCCAGTAAGTAATCTAATGAATGTTTGCATCAACTCTTTCATCTCTTCGACGAGACTATGATACCTGAAGCAAAGCTATCTTTAAATTGTTAAATAATTAAGATAGAAACCTCAAGAATGATGTAATTCTCAAGAAAATTCAGTGCTTTTGACTTGATAGTGTTGAGTAGGATATGGATTTGATGAAATTCAAAGCTAACAGGAATGTTTATCTTTAAAGCTAGAAATGGATGTAAATATAGGGCTTGGAATTTACAAATTACAAACACGAGGAAGCACTCCTTCGAAAAACTAAATATTGGTGGGACAAAGCTAGATATTTTTGCTCCAAAGACTTTGATAAATGAGAGCCAGAGAAATAATCAAATACACAGGTGCATCAATTTCATATTTTCTCAGAGGCTAACACGTGTTCTTTAATCTATGCAAATCTGCAACCTCCAAACTTAAGTCTTAATAGCACAATCAACTTCAAAAGAGATTTAAGATATTTTAGCCACAAACCTGAATTGAAAAAAAAAACTATAAAAATAGCCAATCGAATCCTCTAAAATCAAAAAACAAACAAAAAAGGATTCCATTGCAGCACCTAGAGTCGATGCAGGCAAGGATTGATCGGCCTTCATGGAGATTTTGAAGATCAAACACATTTCTTTCCTTCACATAAAGTCACAGCCTATGTAGGTTACAAGACAGTCACTTTCTCCACAAAAACTTCGCATGCATGGTATGATTTCGTGGCCCCCTTCTTGGACAAATGAAAATATATTTCTGGGCAGTCTAAATACTAGCGATTGCACCTAAGGTTGCAATAAGGACGCCGAAGATAAATATGTTATGTTATAATTTTTGTAAGAAGTGATGTTAAAAAAAAAATTGATTCCATATATTCGAACAAAGATAAGTAAAAAAGTTTTTGTAGCGTATAGATAGCTTTCGATGGAACCATTGAATTCATGTTGGGTATTGCTTAGTTCTTGATAAAGAGACTAATAACACATGCAAGAATCAAAACACATGTTCGAATCATTTGAAGGAAACTAAGTGTGATGTGTAAAGAAACATTTATATATTATGTTCCATATATTTTAAAGCAAAAAGTTTGATAATGTATTGCTCATTTTTTACTAAAATAAAATAAAATTTAGAAAGTTTGACCCACAGACCATGAAAATTATGAGTCACATTTGTATAATGACTCCAAAGATGACCTTGAAAAAAGAAATTTTTGAAATTTTGACTACTATGAAGACCATGGTAACAAAAGATTGAATTTTAAAAATAGGGTAAAATTTACAAATATTGGTTATATATTTTATATCAACATGGGGAAAATTGCTGAATGAAATGAAGTTGGAAGCTCCATATTTTCTTTGATTGAGAAAACAATCTAGTAGTCATGTGGATACAAGTCCTTGTACAATGAATCCCAAGGAATGGACTTGGAAATCAGATTCACCAACACAAGCAAAACAATGCATTTCTTCCCAAAAGAGCATTAGAAATGAATCACGATATTACACCAAAATTTAGAGCTCATATGGAATTCAATGTTGAATTAAAGATTCTTTCCCATCTATTTCAAGGATCCAATTACTCTAGCTAAATACTACTCTTGAGAGGCACATATTCCTCAAATAATCTTAAAGATGAAGAGAAATTGTAGATTTATCAATGCTTTGATAATGCATGATATAAAATTGTCTGTACAAGTAACATTAAATGAACAGCTACCACAGACACCACAAAAATTATTCAGTAAATCCTCTTGAGACATCCCACTCCAAGAACAACCTTCTTGTCAAAATTGCTATTAATATTTTCAAACATCACAAAATATTGGAACACCATGAAAAAAGAAATGAACCTCTTCCCCTAATCAAATCTTGCTCTTCTAAATAGAAGCCACCCCATGCTTATCTCTAACACAAAAATCACATTAACTAGGTGCCACAAAGTATTGATATAAACAATAACATTGAACATACATAAAAAAATAAAAAAATGCTCTAGAAGGCGCTTTACTCCATGAATATCCTTGTTGCCAAAAGTACCATTAATCTTTGCGAACACCAAAAAACATAGAAGCACTATGAGAAATGCAATGAGCCTCTTCCCACTCTTCAAATCTCTGCTCTTCTAAGTAGAAGCCATCCCATGCTATCTCTAGTATAGAAATCACAACTACTTAGATGCCACAAAGCATTGATACAATAGTCACAAAAACACCTCTAGCAGAACGTCCAAAAAATAATTGCAAATCTAGCATACAAGCAAGGAGCAAGTGACACTGTGTCTAGGCTTTGGATAGACCTATGGTGTATTATATCTTGAATAGGAATACACATAGAATATTTGAGAGGGATTTTGATTTTGTGTTGGATGTAAAATGTGTGAGTTCCAAAGATGAGTCGGTACAAGGCACGCATGGCAGTATTGGTGTATTTGGCAAGCATTGCGGGTGTTGTAACTTCAATGGTAACTCATTGACAAATCCTCAAATATCAACATCTAGATATTATGGTTTATATTATCCCACAGTTGCTTCCAAAAATAACATGTTTTCCTCTACAAAAATTAGCTTAATCAATATACTGTGGGTGGCTTCAAAATGGCATTGTCTGAAATACTTTGAATCTTGTCAAAAATATGATGCAGTTGTAGAAAAGTAAAAAATTTACTGAATTGCAAACAAAAATAAAATCCATGAAGAAGATCGATCAATTTTAGCCAAAATAGGGTAGGAGAAATCCAAATGCATGGATGGTATATCATAACTGGAAATCAAGGAAAAATAGCAAATATTCTACCAAAATTGAGCTACTTTCAAAGAAATACATCAAATCATCCACCACTAATCTTTGTTCGAAGCATTCAATCTTAGACATAAACAATCACAAAAATAGAAATAATCTGTTCACTGAAAAATAAAATGGATTGAGAAATGATAATAACCTTTTTTCCACGAATATGGGTTTGAATGTAGGGAAGGTAAATTCTTTTGCACTTTAAATGGCCCTAATTACAATGTCGTGCCATAGCCAATGGATGAGCAACCGGGCCCTGCAAGGGTTACAAAAGCCCCAAATTAATTGTTAGTATTAGAACCCCAAATTTCAGAAAATAAATAAATTGAAGATGTTCTAATGAATGAAAATGAAAGACATTAATTAATAAGATTGAATATACCTCCATTCAAGCAAAGAACAAGAGGCCTTTCTGATGGATCCCTCGCGGCTTCAAAGAACTAGTAAAATAGGGCCTTCCTTTCATTAATGCTCACATAACTAGCATACTAAGCAAAACCTACAAGGGGTTGGCCTGGGAGGCTTTCCACTCTATCTGCTTCTTTAGCAGCTCCATTGCTCCCCTTCACCAGCAAAACCAAAGCCAACTCAAGTCAGAATGTGAATAGGAGTTCGAAAATGGCCTCGCCTCAAACTTGCCCTAAATCATCCATCCATCTGACATTGCATCTAGTAGCGGAGAATAAGACAGTGGCAAGCCAAATGAGGTGATGTTGTATAACAAATTACCCAAATGAGCAACGTTTTTTTTTTTTTTTCCTTATATCTTGTTAGTGTTGCAATTGCAATGTCGTCGGGCTATAATTGAATAAAAAAAGCCAAAAACACATTACATTTGCCTGTCGTCGCAAATTGACCCCTAATGTATTAGTGTGACTAGAGTTCTTGCTCTCTTCTTAGTTTCCTCACTTCTTCTTGTAGTCAACCATTCTTCTCTAGGGGTTCCTTGATTGCATCATTTGCTTCATCTAAGCTACTTGAAGGGTGAAAGTCTTCAATTCCTTCTTCAATGTAAAGATGATCATTCATTTGATTTGCAAGTTCCTTTCTTCTTTTTAGGGATTGGGAAAGTTTCTCCTTAGCTTTCTTGAGTTGGGCAATGGAAATATCTAGATCCAAATTTTCATTTTCAATGGCTTTGTCAAGTTTGAATATCTCCATGGCCTTGATCTTTTCTCAAGCTTATTAAACTTTCTCCTAAGAACCACAAACCTTTGATACCAATTGTTGGAAATATTCAAGACTATGCTAAGTTACTAAGAGAGGAGGGGTGGGGTGAATCAGTAACTTCTAACACTTTAACAATTTCAATTCTTAATCCAATAATCCAATTAGTAATTAATTCATCACATCTAATCTAATTGCATGCATGAGAAACTAAAAATATGAAAAAATCCATAACACTTTGACATAAAGATTTGGTGACCCAAAAACCTTCCAAATAGAAAGTAAAACTAGGATGGGGATGATACCCACAAAATTTAGTATTACAACATAAAATTGGCCTATTAAGGCTTACATTGATCACTTCTGATGATCTACCCTATTAGGAGCAATTAGGACTACTAGGTCCACCTTGTGAGAGGATTTACAAACATACAATGAAGTATGCTCTCAGTAAAGAGATTTATAAAAGACTATTAGGTCTACCTTGTTAAAGGATTTGATTTTTTTACCTATTAGGATGAAGTAGTATTAGATCTCTGATTTGCAACTAGGTTTGCTAAAAGAGATTCCTTTGTGTACTGATCACCTTTCTGTGATATATATATGTCTCTACAAATCCTTATCCTATTATGGCCTTTACAATTCGCTCTTCTTTTGCTACATTTAGAACTTGGACTTTTGTATACATATTTTTTATTACTTTGATATGGTACAATACATTAGATATATATACCAATCCAATTTACATAATTACAAAGTTGGCCATGATACAAGTTAACACAAATATTACAAAGTTGGCCCACATGAAGACACTTGGGTTCTGAATGTTGACTTAATAAGGTTCTAATACTCAACATCCACTATCAATGCTCAGAATCATCATGCACTTAGTAGACATAGAAGCTTGGTCCATATTGATCACTTTCAAGTAGTCTTGAACTTGGTTTGCACTAGTGACTTGGTAGATATTGTGCAACTTGGCAAACACTAGATCACTTGTTTACCATGTCAAAACTCGATAAACACTATCACCTTAAGCTTGGTTAACACTAGCTTCACATTGCATGAACTGCAAACTCATTAAGCATTGCATTGCTTGGTAACCACTGATAAACTCAACATTTATTGAAATGCACAATTTAAACCATTGGACTTTACATTGAGTGAATCTACTCGGTAGCCACTAGAATTTGTCCAAAGGACTCGGTAGCATCTGTAGAACTCAGTAACAATTGAAATGCTTCACAAACACTGTAAATTGTTCAATATATTTGGTAGCTATACACAATCTAAATAAGTGTGTGTCACTAATAACAAAATTGATTGATATGTGTTGTGGTGTCCACAACACACACCCCATTCCTCGCTAGGAATGGGGACCCCCTACTTTTTTCGACTCCTAGACTCACAAGTTCGAGAGTCAAGAGAAGAAAATTCATTTGAAAGTTTGAGTCATAGATTCAAAAAATTAAAAAAAACAAAAAAACAAAAAATTAAAAATCACAAAAACATTAGAAAACTCAAAAATTTTGAAATACAAGTTTCAAAAAAAAAAAAAACTCATCTCTGCACGTGTGCCAAGGTGCAGTGCATGTTTTGGTGTGCACAAAGGGGGAGCGGGTTATAAAACCCTTGCCCCCCTTCTTTCTTTCATTCTTCACTACTACATTTGACCTCATTTTTTGACCAAAATTTTCAACCATCAATTAAAAAGGTTTAGGTTGGTCGGATTGTAAAGGAAAATTTTTATTTATTTTTAAATCTAAGCCCGTGTTGGTCAAAATTTTGACCAACATGGGCTTGACTTTGAAATGAAAAATCATTTTCAATTTGATCATTTTATGGAGCATGTGAAGAATTCCTTGTTGCTCGCTATCGGGGCAATGACGTGTGTATCACTAGAAACAATCCAGTCGGTACATCCAGGGGAGAATTAATTCTATTGCAAGACAAAGATGAAGATGGAGTTGAGGTGGAAGGTGGCAATGAACAAGAACAAGTTCAACACCAAGTCAATGACACCAAGAAAAGATATGGCAGAAAACCCAAATCACTTTCTTCATCCCCATCAATAGCTAAGAAAGTTGAAGAAGAAGATGTTTGCTTCGCTTGTTACGATGGTTATATGGTAACCCTAGTACTAGCAATTGAATAATGGCCTTTTATTATTACTTTTTCCTAATAACCCTTGTCATTTTGAATGCTAGCTTTTAACGAGTTCTCTCTTCTCGAGGCTTGAGCATGACCTACATTTTTGTCTTCTCTTGCTCTCATTTTTTTCGCATTTTTCTACATCTTGACAACTAAATTGATTATACCTTAGTTTGACATTTTTAATTTTTCAATCTAAATATTATTATGTAGGTTGGAGTGAGTTTCATTTGAATTAGGAGTTTTGTTGAGTCATAGGCAAGCTTCTTAGATTAATTTTGGGCTAAGTTATGTCAATTCACAATTTTTTCATGATTTTTTGGCTTATGATCCAAGAGGGTGAGATTTTGTGCTCCCAAAAAGAAAAAACTCAACATGTTTAACCTAAGTTGTAATAAGTGTTTTTGAGAAATACACAATTAAGTTATTCACACACATACAAGAACATTTGCTTCCATCTAGCCACTACTTTTTCTATATTAAAATTGGCTAATAGATTTTGCTAAGAGATTTTGGGTGATCAAGGCTTAGAAGATAATGGTATTGGCTCCACTATAGAGTCCTTTCATTTTTTAGCATATTTAGAACTGGGACAATTTTTATATTTGCTTTCTTATCTCATATTGAAGTTAGTATCATGAACTCATAGCTATGTGTACTTTGATGTCAAAAGTAGGTTTTTTACTAATTGACTTATGTTTGTTCACTATGCAACTTGAGGAGGATGACAAAATGCAACAACATTTAATTATGTTCCCACCTACAGGCTAGAAAGCTTTAGAATTTCACATGCAAACACTAATATAGGATATTGTAGCAGCATGATTGATGGAGTTTGAAAAATGGGTCCTCCATGCGGAATCTACTGGAACCATCCTTAAGACTCCATTAGATTCTCAAGCAAGTTTAAGCTCATAAGAGGTTTGTGTTGCATAATTGTTTGAGAAAATGTGTATGTTTCTAGGTGAATCTAAAAATGAAATTAAGAACCTAACAAATAGTTTGGAAAAAATTGGAGGAATGTTTCATGATATGAATCTGCAATGACATTTGTTATTGTACTTTTTGGTTTAAATATTGCAAAGATATACTAAAGGATGTTGATTTAACATAGGTGATTAAAGCAAAGAAATGAAGGCTTGGATGTGCCCAAAAGACAATTGAGGATTTTTTCCTTTTGGTAGGTTCGCTTGTAGATGCAAATGCCCATTACTCAACAACAATAGAACTTTTTTGATTAACAAGAGATGTATTTTGGCATGCTGGGGCCATAGAAGGCAGTGTGTGTGCTTTAGTGGTATGTTGATCATAGATATCCATGGTAAATTAGAATCTATATAAAAGAAACTTCTTTGATGTCTTTTATACTATCTTTTTGATCCCTGTCAAGTACTATATTTCAAGTTCTCAACTCTTAAATAGCATCCTTTTATTTCATTTTTAATTTCAAATAAATTAATTTACTTTGTTTCCACCTTAATTTTAATGTTAAACTATTAGTAATTGTTGAGGAATCCTTTATTCTTGAAGTTGATGTCAACTTTGTAAGTCTTTCACATGTCTAGTTAGATCTGATGAGGCAGAAAGATCAAATGTTGGAAGAGGAAGTAAAGTACCAGTATTATGAAGTGATTCAACTTTATTGAAGGTAAGTTTATGGCAGCTTTGGTTTTGTTTTTGTTTGCAAAAATGTGGTGTGGCTAAGATTTAAAAAATAATAGTAGTTTGAGTGAGTAAAATAATTTCTAGCTGTGTACCTTTTTGTTCTTGTATCTATTTGCACTAATATATAATTGTTGCTTCGAGCACACCACAATTGTGTTGGTCATTGAGGTATGATTTTAATTTTGATATAATGTTGTTGCAAGTGCAACTATAAGATATTATAAATTGATTGTAGTTATTTAAAGCCAACTACATTGATCTTGGGAAAAATGTGATAAATCATGAATTGGCTGGCCACAAATTCACATTAAAAAGTTGTCACGTTAACAAAAGCTTGTAGCTTCTGGCTTGAATAGTAAAATAATGCAATGTTCTCATTTATGACCACAGTAAAAGTGCCTAAACTTGCCTCTAGACTAGTGAAATTACAATTTTGACCCTATTTTCAGCTAAAGCCTTCTTTTTTTCTCGTGCTTTTTGTTGGCTGCATCCTTTTTTTGCGGAAACCCTAATCTAATACATGTTTTCAACCAAGTAAATCATGATTTTTGTAAAGCTCTTTTATCTTTTGGTTTGCCAATCTATTTTTGAGAATGATATTTGCTACTTGATTCAAAGCATACCCTACTTTCTTATACAACTTTGGCCATTATAAAGTTTTTTTTTTTCATTACAAAGTTACTTTATTTATAGAACATATCAAATAACCTATCTTTTATTTTTAATTAATTATTGAGGATTGCATTGGGCCTATCCTTAAATTGTAGAAAGATCATAAGTTGGCTACAAAAACTAAACAATATTAATGTTAAATTGAGATTAGGCATTGTCAAATACTAAGAATAAATAATAAATTATAAAACCAAGCCAGTTCAAAGAAGCGGAGAATAGGATCATGAAAGTTGGGAAGAAAGCCTCTAACCTACCATAAAAATACACACGTTCTTGATTGAAGAACCAAAATTCAAATGCGTGTAGGGTGGCACCAACTTCCCTTCGCATAAATTTATTTGTTCAAGCCAGTTCAAAGAAGCAGAGAATAGGATCATGAAAGTTGGGAAGAAATCCTCTAACCTACCATAAAAATACACACATTCTTGATTGAAGAATTAGAATTCAAATGCGTGCAGGGTGGCACCAACTTCCCTCCCAAGAAATTTATTTTTTCTTTTGTGTGGCACTTCACCCATTACCTAGTTTCTGCAGGATCTATCATCTCTATCATTGCTGACTTAGCTTGTGCTTTCTAGATCATGGTAATTTAATTTATTGCACTGTCAGTCATTTTTTTTCCAGAAGGGAGAAGAGATCAGGATAATGCTTGCAAACTCACACTGGGAAGAATCTTTCACCATCCTCTTTTTAACTTTAGATCTTAAAATCATCTGGGAAGAGGCTCTTTTTGTTGATTCATCTTTTCTGGTTGCAACTTTAGCTCAGAGACCTATCTTGGGAGATACAATCTTCACATCTTTCTCTATGCCTCAACTCCCTCAACAAAGAGGTATTCCTTTTTTGAAGATAGATTGATCAAGCCTTTTAAATTCTTTAAAAAATTAAGTACATTTAATATTGTTGGACAAAGACAACCATCAGCTTTTAACACACCCTTTTAATAAATTGGAAAAAAATATTTATTGCCCCTAGACTATCAAGGTTCAACAATGTTGTCTTCTATGTAGCTTGAGGTATGAAAGGAAAATTTGAGAAGACCTCCTTGCCAAAAGAAGTACTATTTGAGAAACTACCATGCACTATTACTTGCCACAAACTATACTATTTTAATCTAGATTGAATTCTTCTTCCATGTGTGCCTTTTGTAACATCCCTTCCTCAGTAAAATGGATACATGGTATTTTAGGAAGCGATTTCTTTTTGAGTAGTGTTTGATGGAGAAAGCGTGGATATGGAGTTTTTGATGTGAAATCTATCCTTGGAATGATCTCGTTAGCATTCCTAGAACTAAGTCTTGACTAATATTTTTGAAGTTAGTTTTTAAGGCTTCATTAAGGTTGTTTTATGGTGCAATTAAGGTGTTTCCATTTTCATGGCTGATTTTGGGTTTGTAGTGACCCATTTAGACTTTTAAAAACTTTGGGACTTCAAATTGGCACTATAAGTGGGGTTGGGGTTTGTTTTTGGTCTTTCTGGGGTCATTTCATGGTGGAGTTGGGGTTTGCTTGTCAAAATTTAACTTATTGACAATTGAGATGACAACTAAACTGAGTCTTTGAATCATTTGACTAGTCTCCACATACATACACTTAGTCCTCTCTAGACTTTCCACAATACTGATTTCCTTCAACACATTTATGTGCCAACAACACTGCATAACAAAAGGTTCTAGTGATAGAAATCTTTGTCAATAGTCAGCTTTTTGAAAATATTAATAGTTTAATTTGGATAATTTTCCTATGCTTCTCTAATGATATCTCCATTCATATCCCATCTCAGTGTGACACAGTTGCTGCTCCTTTCACACATTAATAAATCCACAGATAGGGTTGTGTTCTACAGTGCTGAAGATGAGAGTGAGTTACAATAGTTTGGCTTCTCCATAATTGCTATTACTTAGCTATATGATAGTCTTTTCATGGTAATGTGATTCCATCTGAGGATTATGTTGCTCTCAATGATCCTATTTAATATTTTAATAGTATTAGTTTCTAATCCATGTTATTTTCTCAGTTGTAACATCTTTATTAGTTAGTAATATATTATTGTTGTTGATTGCCACTCTTTTCTTTGACTCGGTCTTTAACATATCATTCCTTTGGTACTACACAAAATGATAATGATTATTATATTTTAATATTAAACTTTATTTTATGGAAGGGGATATTACACCAACTTAGAATAGTCCTCAAACTATATCACCATCTAATCACAATCCCTCTTCTTAAGACCTTATGGATACCCAATTACTTAGAAGATCCATCCTTGTAATCCTAGGAAAAATATTTATTTCTCCTAAGTCTTATGCATACCCTACTTTGAGTGTATCTATCTTCGCATATGCATATGTCCGTAACTCTAATAGTATATACTGACCTTTAAAGATGTCTAATCTCTACCTTAATTCCTTATTAAAAATTATAACATTCAACTTAGAATGTCTTTGGTTCTTATTCTTATTCACTAGCTAATGCAAGTTCTTCATCTTGTTTGTCAGTGAGGATTTCTCCAATCAGCTAGTTTTGATCTATTGTCCTTGAGGAGGGCTGCTTATTGCTGGGATGCATTGTTCTTGAAGTATTAATGTTTAATGCATTTCTATCTTAGATTTCCTTCTTCTTAGATACTATGTACTAGAAAATGAATTTTAGGGTTTGTCTATCTCCAACTATGACTCATACCGATCTTCATTAAGTGGAGATTTAGTTATTTTGTGCCTTGTGATTATTATTCTTGTTTTGGGATGGGACGTATGAATGCTGATTATTATGTTAGTTCTGATTTGCTTATGAAATTAATGTTGGTTGTGTGTGATGTTGACTGTGATTTTATATGCAATGTTGGTTGCGTATGGACTTATATTTGATTAGGGGTGTGTGGCTGATTATATCTTATATGCTAGTGATGTCCCAAGTGTTGGTTATTGGTATTACAATTGATTTGGATCCTATGTATGACTTAATTGAAATTACTTTTTGTTCTAGCTTAAATATTAATATGATTGTTTTCAAAAGGTTGGATTGTCTGTATTTTGATGATGAAGTATGTTATATATTTATAATCCTTGTTATGTCACCCCTTCCCATTTAGTTTGGAAATGTGTCTTCATTATTCATGATACACATTGCATTTGAGCACATATGAACTAATTCTTACTCAAACTGTAAATATTTTCTCCCTTATTTGCTATCTAAATTTGTTTACACTTTCTTGCTATTTTTTGAATTTGGCAAAATGAAGTGGTCATTTTTCTTCCATTCTTCATTGTCTTGGCTAGTTTAAATTATTTTGCTAGAGCATTTTTTGTCAGAACTATCTTAGCCCACTGAAGCAACTCCCTCGATACAATCATTCTTGAGCTTTGACCGTTGATCACAATCCTTTCCCAACTTTGTTGGATCTATAGTTTGTTCCTCATTAGAAATCACATCAACATATTGTATCTTCATTTTTCCAAGCCTTGTGTGACCTAAGGTAGATAGCTCCGCACATTGGAAACATGGTTTTTTATTTTTAATTTTTTTATGGATTCATCGTCCTTGTTTGTTTTGGATGGTAAGCTCCCACAAGGCTGACTATGAGACTGTTCTTTGTGAAAGGGCTTATTTTTACCTTGCATGCTAATCTTTTAAACCAAATTTACCGAATGGCATAGAGAACCATGTTATGTGCTTCTCCTATTGCATCATGTAGAGTAGGTGAGTCAAATGCTTTAATCCACCCTGTAGTTATTTTGTCAATTCTTCTATAGAAAAAACTACACCTCATCTCACAAATATTAAGTATCTTAATGGAAAGCCTTCAAACTTTTGACACGTAATTTTCCTCTATTTTTTGTTTCATGAAATGGGTTGACTCTTGGAAGTGTATCTTTGGTTCTTTATTGTTGAATTTGTTTTTAAGTCTCTAGCTAAATTGCATATAGGAGTCAAAGAGGTTATGACCATATGTCAACATCTCATGTTACTACCATTTGTGTGCATCACCATCCAAGTGCAAAGTGGCATACTTGATAGCTTCATTCTCGAATATATGATTTAATGAGAAACAAAAATGCTAGAGTTGCATTTTGTAGAAAAGTATGCATCACAAGTTGCCCTGGTATAATTGTTAGCATGATGTTGGTTGGCTTCTTCACTGTTCTCTTGATTTTGTTGTTTACCCTATTATTCTAACCAACCTTCATATTTTGCATCACGTTTCATAAAATAGACTATTGGATATTGTTCTCTAGCAACATCATTTAAAATTTTCTTGTACAACCCTCATTTTGGTGGCTTGTCCTTTTATCTTTGGCTAATGGTTCATTTCCTCTTTTTTAAAATAGTAACTCCATAAAATGTTTGGCTGCAAAATAAATTTTTGTGAACAAAAAGAGCCTCAAATTCCCACTAGTTGGAAGGATACGAGGCTCTAATACTACCATAAAACCTCATATTGGTATATATTTAAAAATTTATGATTTTCACAAAGTTTTATACTAGAGGATTTTGTCAAACAGTCTGCAATTTATTGATTTGAGTTTGTATTTTCACTTGTTTTGGAGGACAATCAATTTCTTCTTCCAAAATGAATAACATTAAATGCCAATCATATTATAAAATATTTGACAATTTGAAATAACCTTTCTATTATACCTTGTATTGCTGATATAGGACAATGTGCTCAAAAATAACACAACAACAATATCATCAATCAAATTTCATTTTCTTATATTCCAAATGGCTGACTTGCTTGATTCACTTGAGCAACTTGCAATCCAAATTAGTGCCAACCTAAAAATTTAATCCTTCCTTTCGATGTTTGAAATATTCAAGTGTATAAAAGCTTTTGGAAAGTGGCAGGTGTGCTATATGAGTTTATGATAGCCTTTTCTTAGTGCTACAATTCCCTTTGTTAGTTAACAGCTAGCTCAAAATAATTCATTGAAGACTGCATAGACAGTTGTGAGGATTAATAGAACCTTTTTCTACGAATTTGACCTTTATTTCCTTGGGGATGGTGGTATGTTAGGTTATGTTTTTAGGCTTCTACTTCTTTTGTGAAGTGTATGATAGTCATAAATTGGCCTGTGCTAGAACAAAGAAAGGATTTGATGTGTCCAAAGCAATATTTTGACTACTTTGAAGGAATTACATCTTTTTTGAAGGAAAAAATGGTACAGGCCTACTGAACTGAACACATGGTATGGCTTTGATGATAATTATGCCTTTAGTGTGTAGAACTATCTCTATTTTGCAACTTTTGATTTTGTTCAGATATGAAGCAATAATTGCATATGGTTATATTTTTTAGTTTCAGTGATTTATCATAAACCAAGTATCAGTTAAAGCTTGGCTTGTTATTACTATAATTACTTGTGAATTGGTTTGAATAGTCACATTTGAGCTTTTCTTATTAGATTTTTTTTGTGGATGGTAGAAAAAAGAACTGATGGAAAGAAAATTATGTCATATAAGAGAGAATAGTATTAGACAGGATAATTTTACCCTTTGTGAAATTAAAAGGTTGGTAGTTTTCTTTTTCTAAATTACTAGATGATTCAGTTACCCTATTATTTGCCTCTATGAAATTGATACAAATCTAGGTATGCTAATATTTATTTTGTTGTATCTGTGTACATTGTGGATACATCAGTGTGTATCTACCTTGCATTGAATCATTGGTCTAGTAGTTAAAAGGAAAAAATGGCTACCTTTCACGACCAGTCATGTATTTGGATGTTTTACTTAAAGTGGGTGAATGACATTTTTTTTTGTTTGCCTAGGGACAAGAAAAAGGATTGAGCCTAAAAATTTTCAAAAAGCAACAAAATCCTAATGTTATATGAAGAATAATTTGAGCTATCCTAATCTAACAATATTGACCTTCTATCACACAGGTTTTGCATTTAGCCTACACTAAAAATATAAAAAGGCTTAGAAGTCTAAGTGATAGTTTATGTCAAGCAACATTGCTTGAGTGTGCTCCTAATTTTTCATTTTCCTACCTTTTTGCTATTTTGTGTCTGATGTGAAGGATAACAGGGCATGGCCTTTTTTTCAAGAAAAGGAGATGCTTTCTAAAAAAGGAGGCCAAGATGTAAGGTTCTAGATGGCCAAGAGAGGTAGCTAGACCCCATGGAATTGCCACTAGTTAATAGTTTACAATATTGTAAAGAAACAAACATAAAGATATATTGGTGTAAAAGTGTCTATATCAATGCCCTTATAACTTAGCTCTGTGGCTATTAGTGCTCTCTTCCAAGCTAGGGATATGTTCATCTTTGATTATATTGTGGGACATTTTCTTATTGCCCTCCCCTTTCCCAATAACTAGGCAAAAGTAAATTTAGGAAAATATTCTGACTCCTAGTAATTATTCATGGTTGATTCACTTCTAAAGTGATTAGTTGATTCTCTTGATGAATAGGACATTTGTTCTTAATTTTCTTAAGCTAACTGGATTGTGCTCATGTAGAGTCCTTCAGTCAGGCTGATGGTTGACTTTAGATTGCTATCTGATTGCTTAACAATTCCTAGTATATTTATGGAAATTATAGTTATTGCATTATTTTTATGATAGCTGGTACTTTACCATGAATCTAAAAATTGTTGTGAATTCACAAGCATTTTTCCCTATAGTTGTGAGGATCAGTTAGAGTGGTATGATTGATATATAAAGGCATTTTGAAATTCACATTGGTAAGGGAAGTGAAAAGATGATATTGAGAGCATTGTTGGGCTTACTTTCTTTGAGGATGAAAAACTCATAACTTTTTAAGATTATTTTAGATTGTTTCAAACTCGTTATACTTCCTTCAACTTTAGATAATGGAAAATCAGACATGGCATCTAGAGAAGACATAAATCATGTTTATTTCTTTTCACATTTGAAAGATTAACATTCTTCAAGACAAGGGCATATGCAGCTTTCCACTCATCCTCAGAGGAATGGGTAGCTCACTTGATTGCCTACTTTGAACAATTAAGACAAGTTGCTACTACAATCAGAAAAAATATTTTATGATCTCTATGTATATTTTTTGGACTACGTCATCTAGGTACTTTTGATATAGAGTACTTCTTTCATGATGTAGATTAGTTAAGGATTCTATAGCTGCAAAATTTAACATTTTCTTTATCTCCAGAATGTTGTGGTCTGTAAAGTTATAGTTGAAAAAGGTTGAATTAAGTACTTTTAAGTTTTTCTATAAGGCATATAAAGACCATGCCTACTCATTATTTTGGTGACCCATTTTGGCTTTTCTTCTTCACATTGATCTTTATTTGTTGTTTAATTACCTACTGGAATATTTTTTCCCTCTCAACATTTTAGATTTTGACTCAGTTACATTCGCATGCAGATTCATAGGGCAAGAGAATTTTATGAGAATTTGGTTCCAAGCTATACAATATATGACATTGAATGTCCATACCACTCATTTAGGAAGTTTACTAGTGATAGCAACTATCTTATATGTTTTAGCAAGAGTTATCAAGAATTGATAGTATATAGACATCATTGGCTAAGTTATTGTTACAAGGGTGAGGATTGTGAATGTAATTATCTCCCCCAAAAGGTAAATAATTTTGAGAGATACTTTTCTCATCTATATTCCATTCCTCTTACTTCTAGCAATGAATTTATCTGCAAAGAATTCTTTCTTTACATGGAAAATCACTAGTTTGGTATAGTTGCTACATCAACTGCTCCAGACCAGGATGCACCCATATTCGAGGGAGCCATTCAAGGATTTCCCTCTATAGAGAAGATAACCTTTTTTCTTGTTAGGTTGGTTTGTGTATTTTCTAACTTATATTTTGAAACTATTGTTTTTTAAATACTTTTAAGTTAAGATGGGAATGCTCATTAGTCATTATATCTTTGTTGGGTGTAACTGAACTAAAAAGTTATTTATATGCTTGTGATAGATGACTAATTTAGTCACAACAACCATGATTGAAGTTTCCTGTTATAGTCTAGGAAAATTTGTATTGACCTACTTTGGCATTGTTTGAAGGTTGACAGATGGCATTGTTTTGAACATATGCTCTTTTTGGTTGTCTTGCAGAGACATAATTCTTGGAGCCTCAAGTTACCCCACAAAGTAAACATGCCACTGTGTGCAGTCCCTAATGTTCACAATACTATCACTTGTCAATTAGGACAAACAAAAGATACAACAATACTTTCCATCAAAGCTTGTGCAATATTATTGACCAAGTAATCCATTATCATATGAGCTTTTGCTTCCATTTACTTTCATACTTATTTTATTAATGTTATTTTTTCCATGGCAAACTGAAAATAGCTTCTATAACAGCAATACAATTGAAATTTGAAACCCCTAGTAGGCTTTTGAGATTGACTATTTTTGAACATTGCTTTTGAAACTGATTATTTTTTGGCCTTTCTTTTGACCTTAATTTTTTGGTATGGAATAAGTGCAATGTTGGTGTAAATATTCCACATTACAAATTTTGTTGATAGTACTGCTAAGTACAACAATATGATTGGTCTTTATGACTATCTTTGTTTTTCTCTATTTAGTACTTATTAATTTAGCAATATATGATTAAGAATGCTACAGGAAAGAGAAAAGTGTTTAGAGAACACTTTATTTGTAGTTGTATTTGATAGCATAGTATTTTTAGAAGGGTATATTGTACATTTATGTTACTATACTAAAAAACCCTACCAAAAGAAAAACATACTTGACAAGTTTCTTAGTGGTGCAGGGCTTTTTAAGTGTATTTGCTGATTGTAATGTTTACTGGATTTTGTTTTCTAAAAATTTTGACCTAAAAATCTTAGAATTTCTCAACTGTGCAACACTGTGATGATTTATTTCCTAGTTTTATTGTAATATTAATCACTTTGAACTTGAAGTAATCTTTTTTACCCTACAAGGTTGATGTTGCAAGAATTTCATTATGTGTACTTCTTTTAATCACACCTTTTGAGGATATATTGCCTCTTATTCCTATTATAACTAACCTAAGCAATTTATTTTTTCTTTTCAATGGGAGATTTTTTTTGTATTTAATTAGGATTGTTGTTTGGAGATTGTAGTGTGGAAGAGTGTGCTCATTACTTGGAGACAATAAAAACATATGAGAACAAGCCAACTAATAGTATTCTGAAGCATACTGACAACAACTATCTATCACGAATATTCTTCATACCTCTATTGAATAAAAGTTGTACACTATTCATGTAGATTTAATAAGCCAATTTATGTTTTAAGTTCAAATTTTCAAATATATAATAGTCATTTATATTTTGGAGGGAAGCATTAGTTTTAGAATTGAACCTTTCAACCCAATGAAAGTTGGTTGAATTGGTTATATTCTGAAGTCTTGTATATGTAAGAGGGAGCCACTGTTACAGATATAGAAGAGGGAGTCAGGTGTATGGATTGGTGTAATACCACAAGCAATAAAACTTCAATTTCTACAAGATTTCCTTGATCCTTTGGAGTCTCAAATCAATTTGGTTTGCTTTATTAATGCATTGATAGGAGTTATTAACCATCCACATTTCTAATTGATGTTTTCCACATTGTGTTAAACTTGCTACCACACCAATTGTAGAACCGGTGACTTCTTTTAACTATTTACATGCTGCAATAGAATTTAAGAATAATGGAAATCATTCCATGAGGATGGGGGCTCAATATTCATGGAATGATTGGAATTGACATGTGTTACAAGTTACTATCTAGGCACATGCAGGATTGAACAAGATAGGAGTGATCTCAATTAAACAACAACATGAGAGTTGAACTATTCATCTAGGACTCCACATTTTGCATGCATGTCTACCAAGGTAGTTGAAACTTAAACAAATATATTCTCTCAATATATCTATTTTGTGCATATCCAGCAACCATGGCTTTTGATGACCACATTACGTTCAGGCATCCTGTCAAATAGTTCACATGACTTATCTATGCTTCCATTTCGCAAGCATGTCTCCCAAGGAAAATGCTACCACTTCATCTATAACATTTGAGAAAATCCTTTATACTTTGATGGATGCCTATATCTTATCCCAAAGCTCTCATTCAATAGTTATGATATGATCAATCAAGAGGAAACAGTTGAGAGCTTAGAGTAACACAATTTTCAAATGATCATATGAAATGAAATGGGCGTGCAAGTAGAAGGAAACTATAAAGAGATTGTGTACAGATGAAGGCATGAAATGGATGGTTTTCAAGCACTCAACATAGACACTCAGCATTCAATACATATCATCATTCAAGATCAAATGGGTGTGTGGGATAATACGCATGCTGAATAATAAAGGAGGGAATTGAACCCTCCTTGAGGCTCACACTTGTTGAGGTCCACTTTAACAATGGCCCTTCCCGTGAAATTGCTATCTAAAACCTTTCTAATGAGATAATGTGTTATGAGTTCTTCATTAGTGGGATGGAATGTAAATCTAGGAGGCAATTGTGCATCATCCATATCATTATTGTAACTAAAGTTAAGAGCCTCTATTATTGAATTCTCTTCCCTATCACCCATATTCATTTCCTTTTCTATTCATGCTTCACATGGGAGTCTTTTTATATGATGATTCATTTTCAATCATGTCCATTCACTACCAAACAATTCATATTCTACAAATTCGAGATGCTGGAACTTTTATGGATGTGCAGGCCATCATAACATACTATAGGGAGGATCACAAACTTATTCTCAACTGTAAGACTTAGGCAAGTGATACAAATTGTAGAATCTTAACATATGGTTGTTCAAATTTTGTATCTCCTAAATGATTTCCTTTTACCATATAACATGTTGTGCATAATTGCCAAGTTTTCTTATTGTATAAGGCATATTAATGAAGAGGCATGTTAGTTATTGTCGGTGTTTACGATAGTTTGATTAGTTATTGTTGATGTTTTTCAGGCATTTTATAAAATAGTTCAAATGCCTTGCATATGATTTAACATTTTGCATGCATCATACACTCTCTCATCTGGTTGATGATGGATTACAGAGAGTGGTCTGAAATGATGATGCTAAAAAACACACAATAAAATCCAAAATGAAATTGCATTACAAATGGATTGTGGAAATCTAATATTGTTAATTTTGCATGCATTTCTACCAGGAAAATCACAACTTAAACATATATATTTATATGTTTAAGTTGTGATTGTCCTGGTAGACATGCAGACAATCACAACTTAAACATATATATTTATATGTTTAAGTTGTGATTGTCCTGGTAGACATGCATGCAAAATTAACAATCTCAGATTTCCATAATCCATTTGTAATGCAATTTCATTTTGGATTTGATTGTGCATGTTTTTAAGCATCATCATTTCAGACCACTCTCCATCATCAACTGGATGAGAGAGTGCAAGATGCATGCAAAATGTCATATCATACACAAGGCATGTGAACTGTTTTATAGAATTCCTAAAAAAAATTTACACCCAGGTGTTGGTAGAAATTTCTACCTTCATTGGTCGAAATTTCTACCAATGCCTGGGTGTTTTCTACCTTCATTGGTAAAAATTTCTTCCTTCATTGGTCAAAATTTCTACCTTTATTGGTCAAAATTTTCTACCTTCATTGGTTGAAATTTCTACCTTCATTGATCAAAATTTTCTACCTTCATTGGTTGAAATTCTACCTTTATTGGTCAAAATTTTCTACCTTCATTAGTCAAAATTTCTACCTTTATTGGTCAAAATTTTGACCAATTCTTGGCAGAACTTGCACTATAGCTCTAGAAGGTTTTCGCCCTATGTATTGGTCAAAATTTGTCATGCCAAAAATATAAGGGGCAAAAACGAACACAAATTTTTATTTTTTTTAAGACTATGATTCAATAAGATAATGCGGTCGACAGGGTTTAAGATACAGGTAGACAAAGGATTATGAGAAGCTAAATGCAAGATCACCATAGATAAGTAATAGGTTTATGACTTAGTTTGATCATTCGTAAAAGTGATTATTTGGGTGAATTGTTAGTCTCTTAGAAAATCCATTAAAGAAATTAGATGACTAATCTATTTAACTAAAGTCATAATTCATCAATTTGTTTTAATGATACAATTTAATTATGGGAAATAAATCACTAACCCTAAAGGTCGTCTAATTGGCTAGTCTCTCTAATAACTTAATAACTTGATCGACATTAAATTCTAAACCATTAAACATACTGGAAAATCTGAAATTTTAGAAGATCAACTAAAATTTTACTATTCAACCAAGCTAACTACGTTTATAACTTTAATCAAACCTAAACTAACTCATTAACTTATCATTTACAATAGAAATTGCGACTAGGTTTAATTCAATTAAATCTATAAGTTAAACTAAGCTTTATTCCAAACTATTTTAAATTTAAGTCAAATGTTAAAATGTCAATAATAAGATTAATCTAATTTATCCCCCAATAGTATGAATTAGATAGTAAAGCATTAAAACTAATTTAATTAATATACATTAAAATCAACTCAACTTTAAGTTAGGTCTAATAATAATCTAACAATTAAAAAAAAACATTCTTAATTAAAATTAAATATAATTTTAAATACTAATTAACATTTATTTAACTTCCCTAAAGCTACATACTAACTAAAGCTTTTCATCTTATACTAACAATGATACTAAATTACTAACCCAAAAACCCACTAACCTATAACTTACTAACCCAACAACCACACCACAAAATAAATTCAATACTAAAACTACTAACCTAAATTCCCTTCTAACTAACCACTAACTCCACATAACATAACAAAAAACAAAAAAACAAAAGACAATTACTAATCTAAAATACCCCACCCCCTAAGCTATTACCTACCCCTAGTGCCCATCACAAGGCCCGCCCACGCACTGCCTGAGACCTGTGCGTGGCAGGTCTGTACCCTATCCTTGCATGGGGGACACGTCACCTGCAGGGCCTACATTTGGAGAAGGGCAGGGGAGTGGAGTGTACACTACCCTTGTATGAAAACAAGCTTAATTGCCCTCCCATCCCAAGACAAGGTCAACGCATACAGTTAGGGAAAGGAATATGGGGGAGGTGCCTTGGTTAATTTATAAATTGCTATAAAAACATTTTCTTGCCTTCCCCACATGCGATTTGACACATGTACTTGCTGTAAGGTTGGGGGGGATTTAATTTAGAAGGTAAGTTATGTTTTTTTTTTTTTTTTTGAACAATAAGATAAATGGAAATGATGGTCTAGCAAGGTACCCTGTCCCCTTAGTCCTTAACAATTAAATACAAAAGTTTTATAGGTAGAATATGTCAACAAGATATGTAATTAAATGTTTTAGTTTAATTGCATTTAGCTTATATTCCTTTTAAAAGACTTAATATTCTTTTCTTTTCTTTTTTATTAATTGCACTCTAAAAGGATAATACAGAGAATATTCTCTATGACATGGGGGAATTAAATTTTGTTTCCCATACATTTTCTAGAGAGTCTTTTGAACCTGGAGATGCATATTTTGAAAGTTCATTTTCTAAGTGTTGATGTATATGTTCATTTTCCTTTTAACACAAGGGGAAAAATTTTAACCCAATGTCAGCATAGATTTTTCTATGAACATTAAACTAATACAAGGTTTTGAATAGAGTTTTTTTTTTTTTTTTGTCTTTCATCTTATAGTTTATGTTTTATCTGTTCATTATATCTCAAGGTGTATGTTCTTTTCTTTTTGAATTCAAGGAAATACATGATCTCTTGATCAATTGTTTCTATTCATAGTGAAACTTAGCAATGAAGGTGAAAACTTTGTGATCGCAATGTAGGATTTTGATTACATTTAATACTTAGATATCAATATGAAAACTTCAACATAACAAATTGCCTTCCATTAACACAATTGAAAACTTGGAAATTCACAATTCAAGACATTATCTATCATTCTATTTTCTCACATACATATGCCAAAATTTGGAATCACATGAGAGCATTGCAAGGAGAATTTCATAATCTTTTCTTTTCTCTATTATTCATCCTGGTTTAAGGTTCCATCGGGAAAGAACCAGTAAGAAAATCTGATGTCTTTTCCACTACATCAAATTTCAATTACAACTTACATAATATTACAATTCAATGAATTTTCTTCAAGGCTTTCACAAGAGAACTTTTTCAAATGACTTCAATGCATTAAGGAAACCATGGAAGAGACAAGGGCCAACATGGAGGTAAACAACACAATGAGATGAGCAATTCAAGCATGCATTCCCAACCTGATTTGCACAATAGGTCCAACAATGAACCAATAAGGGGGAAGGTGGATTTTCTCAATAGGAGAAGTCAATCACCATACCATCACATAGCCCTTTCGGGGCTAAAACTTAAAGAACTTCCATTCTTTTACAAGGCCCTTTCGAGGCTATTTCCACAAGGATTTTCATTCCTTTCCATATTCAAGAATTCTCAATAACCACAAGGTATGGGATGACAAGTAGGGGCCCATAAACCCTACCCTTTTTCCCTCCTCTCACCATGAGAGGAGACTCTACACTATTGAGGTCCAACTAAGGCCCTTTCCCCAAACATGGCCACTTCTTCCCTATCCAAGGGTGAGTGATGCCAAAACAATCCCCATGAAATCCTCTCAAAACACAACACATCAAGACAAGCATAAGAATGCATCAGAAACAAACAAGAATCCCTCCAAATCCATCCCAACACACAAGCAAGCACAAAAAAAGAACAACACATCAACTTATACATGATTCAAGCATAGACAACATGAAGAACAATTCAAAGGACTTAATAGGAGCAAATAAGGACTTAATAGGAGCAAATAAAAGCTAGGGAAAAAATAGTATGACCAAATAAAAACCTTTAAAGAATTTACAATACAAGATAGCACAAAATTAACAAGTGGTTTAGTTCTACCTTTCCATCGAGTCTCATCGACTAAATTTCTTGCACACTCATTGAACACATTAGTAGATCAAGAAATCTCATGCGTTATGTAAATTACATATCAAAAAATAATCATATAAATTAAAGCATCCATTTTCTAATAATCAACTATTAATTTAATTTTACTCATATTTCTAACCATTAGAATTGCATAATCCAAGTGTTAGTTTTGCATACATTTCATCATTATACATCTTCATAAAACATTAAATGACGAAATCAAATAATTGAAGTAAAGCATCACACATTGTAAAATAGCATAATAGTGTTCAGTGCATCAAATAATGTTCTGACATATCAAGTCAAGAGAATCAAAATAGTAATGTATCATCAATGCTAGGATGGGTCGAGGCGGGGCCTCACAAAATTTTGACCAATGTACTAGTGCTTTGTTGTAATTTTTTATGCGTTGGAGCGGTGAAGGGTAAGTTCCCCCCCCCCCCCCCCCCCTTGCGTAGCGCCCCATTTGGGCATGCTTGCAATACCCTTGGGCGCACTTGCAGTGGCATCCCAGGTGCTACGCCCACACGCTACCATTGGGCATGCGTACGATAGTGCCTATGTGACATTGTTTTTGGGCGCGCTCATGCATGACATCTGCAATGTTGCCCTTAGGCACACACATTGGATCACCCACACAGCCTTGCCCTCGGGTGTGTCTATTTGCAGCGGCTACTTCATTTCTTTTACAAATCTTTTTAAAAAAAAAAGAAAAGTTTAAAGTTTTAAAAAATTAAAAATATATATAAAACTTTTTTAAAAATTTGAAAAAAAATATATATAAAACTTTAAAAATTTAAAAAACCAAATTTTTTTTTTGAAAAAATAATAAATAAATAAAATAAAATAAAAGGATGCACCTAGCACACCTCCGAGGTGCACAAGGTGCACTAAAATTTGTCTTTCGGAGGTGTTTGTCTTAAATTAGGTATTTTTCATCTCTCAAGACTAATGTTTGCTTCTTTTTGTAGGTAAAAAAGGCATCCTCAACTTGTCTAGGTCATAACTTTTGACTCGGAGCTCAGAATTCAGCACCATTTACACCATTGGAAAGAACTGAAGATCTAATTTTAGTCCCTAAAATAGTGAGCCTTTGGCTGCCCATTTTTAGGGATCAATGAAGGTTTCAACTTAAAATTTTGAACAGAAGACCTTCAAAAAAGCCTTTTAAAAATGTCTAGAAAAGCTTGTGAAAAAATATGAAAAAGTTTCAAACATTTGATTATCTGGATTACTTGGTTTCTCAATGGGAAGGATAGGGTAGTTAGAGAGAAGACAAGCGTCAAAGATACAGAGGTTGGACACATGAAGAAGAATAGGTTCCTCATATTATGCAACTATTAATGACAAGATTCAACACAAATGCTTTGGGATTTTAGATCAAAGAACCAGGAGTTCAAGTTTATGAAAGTGATTAGCTATAAAGAGGGTATAAATCATCAAAAAGGGGCAAAGAATGTAGACAAAAAGTGATCTAAAACCACATTTGAGAAAAACCCAGAAACCATTTTCAAAATTAACAACTTCAATTTTTTAGTGATTTGAGCTATTGAGGTACATAGCTCTGTAGGTACATAGGTCTGCAGCTCCACATTTTTGAGGTGTATAGCTCTGTAGGTATGCAGCTCCACATTTTTGAAGTGTGTAGCTCTTTAGGTACACAATTCTACATTTTTGAGGTGTGCAACTCCATAATTTAGAGGTGTGCTGACAATTGATTGCCAGTTCCAAAAATAACACTTTCCATGCATCGGGAGCGCATTCTGATGGCAGTTTAACTTTGACACACACCTAGTGAAGGACTAGCTTCTATTTTTGGTGTCTCCATGCACTTCCACTTCAACGGATGGCTTCCTCCTACTTTCTCTCTCATGCTTTCATTATTTTTGACATGTAAAAGGTGCATGCATCCAATTAATGAATAAAATATGGATGGAGTCCCTATAAGCACTAGTTAGATTGTTAGTTTGTATATATTTAGTTTTTTTTAATGTTTTAAAAGTATTTTATTGCATGAAGATATCTCTCACTCTCAACGAAAATTGAGGAGACGATTTCTTATAAATACCCCATTGTAAAATGTAACAAAGGTTGCCATTATTATGCAATAAAATTATGCTATTGGTGCTCTCATTTGGAGTGTAGTGATTCTTGGTTGAACGTTTCATTGTTTTGTAGATTTTATTCATGAGATTGTGATTGAGCCAAAGATTTATTGTGTTGTTTCTAGTTGTGTAATCTTTTAGTTCTAGTGTTTGCAACATATATACAAATTCTACTGATGTAACGAGCTTGAGAAGAGATCACTCGATTGTGTCTACATAGCTTTTCATCTCACATGAGCACACTTTGTGTGGCCTTGTGATTTGATGAAGAGTGAAACATCATTTGATTTGTTAAAGATTCTCATCGACAATTGCATTAGTGGATTCTAGGAAGTGTTGCTCCTATTTTCATTGGTTTCCTACCAATTTCTTCAAAGGTTTAACTCATAGCAGGTTGTGCTCTATAGCTTATGTCCATTTAGGAATTTCAATTTCAAGTCATTTTGATTTCATATTATTTTCTTTCAATTTAATTATTTTCTTGTTAGAATAGGAATGCATTTTAGTTGCATTGGTAGTTGCATTCATTGAAAAAAACAAAAACACAAAATATTGTTCTTTTGTGTGCGATTCTAAGATAGCAAGTAGATCTGCTTTGATTTTGGAACAAAAGAAAGTGATTAGTACCAGCAAAGGTCTCCTTGTGAACAATCACATTTATCTTCAACTGAGCAAATCCTGGTGCGTTGCAAGATAAATACTAAACCTTGGAGTTGATCCCTAAAAGGATTATCTTTTCAAGAGAGGATATCACACAATGAATTCTTGTCATTGGCCTCGTGTAAAACAAGTCCCCAACAATATGTCAACACAAAGTTACTCTTATTTCCAAGTATTTTCTCATATGTATTAAAGATACATATATTTAGAATAATTTGTTTTATCTTATTCTTAGATCAATTTTTTCATCATCTAGTTTAATCTTGCATTTCATATAGATTAAATCCTTTGTACTAGTGGTTTGGTTATTGATCTCTCAACTTTGAGAGTGGATAGAAAAATTTGTCTAGTTAGAAGGAAACAAATAATTTTTTTGGATCATATTGAATGGATAATCACATGTTCATTTTGAGATATTTCTAGAATGTAAGAATCATGTTGGAGTGTGTGGTTAATTTAGAGGCCTACAATAGCACATACATTTCTTTTAAAAAAATCCAAAAAATAAAAATAAAAAAAGAACAAAAAAATTGAAAAACAAGAAAAGTGCAATTGATGAAAACCTGACAAACAAGCATCATGTTAGAAAAATAAGAAGCTCTACCAAGAAGGTGAAAACCTAGTAAATAGGCACCTCTTTTTCCAAATGCTACATCTTGCAATGTATCTTCTAGCTCTTGTATAGCTGCTTTCGTGATCTAGTTTGCTACTTTTTCTCATGAATCCATGGATTGTACCTTATCACTATCTTGGGAGAAACAAACTATTATATCATAGAGGATCTCTTAAGCTTCGGTCACCAGTTGTTCTAACTATGTTTGCCTACTATCGGTTGTTTCACTATAGAGCTTCCTCTCGAAGAAGATATTTTTCATGTCAGTCACCACTTGTTCTAACTATGACTACCTATTGTCTTTTGTTTTACTATAGAGATTCCTCTTGATGGAGATCTCTTTCATGTTGGTCACTAGTTGTTCTAACTACATCTTCCTATTGTCACTTGTTCCACTATAGAGATTCCTCTTGAAGAAGATCTCTTTTGCATCAGTCAATAGTTGATCTGATGGACGGATCTAGACTAATTGTAGTATTGAATGCTTAAATAAAATAAAATTAGTGGAAGTCTTTATACATTTAACATAAATGAAATTAAGCATCACAAACTCAAAAGCTTGAGGTGAAATAAATAGAATTGAGAGAGAGAAGAAGATAGAAAGTGCAAATAAAGTTTGATTTCGGAGTTTGCCACAAACGTGACTACGTCTCTAGGTTGGCTCCAATAGAGTATGACCGATCCGATTAATCTCCAGAAATCAATTACAAATATGCACCAAAGAAGACCATTTCTTCTAGCACTTCGATAGCATAACAATACTCTGAAGTATGAAAATGGCTCCAAAAAATCTCCTAGAAAAATCTCCCTATTCCTTTTTAAAAAACTTCACCAAGAGCAATTTCTCTCAAGTCTCCCTTATTTCCCGTTGCCTCCAAATGACATCCTACCCCCCTTTTTATACAAAATAATTGGCTTAAATTGGCTCAAAACCAATTAAGGGTATAAAAAAAAACATCCCCTTCGAATAACCCCCTTTGCCATTTTTACATTTTGGCATTTATATAATTTTAGGGATTAATGTTGTTAAAAATAACAAATAAATATATTTTAAGGGGGCTCCGTTGTTTTATACAGGTTAAATAACACATTTGCCATGCATTTAACAAGCCACATCAGTGGTGTATTGGCATGTAGCTATTTTAGGGGTGGCCAGGTCAAGGGTTCAACTCCCACCTATGCATCTTTTCAAATGGCTTTGGCGGCATTCCTAGATTAAATAAGAAATCTACTACAAAGTTGTTAAAAGCTCCATGTGGTGTAGTGGCAAGGAGGGAAAGTAGGGAATGAGAGGTTGGAGGTTCAAATCCAAATTTTTAAACCACCAAATTCGAGCTTGAGGTCCTATGTGGCACTATTTTATTTTCTCATATTTTTGACATGTGTCATCACTTGAGCTGCTGATATCATGATGACATCATCACTATTACATTTTGCCTCCAAAATTCAAACGGCCATAACTTTCACATATGAAGTCCGTTTTTGACAAAACGAACGCCGTTGGAAAGCTCTCATCGGGCTCTTTATTTTGAAATCGATTGTTGACCAATTTTGAGATGGTTTTATTTCGCCCCTTATCTAGCCCTCTGGTCTACTTGTTGACCAAAACTTTGACTGAGCATAACTTGCACAAACAGACTCCTTTTTGCTCCATTCAAGTTGCGTTGGAATCAAGACATTGAGATCTTTTTGATGGTGCAAAAATTTGAAGATTTGAAGACACTTCAATTTTCATGAAAATTATCCACCGGATCAGGCCTCCCCACTGAAGACCTTTTGGACCTCCAAAAGTGACATTTACTCCAACATAAAGTGAGGACTTGGCCTCCCCACTTGTCCTGTATCATCTGTACATTTGAATACCTAGCTTACAAGCACAATGAAGACTGCAACAACATTGTTGATCATAAACATTATTCTATCACTTCCATAAGCATCTGCATCAACTGTTGTAGCCACTAACCAACAAACATTGACTAGCATCAAGCTAAACAATAATGCACAAATGAAAGAGAATAAATCAACAACATATCAATCCTTAACAACAGGAACATCTCTACCCAAGGAACCATCAATGCTTTCAATCATCATTCCCTCATGTTGTACTGTGGGTGCATCTTGCAACATCTGACCCTGGTTAGCTATTCCAAGTTCAAGTGTAGAACCACCTATACTGATAGACATAAGAGTTAACTCTTTACTTGCATTAATTACCCTTTTTAACTGCCCTGTGTTTGCAAAAGAATGATCAGTCTTAATCCTGTGAGAATGTACAACATACTGAATGCCATCTTTAAACAAGTGATAATGATTCTTCTCCCTATAGAAAATTGCTTTTCTATCATAAAGATAGGGGCTACCAAGCACTATCCCATAGATATCCAGTGGAACCACATCAAACTGTACTCCATCCACAAATTTACTAGTGATGGCAAAACTTAAGGTGCATTGTCTTGTTAGTTGCAACTTATCATTTTCACAAATCTTGCCTAGTGGATAAGGTTTCTTATGTAATGTAGTTTTCAATTCCAAGTTTCTTACAATACTTTCAGAAATCAAGTTCACTTGAGAACCACTATCTATCAGTGCATCAATTTTAGTGTTCTTAGCAACAACCCTTAAATGAAAAAGCTCATTCCTTTTCTTATCTTCAGACAAATTATTTTTTGTAGAAGTAGAAGCACAACTAGCAACAGAAACAATAGAAATAGAAACTTTACCTTTCAAACCCATAGTTGTTATCTTAGTCTCATCGTCTAAATCTGAACCAAGATCCATAACAACATTTGCTGCTTTCTCCTTACCTTTCTATTTCTGATCCAATTTTTGAGCCCACTTAGGCTTCAATTCAGGATGCAACTTCCAACAATGTTCTTCATCATGACCCTTCCTGTCACAATGAGTACAAGAAAGTTTCTCATCCTGCTTGATTGTAGCTGCCTTCTTTCCTTTCTCTGTCTTTGCATTCTTAGAAGATTTCTTTACATCATTATCAAACTTATAAATAAAAGATCCTTTACCCCTTAACTCTAAGTGTGTAGCTTGAATAGACACTTCATCCAGATTACAAGGGTTCAATACCAAAATAGAATGTCTAAGGTAGGAATGAAGACCTCCTATGTACTTCAACAAAGTATCTTGGGTGTAAAAAGGAACATTCAAAGCAATAGCCCTTTTCCTAAATTCGTGGGTGTACTCTTGGACAGTTAGATCTTTCCCTTTCCTAAACATTTGCCAATCCATCATTAACTATTGCATATGTCCTAAGGGATAAAATTGCTTCTTAAGAGCATTAACAAACTCTTCCCAAGTTAAACTGACTCTACCATGTTGTGAAATTTCTGCCTTAGTCTTACTCTCCCACCAGGTTAAAGCTGTACCTCCTAACCGAAGAGTAGCTAATTGAATCCTATCAATATCATCTAATAGGTTCTAGACTCTACAATAGACTTCTACTTGTTGAATCCAATCATCCAATTTTTTAGCATCAAGTTCACCACAATACTTAGGCAAGTCAAATTTTACATCCAATTTGATCTTAGGGTAAAAGCACGAACCTGTGTCACCTTTTATAAAGAAACATGATATCAAAATGTGACAGTTCAACATTAGTGACAAAAAAAATGGTATTTGTGTTTAAAATATGAAGATGATGTAAACTGATCAAATGTGTAGAATTGGATGAATCTTATGCCTATAATTTTTATAATTTTTTTGAGTAAGAATTTATTCATTTTATTTTATTTTGAAGTCCCTTTTTTAACTATAAAAAATATAGGGTGTAGTTCCCATCAAACAAGTATATGCAAATCATCTTTTTTTGTTCTGATTTAAAAATATCTTATAGATGACATGTATAGCTAGTGCACAAAAAAAGAAATAATTATTTTTGATGTATATTTTCTTTGTCATAAGTACTCAAGTTTGACCTTATCAGAATCCAACAATTTTTTCCTCCCATCAAAACTTTCCTATCAAATCTATACCTTTTTGAAAAAAAATTACATATTTGTGAAGAGGATTCTCTCCTCTAGAGATAAATATAATTTTTTTATTTTTTTGATATGATTTACTATTTTTTTCCCTTTTTTGAGGGAGCATCTTCTAAAATGTTGAAATATTGACTTATAATACTTTGAGATTATAACATATTATAACTAATCAAAACACTCAAAAATTTATGTAATGATGGTATTGAATTTGAAATCTATAAAAGGGTATTTTTAGTTTTTGAAAAAAAATGAGTTTTGATAGAGAAATGAGATTTGACCAAAATAGGTTTTGGTATCACAAACGGTGACATAGATCTGTGCTTTTACCCCTTAGGCTTATACCCACTCTTGAAAGGATTAGAAGACATAGAATGAGGAGAAGATGGAGAAGAAGGAGAAGAGGGAGGAGAAGAAGAAGAGGATGGATCTTGTTGCTTGTCACCATCTCCATGATGTTTCCCTATCTTGTCTTCATGATCTCCTTGCTTCAACAAACCTCCTTCACATTCCTTCCATTCTTGTCTCTCTTGAAAAAGAATGTCCACCTTAGCCTTCATCTCAAGGAATGCTCTTCAAAATTCCTGCTCGCTAATCTCATCAGGAACCTCCATTCCAGAAATAGACATCTTCAAAAATGTCCTACACTTCCCAATCTTAGGATTAAATTCTTCAAGCTTGACTATGCCCTTTTGAATCCTGGATCTTGTTAGCATTCAAGAAAACAACTGCAATAATAGTCAACTGGGATCTGATACCACTTGATCTGATGGACGAATCTAGACTAATTGCAGCATTGAATGCTTAAATAAAATCGAATTAGCGGAAGTCTTTATACATTTAACATAAATGAAATTAAGCATCACAAACTCAAAAGCTTGAGGTGAAATAAACAGAATTGAGAGAGAGAAGAAGATAGAAAGTGCAAACAAAGTTTGATTTCGGAGTTCACCACAAACATGACATCTCTAGGTCGGCTCCAATAGAGTACGACCGATCCGATTAATCTCCAAAAATCAATTACAAATATGCACCAAAGAAGACCATTTCTTCTAGCACTTCGATAGCATAACAATACTCTGAAGTACGAAAATGGCTCCAAAAAATCTCCTAGAAAAATCTCCCTATTCCTTTTTTAAAAACTTCACCAAGAGCAATTTCTCTCAAGTCTCCCTTGTTTCCCGTTGCCTCCAAATGACATCCTACCCCCCTTTTTATACAAAATAATCGGCTTAAATTGGCTCAAAACCAATTAAGGGTATAAAACAAAACATCCCCTTTTCCATTTTAACATTTTGGCATTTATATAATTTTAGGGATTAATGTTGTTAAAAATAACAAATAAATCTATTTTAAGGGGGCTCCGCTTTTTGATACAGGTTAAATAACACATCTGCCATGCATTTAACAAGCCACATCAGTGGTGTATTGGCATGTAGCTATTTTAGGGGCTGCCACGTCAAGGGTTCAACTCCCACCTATGCGTCTTTTCAAATAGCTTTGGTGGCATTCCTAGATTAAATAAGAAATCTGCTACAAAGTTGTTAAAAGCTCCATGTGGTGTAGTGGCAAGGAGGGAAAGTAGGGAATGAGAGGTTGGAGGTTCAAATCTCTTCAACAAATTTTTAAACCACCAAATTTGAGCTTGAGGTGCTATGTGGCACTATTTTATTTGCTCATATTTTTGACATGTGTCATCACTTGAGCTGCTGATATCATGATGATGTCATCACTATTACATTTTGCCTCCAAAATTCAAATGGCCATAACTTTCACATATGAAGTCCATTTTTGACGAAATGAACATCATTGGAAAGCTCTCATCGGGCTCTTCATTTTGAAATCCATTGTCGACCACTTTTGAGATGGTTTGATTTCACCCCTTATCTAGCCCTCTGGTCTACCTGTTGACCAAAACTTTGACTGAGCATAACTTGCAAAAACAGACTCTTTTTTGCTCCGTTCAATTTGCATTGGAATCAAGACGTTGAGATCTTTTTGATGGTGCAAAAATTTGGAGATTTGAAGACACTTCAATTTTCATTGAAATTATCCACCGGATCAACAGTTGTTCTATGTATGTCTACTGTCACTTAGTTTCCTACTAAGGTTCTTCTTAATGAAGACTTTTCTCTAATAATGGTCACCAATTTTCCTAAATGAGTCTTTCTATTATCATCCTCCTACTAAAGAGATTTCTTTTACATATTTTCTAAATATCGACACTTGACATAAATCCTATAACACTGACACTAAAATGGAAACATTGATACTATTTGAAATATGTTGAGCTTTTCTTTTCTTTTTCTTTTTTCACTTTATCATTTCCCTTGAGCAACTTGAGGATGTCTCTTTTGACTAGAGAAGTGAGGACTAGGGGCATGATCTTTTCTTTGCTTTCTATTTGATGGTTTAGTTCCAATGATCTAGAACATCCATATAAAAGGGGTGTTCACTATTAGAGCCTCTATCTTGTATTAGATAGTTGTGTGTACCTCAACTTATTTTATATGGATACTTCAATGAGGTTGGTTCTTTTCTTTTCATTTTTGAGTGAATTCTTTATACTATAGTAAATACTGATACTCCTACTAATTGAATGTGTGGGTCACTGCGAGTATGCTTAACACAATTTTATCTTAAGTTACAAGCACAAGGATCATTGCAGATAGAATATTTACTAAGTACTTAGCATAAGAAGGATTTGTCATGTGTTTGGTGTGTCTTTACACAAGAACATTCTAGTCATCCTATCATTTATGCTCTAATGGTTATATTCACTTGCTACATTAAAAGGGACAAATGTTTCTGTCATTCTTTCTTCTTGTTCCTTAATGCTTGCATTTAATCCTGAGAAAACTAAGACATATGTCATATTCATATTCTCATGATTGCAATGTCAATGCAAATTGTATGACATTTGTGGGTCTAACTAAACACTTGATGATGATAATTTTATGAGTTTAGTAACCAGACCTAGGGTTTCATCTAGCATAGAGTTGCATTGGATACTCTATTTGCATAAGAGCACAATTTGATCACTACTTTACTTGCATCTTTCAGTATGAGAAGTTTTTGGTATCTTCAAAGTCTCACCTAGAGCTATCTAGATCATCTGTCCATGGTATCTATAGATGTATGGCTCATGGTCCTACCTCATGTCAGCACATATCACCCTTATGATGGTTAAGTGCTCCCATGCCCATACTTGAATAACATAAACTTTGGCTACCATGCTCTTCTTCTCTTGATACACCACCTCATGCATCTCATGGTACATGTAAGCTAGAATACACTAACCCCATTTGAAACATGTTGGCTTCTCTAGCATCCTTTGTAGCATCCACCCTCATCCACACTCTAGCCCATACTGACCTTTGTTAGGCATTAGAAAGTAGCTGAGGAATATATTGAGTACTATTGCCATTCTATGGGCAGGGCCATATGTCTACACTAACTCCTCCCATGTGATGGCTATACCCATGTTGAGATCCTCCTAGAAGTTGGTCCTCAATGCCAATGTACCTAGTCTCAATTGACTATCATACTCAACCCATGGTTCATGGAAAGGTATTTGTAGAATATGCTATATGTCCTTAGGGGTGATAGTAATCTATCTTAGGGGAAAGTGAAAAGTGTTTGTCTCCAAATGGAAATGCTCAACAAGTGTATTCAATAACCTAATTTTTTAAATTTCTCTGATGGGCATAAAAATCACCCCCTAGCTAATTGGATATCTCTAAACTCATTTTCAAGATCAAAGTCAAAATCTAACACACTTGAACAACTCAAAATCACATTTTAAAATTTGGGACTGATGTGATCAAATGCTTGTACAATTTATCTTCTGATACAATATGAATTTGATAACACCATCAACTCAACATTTTATCAAAATTTTCAAAAAAAATCATAAATAGTCACCTCTAATCAACCTTAGTCAAATTTGGTCAACCAAACCTCTGAGTCACTCTAAATTGACTCAAAATTATACCCAAGCTCTTCTACTTCATTCCATATATTTCTAAATATTAGATCATACTAATATCTTTAAATATATTTCTTTACATCACTATTCTCATATGTCATCTTCCAATTTATCTCCCTAGGGGGCACGATGATTACATCGGTGAATCAATCAAATCTTACTTCAATCTATTTTGAATTTAATTTCCTCATTGCTAGGGGCATCTCATCACTAGGGGCATCTTTGTTTCCTCTATCTAGAATTATATACTATATCTTATTTATTGATTAGATGATCAAAATCATAGTAGTCCTTGTCATAGCTCGATGGATAGGTATGTAGGCATTCTATTCGAACTCTTGAGTGTTAATCCTAGTTTTTGGGATAATCCTATGACTCATGATAGGTCTTGTTATTCTTTTTATTGACCAGTATTTATGTGTTCTATCTAGACTCTAGAGGATTAAGATTTCTTTTTGTCAATGTTCAATGGACAAGTATCAGGGCATTCTAACCTTGACTCTTAAGCCCCATTCTAGGGAAAATCCTTAAATCGTGATTAATCTTGTCATATTTTAATGAATAGGTATTAGGCTCTTCTAACTATGAATCCTAAGGATTGAGTCTCATTCTAGGAATGATCATATAACTCATAATAATCTTTGTTCTCTTGGACTAGTATCTAGGTTTTCTATTTGAACTTTGGAGCTTTAAGCTTTGTTTTGGAGATAACCCTAAAAATATCATCAATTAGTTTTCATATCATCAATCTTATCTTACTTCTTGTTTTATGTTTTAGAATTTTAATTTCTTTGAATCAGCATGTTTCTCACACATTTATTTAAAGAGGGGCAAATGTAATACCACTAAATTGGCACATTGGCCTTCTGAACCAATTCTAGTGCATCAATCCTATTAAATCAATTTGTTGATCAATTAAGTCCTATTGTACTAAGTATTTTTAATTCTAATTAGCTTTAATCGACCTAAGTCTCAAATGTAGAAAACAAATGAAAATCCACCCCCTTTAGCTAATACACATGAAAATTGAATTAAATATATTGATTTAATTAAATATCCTCATCATAATTATTGAAACTAATTATTTAATTAATTAGAATATTAGATTATGAGGTCATATTTGAATGGATCAATATTCTTTCCTAATTCAAAAGGAATTAAATATATTTATTTAATTAAATATTGTTATCATATTTTTTTTTGTTAAGTAAAAACATGTTTTGATAGGACTCGAAACCTTTTACAAAGAGCAAAGCATATAAGCATTAAAAATCCAAATGAAACTATGCATCAACTCCCAGAGTAGTAACATTTAGAACTAAAGAACCCTTAAAACAAAAGGGCAAACAATAGAAAAAATAAAAAAACCAAAAAAAATACAACAAAAGAATAGCTAGAAAGTCTTCAACAAGTCCACAACCTGATTAGCTAGAATGTTCATTTTAACTATAGAATCCCTTAGCTCATCAAGCTCTTTATTTTCCATAGCCTCAGGTTTCTTTGAAATTTTCCTAGTATGTTTACTAGGTCCTTGATCATCCCTCAGCTCCTTATTGCTATTGTCCTCTCCCTCCTGTTCCAGCTTCTCCAAAATAATCTTAATATTTTCAACAATGGCCTTTAAAATTAAGCAGCTTTGTTCAGCAATATTTTTCATTGTGTTCTCAATTCTTATCATAATTGTTGAAAATAATTATTTAATTATTCTAATATTATTTTATGAGGTTATATATGAATGGTCCAATATTCCTCCCAAATTTATCTCATTCAACTCCATAAAAAATGGAAGACTCGATCTCTCCTCTATTCTGAACCATTCATCTAGTTTAATCTTGACCGTTCATTAGGTCCAAGATTCTATAAAAGAGATCCTCGATCTCTCATTTGATAGAGGATGTAAGTGAAGAGTATGAAACTACTATTGGATGGAGCAATCAATAATTTTGCACTCACAAATCCATTATTTTCACATGCTTATCATAAAGATTACAATGGATTCATTTAGATTAATTTTCTTCTCTTGTTCTTAGATTTATTCAAATATCATCTAGATTAATTCATATATTTGCATACAAAATCTCAAAAACATAGATTAATCTTGCATTTGTATCCATTTAAATCCTTCGTACTAGTTTGTTTGGTTACTAAAATCTCAATTTTGAGAGCAGATAGTAAAACCCCATCTAGTTAGAAGACAATAGATCACCTTGTACAGACATGCTAGATGAATAATAGCATGTTCATTCGAGGATGTTACTGAAAAACAATGATCATGTTGAAGTGTATGGTTGAATTAGAGGTGCATATTTAACACTCATGCTAATTAGATTATTGGAAGCAAATAAAAAGGAGTCATGAAAATAAATAGATTACATGAAGAATTGTGTTTGATTTCTTAGGTTGAAACAAAGAGTGTAGATGTGGCATGAAAAGATGATCATTGGATTCAAGAAATAAAGAAAGAACTAGATCAAATTGTGAAGAACGAGATATTGGAATTGTTTCCTAGACCTAAATACAAGAATGCTATAGGAACTAAATGGGTTTTTAGAAATGAGATAAATAAACAAAGTGAGGTTGTAACAAATAAAGCAAGATTGGTATGCAAAGGATATTCAAAACTAGAAGGTATAAACTCTGAAGAGATATTTTCCCCTATTTCAAGAATTCAAGCAGTAAGAATTTTCTTGGCTTATGCAAAAAAGCAAGAACTTCAAAGTGTATTAGATGGATATAAAGTCAACATTTTTGAATGGATAAGTTGAAGAATAAGTCTAAGTTCAGTAGCCTAAAGGATTTCCTTTGAAAGAAGAATAGGATATGGTATATCGATTGAAGAAAATATTGTATGGTCTAAAGAAAGCACCTAGAACCTAGTATGTGATATTAGAAAAGTATTTGGAAAAGTTTGATTTTTCTAAAGGTAGGGAAGATAGTAACTTGTATTTGAAATAAATTGAGAATAGATTGTTGATTATTGTGATATTTGTGGATGACATAATGTTTGGAGGTAACAATGAAGCAAGTGAAAAATTTGTTGGTGAAATGAAGAATAAATTTGAGATGAGTATGACTGGTGAGATAAAATATTTCTTGGGTATACATATTGTATAGAATTGTTATGGTATCTTCCTATCATAGACTAAGTATTTGAAAGACATGTTGAAAATATTTGTCTTGGAAAGTTGTAAGTCTATTGGTACACCTACAATAACTAGCTACAAGTAATATAACAAAGATGAGACACCTATAGTTGAGTAGAAAAATTATAGATCCATGATTGAAGGTTTTCAATATCTAACTCACATTAGACTAGATATAGAAAATGTAGTTGGTAAAGTAGCAAGATTTCAAGTAGATCCTAGAGAAAAACATTATGTGGTAGTAAAGAGAATATTTAGATATTTGAAGGGTACATATGATTTTGGACTATGGTATCATAGATCAAGTGACTTTACTTTGTGTGCATATATTGATGTGGATTAGGTAGGTAGTATAGTTTCCAAAAAGAGTACAAGTGGTAGAGAATTTTTCCTTGGAAGAAAATTAGTCTCTTAGCTAAGAAAGAAATAAGATTGTATCTGAAAGAGTACAACATAAGCATAATATGTAGCAGCAACAAACACTTGTAATCAAATAATATGGATGAAGTAGATGCTGAAGAACATTGGGATAGAGTTTTTAGAATCTGATATTATACATTGTGATAACACAAGTATGGTAACTATGTCTAATATTCCTATGTTGCATTCTAATACTAAGAATATATCCATTAAATATCATATTTTGAGAGAGACAGAAAGTTGCAGAGAAAGAAATCATACTAGAGTATGTGAATACAAAAGAGTAGATTGCAGATATCTTTAAGAAGTCTTTTCCTAAGGATACTTTTGAGTATTTGTGAGGTATTCTTGGGGTTGTGACCCTATCTACTTTTGAGTAGATGATGCAAATAGTGCACCAGTCTAGTGTTAAAGAGCACTATTGTTTATCTGGACTAAATGTTGATTCTTCCTATATAGGAGAATGTTTGTGTTGAACAGAGAAATCAACAAGTCTTGGTAGTTGGTATAGAATAGTTTCTTTAGACACTTGAGCTTATTGAATATTTTGAACAATTGATTGAAATAATGATGCCTTTGTCATTTTTGTGAATGGGGAGAAGTATATATGAAAAAAACCTCTAGCATAATGGGGGAGAGAGAGTACATGAAATTTTTTTCTAGTAGTATATGTTGGAGATGTATTTATAAGGGAGAAAATATCATGAGCTATTTATGTCAATGGGGAAGTCTATAAATGGGGGAGAAGTGTGAATAAATGATGTCGATCCATGTAAGAATGAGGAAGCACTAATGAAGAGTCATTTTAGTGAGTTTCATATTTTCTTTGTGAAGAGGTTTTGAAAAGAAGAGAGTAGAAATAGTAGCAATAAAGTTTGATTTTGATTTGGTATTCTTGGAATTTGGATGTTTTTAATCTATGTTTCCATCAATGTCAAAGGGGGAGATTGTTAGCATGAATTCTAATGATATTCCTTTGGGGAAGTATCCTAATAATTGGAGAGTTGGTTAGCATGATTAACATGTTGCATTCATGATTTTTTTTCTCAATGATGTCAACATAGTATTATTTCTATAAAGATTGGTAGAGTAGCACACATAGAAAAAGGTCATACGGATTGTGTTTTGATGATGAGGTCAAGTAGAGTTGATGATATGTTCGACATTGAGTCCTAATGAAATAAATAATTAATTGTGCATAGAGTCAAAGGCATGTGAGATTTATTCAATAATTACATAGGACTTTGTACAAATAGAGTACCTGAGAAGTGGTTTATGATGTTTGGGTTGTATCTCTTAACAGGCATAGAATTAGGATGAGAAAATTTAGGAAGTGATTGTATATATCCTAACAATTACACCAGTGAGTGTGCAAGGTCAAAGGTGACACATGGGATAATTTGTAAAGACTGTAAGCCAATTTTTTTTTGTAATTATGAAAAGATGTAAAGAGTTGTAATATCTTAACAAGGTCCTATAATAATTAATTAGGAAAACCTCAAGGTCTACTCAAGGAATTATTTTGAGGATATGGTTTAAAGGAAATTTATTTTCCTTGTCATGTAGTGTATTCTATTATATGTGAGCAAGTGATATGTGAGGATGGTCAATGCATGTAATTGATCCAAGGGATTATTAGATACAAAATTGGTGATCTAGTATTGAGATCAGAAGAGGTTTGGTCTAGTCAAGAGGATAGAGGAGTTTTAGTTATTTAACTTCTATTTCTACAAGGAATAATACAAAGATGAGTTAGACAATGTGTTTAGTGGTCTTGCCCCTAAATTTGTTTGGAAAGTGAGTCCTTATGCCTTCTACAACTCCTAAAAAGGTTGGCATAACTCCTAATAGGGTTGGAATTGTTAGAAATAGATAATACTGAGAGGGGAGGTTGAATTAGTATTCCTCAAACTTTTGTCCACAACTAAATATTGTTAATTACTTTATAACTTGCATATGAAAGTAAACCAATAGTTTTGAATAGTAAATAAACCCATACACATAGAGAACTCATAATACCATTATTTGTTAACTAGGGAAACCCTGGTCAAGGGAAAACCCTTGTGGGGATGATACCCACAAGATGATCCACTAAAAAAAAAGAATCATGTTAAGGATATTGACCATGTTAGGAGTCTATCAAATACATATAGTGTCTCGAGTCCTTGTTAGAGGACTAGACCCTATTAAAAGCCTCAACCCTATTAAGATTTTCTTCAACCCTATTGGGATTTGGTAGATCAAATACAATGTATGCAAAAAGATCCTACTTCACTAACATGCAATATAAAAATAAGTTTCTTTACAAGAATAGATATACATACTATTGATAATGTCTCACTATTGTATCTCACACTTGCTTTGATCATACACCATATTTTGTATCACACAAGGCTCACATTATTAGCATGAATGTTGATGATACTACATTTGGGGAGTATCCTAAATATTAGAGATTATTGACATGTTTCACTCATGATTGTGTTTGTCATTGATGTCAACATAGCAGTAAGTCTATGAATATTGGCAAAGTAGCAGGGAGTGATCTTAGTTGTATGGACAAGGTTCTGTTTTTCTAGTGATATGAATTTATGGACATGTTTAGTGTAGTGTCCTGATGATGAGGCTTAATGCACAACACATAAGTTGAAGACATATGGAAGTTGTACTTCATTTACTAAGAGTAGTATAGAGACAAGATGCTCGAAAGAAGTTTCTAATGTTTCTATTATATCTTTCATCTAAGATGGAATAAGAAGATGCATAGTCAATCAGTGATAGAGAACACTCTAACATGATGACATTAGTGGATGTGCAAGCCCTAGTGTCACACATGTGAGAATTTATGTAGACTATGAGTTGACAATGTTATTGTAATTGTAATTAATCAATTATCTTATTATAATTAATTGGGAAAGCCTCAAGGCTGACTCAAGAAATTATTTTGAAGATATGATATAAAGGGAAAAAAAATTCTTTGTTTTTAATGTGCTGTGGTCATTTTATGAATTTTGAAGTGCAAAAAGGAGCAGAGTATCTATTAATACAAGTAAGAAATCCGAGGGATTATCATATGCAAGTTTTGTGATTTGGTTACAATAGTAGGAGCAGTGGTACAGTTGATAGGATAGAGGAAGGAATTACTATTCATTTCTATTATTCTGCAAGGAATAATATAGAGATCACTTAGATAATGGGTTCATTGGTTTTTCCCTTGAAGCAGTTTGGGCAGTGGGTCTAGTTGTCTTTCGTAACTCCTAACAGGGTTGGCACAACTCCTAATAGAGTTGGAATTTCCTAATAGGGATTCAAATTTTCCTAATAGGGACTGATATGTACTAAATATTTTTATAGACTCCTAAAAGGGCTCATCCTCTAATAAGGAATATTTATATTAGTACATCTTTGTGGGTACCACCCCCATCGAGGTTTTCCCTCTGATCAAGGTTTCCCCTAGTTAACATATCTAGTGTTATTGTGCATGCATATCTTGATATGGTTTCTTATTATATTTTTGATATGGTTAAGTTTGTTTAAGGTTGAAAATTTTGATAATATTTGGATGGTTGATTCACACCCCCCTGTCTCAGTTATATTGGTGGACTATATATTCTAACATTCATATCAAATATACTTCCTTCACACTAGTTCACATCTCACTATAAGTACACATTAGCTGTGCAAGATATGATTTTTACTTATACCTTGCAAATGATCAAAACTCTAATTAGTTGGGCTTAAAACATGTTTAGCTAATTATAAAATAGCTTATGGGTTAACATCTAAGATGTTGGCCAATCATGGTTAAGTAATTATTTTTTTACCAAAATAATTCTTTAAGCCATACAATGCATTTTACTATCATGCTTTGTTATGCTCTATTAATTGACTATACTAGTAATTCTTCTTTAAATAACTTTGTATTATCTATGCATAAGCTAACTAGATTCTTTTTCCATACATATCGAATCTATCTCTGTGCTGCTACAAGTTATCTAATTCTTAGATGATTTTCTATATCTGATTACATAATGAAATACCAAAATATATATGTTTCCACAAATGAAAACACTCATACATCTACCTATCCATATTGCTAACAATCTCCCTCTTTCAATTGATGGCAACATTTGGTAAAATTAGCTAAATCCCAAAATGATGTCATACAAAACAATAATAAATACAAAAATAATTACTCAAAATAGGCCTCCAAAACTAAATAATATATTTCATGTCTTGATGGATCATTACATTCCTTATCTCTCTTTTTTGCAATAATTTCCTACACACATAGCTAAGCTCCCCCTTCCACACACACACACACACACAAATATATACATATATATAGACATATATATCTACATATACATGTATATGTATATGTATATGTATATGTATATGTATATATATATATATATATATATATATATATGTATATGTATATATATATGTATACACACACATTCTTAATACAATTTTTCTTACATTATATTCCCTACATTCTTCTACAATTTTCATTACATTCTTCTCCCCCTTTGGCATCAATGACAAAGGTTTCAAAAATGTGTGTGTGTGTACACACACACACACACACACACACACACACATATACATTCTTAATGCAATTTTTCTTACATTATATTCCCTACATTCTTCTACAATTTTCATTACATTCTTCTCCCCCTTTGGCATCAATGAAAAAAGTTTCAAAAATGTGTACAAACAAAACTATGTTAACTTTCTCTGTTCAACTTGAAATTCTAGATATACAATCTACAAAACCAAGTCCTAGTTTTTCAAGTTCCTTCTTCCAATTGTCTTTAACTATATCTAATATATTGATAAGTGCATATGATGTTGCTTCAAGTGAGCCCAATTTAGTATAGACAAATTTTTCATAGGATGCATTTGCTACTAGACACTCATCTAATTGCCTCTACAAAATGCTAACTTTAGGAGACAAATATTCTCCAAGGATAGAGAATCTCCTTATTTCCTTCTCCTTATTAGATTCAATGCCTCTGATATCATTGTGAACTTTTTCCATTTCTGCTCCAATATCTACAATACTTGCATCTAGTTTCTATAATTTGATTATAACTATTTGAAGCTCACTCATTCTTCTTTTGATTAGGTTATCAAATTCTAATAGTTAATTGTATGACATTGCACATTTTTCATACAATTTCTTAACTTCATCTATGCTCTCTCTCAGCTCTATAATGCAAACATTCAAGATCAACAAGTCATTTTTGGCATTTTTGTATATTGTGTCAAATAGTGATGCATCATGCTTAGTCTGAGCTTGCACTAAAGAAATATAAAACAAATTGGTGAACTCTACATGAAATTATCTTATCATTTATTTTTCCTTCTTCTATATATCAAGTTTTGTAATAGTGGTATGCACTATCTTTTGTATTCTTTCCAGAACTTCTTCTAAGGTTCTCTCCAAAGTCTTCAGAGACTTGTTCTTCTCTAGCAACTTTCTTGAAGTGATCATCAGACCCTTCTGATCATCATCCTCATCTGATACTACAGGAAATATGTTAACTATTGCTACTAGGGTAGTTGCTGCAATAGATGTAACTACTTGTAGTATAGTACTTTTCTTCTCTTCTTTGTTTCTTTCTCCTTATTTTCTTCTTTGATTCATTCTTCCTCCTTTCTCTTTTCTTCCTTCTTTATTTCTTCTTCCTCTTTTATTTATTTCTCCTTTTCTTCATCTTTCCTTATTTCTTCCTCCTTTTTCTTCTTCTTTCCTTCTTTCTTCCTCTTTTTTCTTTTCTTCATTCTTTCTTTCCTCTTCTTTTCTTTCTTCTTCTACTTTCCTCTTCTCATATTCAATCACCTTTATTTCTTTTCTTGTTCTACTCTTTTCTTTTCTTCTTCAGTCTTCCTCTTCATTATCCTCTTCAACAGAGATGGAATAAGTAGTAATATTGCCAACAGTGATGGTCCCATATTCTGCAAAAGGATTTTATTTATCATTAACAGATATATGAGTACTATCCACTTGGATGGATTCAGTCCCAATAACTATGTGTGGAGATGAGTGAATTTGATGAGTTTCCTTAACCTCTTCTTCATCATCAATATGTTAGGAACCTGTGTGTTCCTTCTATTTATTTTGTTAGAGTAGTGTTGTTGGACGCATATGCTTTGTAAGTCGTCCCGTGAGTATATTTTATTATCCCACATGCATAGGTAGTATTACTTTTCTAGATCGTACTCAGTATATAAGAATAGGTTGAGGCCCTTGATGGGCACGGACGAATTTATTGTATTGAGCTTGCTCAAAGGAGGTTACCCCCTCGAAGTGGCCTGCGATCAGTAGATTCATTCTGAGTTCTGCTATCACTTTGTATTCTGTTATTTCGAGCATTCTCACGATATTGCTATAAGGAGGTTCATCACATCTGGTATCAGAGCACTCTCTTGGGCTCGCTGGGTGGAAATTACATCAAATTTTTTTCTGTCGTGGCCTTCAGGTTCCTCTAATATCTCTTGTTATTGCAATAACTCTTTTCAGTTGTTCTGTCTGTGAGTGAATTTTTCTAAGTCGACTGTTCAAAAAAAAAAAAAAAAGAGTAAAATTTTTTTTGTTTTTTAGTCGTAGCTTCCTTGTTTGCTTTCTGTTTCTGCTCATACTTCCGCAGAACGTCTGCAATATCATTTCACATACTTCCTTCCTTGGCGACCCAACCCCAAATTTTACATATCAAAGCCCTAAATCCCTCATTTATCTAATTTTAGGGTTTGCCCTATCTTTTTCACCTCTCATCCAATCGCCACCAAACTGAGCCACAAGATTCAATTCCTCATTTTGCTCCCTTATCCCTCTTGGATTGTTCGCCTCATTTCGCCTCCCTGCCCTTGAAACCCTCATTTTTCTTTTTCCCTTGTCCCCAGATAGTCTCCCACCACCCGTCGAACACCCATTTCCTATATGAGTTTTACCCAAATCCAAGTTTGCCGTAACTAAAAAAGTTTTTGTTTCTCATCGTCTACCCATTCCAAAAAAATTTAAAAAAAAAAAAAAAAAAAAAAAAAAAAAAAAAAAAAAAAACCTTGCTTTATGGTTGTTACGCGTACAGGAGCAAAAATCATGGAAGAGGAAATTGCATCCCTCAAAACCAAACTTAAAGATCTGGATGACAAAATTCTGGGTCTTAACTTTCAGCAGTCAGCCATGAGCCGAAACCAGTCAGGAGATACTGGGTCCTCTTCTGGCAATTTTCGTGGACCAAAGCTTGATTTTCCACGCTTCGATGGTTCTGATCCGACTGGATGGATCTATAGGGCAGAGCAGTATTTCAGCTTGCATAATACTTTGGATAACCACAAAGTCTCCCTTGCATCTTTTCATTTGGAACATGAAGCTCTTCAATGGTTCCGTTGGTACATCAAGGCTAATGTAGGCCCAACGTGGAGAGAATTGTGCACCCTCATTTTGGAGCGCTTTGGCCCTAGTTCCTTTGATGATTTCACAGGAGCACTCACTAAACTGCGTGAAACAGGCACTGTAAGAGAATACCAGACAGAGTTTGAAAAATTAGCTAATTACACAGAGGGCTTGTCTGATGAATTCTTCCGTAGTTGTTTTGTCAGTGGTCTGAAGGATGCACTTCGCTCAGAAGTCAAAATGTTTCGACCTACTACAATGATGGAAGCCCTTGGGTTGGCTAAGTTAGCGGAAGACAAGATTAGTGCTCTACAACGCTCCAGATCTAATTTTGTTCCATTCAAAAATACAGGTTCTCACAACCCTCCAGTCATACCAGCCCCCAGAACTACTCCGATCAAGCACTTGTCTGAAACAGAGATGCGAGTCAGGCGAGACAAAGGGCTTTGTTATAATTGTGATGAGAAATGGTCTCGGGGCCATAGATGTGTTCAGCAAAAGCTCTATCTCTTGGATGTGGATTCTCCACCAGAACTGGAAGAATATGTAGATGCTCAGGAAACAGTAGATGATGAGGTTGAGCCTCACCAGCCTAAACCTCCTTCACCAGAAGCTCCACCAGAGATATCTGTCCATGCTTTGGCAGGAGTCACTACTCCACAAACCATGCGGGTCCAGGGTTTCTTCAAGAAGATCCCTCTTACTATACTCATTGATTCTGGTAGCACTCATAACTTCATTGACTCACGAATAGCCAAACAGGCTGATTGCTTTATCCATCCCTGCTCTAGCTTTGAAGTCATGATTGCCAATGGGGGCACTTTACCTTGTAAAGGGAAATGTCGCAATGTGCGTCTCTCTATTGGAGATTATAACATGCACTCTGACATGTTTGCCTTACCCTTAGGTGGCTGTGATGTGGTTTTGGGTGCCCAATGGTTACGCACTCTTGGCCCCATTCTCTGGGATTTTGCTGAACTTTGGATGCAGTTTTCAGCCGAGGGGCACCAACACACTTTGAAAGGCTTACAACCAGGGTCTCTCAGCATCATCAGTTCACACCGTATGGAAAAACTTCTTAAGAAGAATTCACATGGTGTCATCGCTCAGCTCCATTCCATTCAGATGCAGCCATCAGCAGTCTCTAGCACTCCTGCCGATCTCCAACACATTTTGGACAAGTATTCTGGTGTATTTGTTGAACCTGTGGGATTACCTCCTTCTCGTCCAGAGGACCACCGTATTCAGCTCCTTCCTGGCAGTTTTCCGCCCAACATCAGGCCCTACCGCTACCCATTTCATCAGAAGACCAAAATCGAGATACTTGTCCGTGACTTACTGAAGCAAGGTATTATTCGCCCTAGTACCAGTTCCTTTTCTTCTCCAGTTCTGCTTGTTCGCAAAAAAGATGGGTCATGGTGACTCTGCATTGATTTCTGAGCACTTAATCATCTCACTATAAAGGACAAGTTTCCCATTCCAGTTGTTGATGAACTTCTTGATGAACTTCATGGGGCTCATTTTTTCTCCAAGTTAGATCTTCGTTCTGGGTATCATCAAATTCGGGTTAATGAGGAGGATATACCTAAAACTGCCTTCCGCACACATGATGGTCACTATGAATTTTTAGTCATGCCCTTTGGCCTCACGAATGCTCCTTCAACATTTCAGGCAGTGATGAATAACATATTTCGACCATACCTCCGGAAATTCATTCTGGTCTTCTTTGATGATATCCTCATATATAGCAAAACTTGGGCTGAGCATCTCCATCATCTGGAGCTTGTCTTGCAACTTCTCTCTGATCATCAACTCTGTGCAAAACTATCTAAATGTGTGTTTGGCCAGGAGGAAGTGGAGTATCTCGGGCATATTGTTGCACACCATGGAGTGCGAGTGGTTCCTACAAAAATAGATGCCATGAAAACTTGGCCGCATCCTAAAACTCTCAAGAGCCTTCGGGGTTTTTTGGGGTTGACTGGCTACTACCGCAAGTTTGTCAAAGATTACGGAAAAATTGCAGCACCATTGACAGCTCTGTTAAAAAAGGATGCCTTCTCCTGGACCCCTGTTGCTGAGACTGCATTTGAACAACTGAAACAGGCTATGTGCAGTACACCTGTTCTCGCGATGCCAGATTTTTCCAAACCCTTCACTATTGAGAGTGATGCTTGCGGCAATGGATTGGGTGCTGTTCTCCTGCAAGATGACCATCCTATTGCGTTCACTAGCAAAGCCCTCTCTGGTAAGAATTTAGCCCTCTCTACTTATGAAAAATAAATGATGGCTATTTTGCATGCTGTACAGAAGTGGCGGCCATACCTCTTAGGGAGTCATTTTTGCATCAGAACCGATCACCAAAGTCTGAAATACTTCTTAGAACAACGGGTATCCTCTCCTACACAACAGAAATGGGTCAGCAAACTCATGGGGTATGATTATGAGATCACCTACAAGAAGGGTAAGGAGAATATTGTGGCAGATGCTCTTTCTCGCACATTTGATAATCAAGCTTCCCTTTCCGCTATTTCTATGCCCATTCCCAATTGGTTAGCATCTGTTCAGCAGGGCTATGACAGTGACTCTTCTTTATCTCAAATCATTCACCAGCTAGCCAATAATCCTTCTTCTATACCACATTACTCTTGGGATGGTGCTTCTCTTCGATACAAGGGTCGGCTAGTGCTTCCTCAGAACCCAGCTCTACATCAGGCTATTTTTTATGAACTCCATGCTTTTCCTTCAGCAGGGCACTCAGGCTTCCTCAAAACTTATGAGCGAGCAAGGAGAAACTTCTTTTGGAAAGGGATGAAACAGATGATTCAACAGATGGTGGCTGAATGTGATACTTGCCAACGCCACAAGGGTAAAACGACCCTCCTTCCTGGCTTGCTCGAACCATTGCCCATCCCTACACGGATTTGGACTGATATTTCTATGGATTTCATTGAAGGGCTTCCTAAGTCCGGTGGCAAGACAGTGATCTTGGTTGTGGTTGATCGTCTCTCAAAATATAGTCATTTTTGTGCCCTCAGCCACCCCTATACTGCCTCCTCTGTTGCACAAATCTTCATGGACCAGATATTTCGTCTTCATGGACTCCCTTCTTCCATTGTCTCTGATCGTGATGCAACTTTTACCAGTCATTTTTGGACTGAACTGTTTCAGACAACTGGCACCAAACTGAAGATGAGTTTGGGCTATCACCCACAAACTGATGGTCAAACTGAAATTGTCAATAAATGCTTGGAAACTTATCTTCGTTGCTTCACTTCCGAACAGCAACATCAGTGGGCCAAGTGGCTCCCTTTAGCTGAATGGTGGTACAATACCTCTTACCACACTGCCTCTAAAATGACTCCATATGAAGCAGTCTATGGTCAGGCACCTCCAGTGCTCCTTCCCTACACTCCCAACAGCTCACCAGTCCAGGCCGTTGACATAGTTCTCCGCAGCAGGGATCAGATTCTTCGTACCTTACAGGATAATCTTCACATGGCCCGTAATTGGATGAAACAGCAAGCAGATCAACACCGTTCTGAGCGCTCATTTCAAGTTGGGGATATGGTTTTTCTTCGTCTACAGCCATACAAACAATCCTCCCTAAAGCTGAAAGGGCGTCATAAGCTGGCCCCAAAATTTTATGGGCCTTATAAGGTTCTGCAGAAGATTGGTTCAGTTGCTTATAAACTGGAACTTCCTCCTTCTTCCCGTATTCATCCAGTCTTTCATGTTTCTTGTCTAAAGAAAGTTCTGGGTACCACTATCAGAGCACAAACTACTCTCCCTGAAATGGATACGGAAGGATCCATTATCCTGGAGCCGGTGGCAATCATTGACCAGCGCACTCGCCAGCTTCGCTCTCGCTCCATCTCTGAGGTCTTGATTCAGTGGCATGGCATGCAACCAGAGGATGCTACCTGGGAACCCCTTCTTCAGATTCAACAACAATTTCCACACCTTAAGCTTTGAGGACAAAGCTTTTTTCTAAGGGAGAGGGGATGTTAGGAACCTGTGTCTTCCTTCTGTTTATTTTGTTAGAGTAGTGTTGTTGGACGCATATGCTTTGTAAGTCATCCCATGAGTATATTTTATTATCCCACATGCATAGGTAGTATTACTTTTCTAGATCATACTCAGTATATAAGAATAGGTTGAGGCCCTTGATGGGCACGGACGAATTTATTGTATTGAGCTTGCTCAAAGGAGGTTACCCCCTCGAAGTGGCCTGCGATCAATAGATTCATTCTGAGTTCTGCTATCACTTTGTATTCTTTTATTTCGAGCATTCTCACGATATTGCTATAAGGAGGTTCTTCACGCAATAGGTGTACTAGCCTCAACATACAAAGTGCTTGCCCTTTCTGGTTGTGCACTCTCCTTGGTGGCTTTTGGCATAAAAGTCATATAGCTAACTATGGCTTCCTCAATTTCCTTATTTACCTCTTCATAGTTACCTCCCATAAGAAGAATTAGTCTTTTTTTATTCCTCAAAAAAGGCTCAATACCATTAAAAACTCCTTCTACATCATTATCAGTACTAACTTTACATAATTTCTTAATCATATGTGTTCTCAACTTCATATCTTCCTCTACAACTCTTCTTTTCATATTTAGTAACCTATTATAAAAATCTTTAGATATCTTATTCTGAATGATATCAAATATTTTATTCCTTAGAATCATATTTCTTACTATAGCAGTTTTTAGCTACCTTCTATTAATTTTACTATAAAAACTATAATACTTATTTAGTTGCACAAAATTGTCATTATTAACAATCTGCATATTCAAAATTTTCAACCTTAGGTTTTCAGGCTTTCTTACTAGTTAATGTTCTTCCTTCTCCACTAAACCACTGGTAATTTTCTTAATTGGTCCTCTTTCTAGATGATGGTTTAGGTTCTTGCTTTACCTTTACCAAAATTTTCGACTTTCTTTGCTTAGATGTTGTAACTACCACATCTTCATCAAGTTTCTTCCTTTGTCCATGTTGCTCTTTAAAAGGTTGCACTTGTGTAACTATGACATTGTTGGATACAATTATTAATTATGTATTGTCTTTGATGTTACAAAAATGTCATATCAACCATCAGATAGAGTCTACCGAGCTCAGACAGTCAACAAAGCAATTTACAGTGTCTACCAAACGTTCCTAAACATTACACAATAAGTTAGCTCTTACCGAGCTCACTCAGGCATCAAAGGATCTTGTAGCAAAAAGTTAACGTTAACCAAGCTTGCAAGGTTAACAAAGGGAAAGTCAATGTTTACCAAGTTCAATGTCTACTGAGCTCACTCGGTAAGCAAAGGAAGGTTAGTTTTTACCGAGCTCACTCGTTAAGCGAAGAAAGGTTAGCTTTTACCGAGCTCACTTGGTAAGCGAAGGAAGGTCAGTGTTTACCAAGTTAACTTGGTCTCCGAAGGAAGTTGCAAGATTTGCAGTGTTTATCGAGCTTCACTTAGTTAACACTGGGGAAACCATTTTGGAGCAGTGGTCACCGAGCTAGGTTAGGAAGCGAAGAATTTTATTGTTCTAAAGAATTAAGTTTAATTGTTTTATGCAGCCGACTGATTTAATGTTTTTCACTTGTTGTAACTTGTAATTGAACCGACATGAAAATCTGTAAGATATATATGAAAGGTCAAGATGTGAATTCATAAGAAGTAAGAGTGTGGATGAGTAAGAGTGTAGATGAATAAGAGTGTGAATGTATGGATATGGAATGAGTGAATATTGAATATATGAGCAAATGTTGAAGAAGGATTAGATATGCTTATGGAGATGAAAATTTATATTTGATTAGTGAGGATCTAGTGAAGTAGAACAGAGATCTGTATTTAGCAAAGATAAGTTGCATATATTTCATATCACTTCATTGTTGCTTTCTAATCATTGTAACACTGATTAAAAACCTCTTAACAAAGTTGGTTTGACAGCCATTTTGTAAATCCTCTAACAAGGTGACAATTTAGTTGAATTTTTTTAAAGACCTCTGACAAGGCCACTTCTAATAGGGTGATTAAATCCTCTAATAGGATCACACCTAACAGTGTGTTTTGTAACCTTTAATAGGGTTGGCTCCTAACAGGGCTCACTTTAGAAGAGTAAAAATTGGTAACTAGTTACTAGGTGGTTTTTCCCAAATTGAGTTTCCACGTTAAATCTGGTGTCTCTTGTGTTCATGTTATTTCTTTATGCATGCATGTTAATCACTTTAAATGCTCAATAAGTTAACAGAACATCTATCAAGTTTTAGCATTCATTTGTGTGGTTACCGAGTATTAGCAGCAACTATATTTTAAAACATCTTAGGATCTGTGGATTTATTTTTGTGGTAACTGATTCACCCCTCCCCTCTCAGTTACTCCATCTCTATTTTCCAACAATTGGTATCAGAGCTTTTGGTGCTTGCAAGAAAGATTTCAAGGATCTAAGCTAAAGATCATAACGTCTTACAAGAGGGAAATTCCAAGGCTTAACTGGAATAACTTCTCAACATGGCAAGGGTTGATGAGACTTCATCTAGCTTCTATTCGAGACACATGACTAAAATACCTTGATGAAAAATATGCAGAACCAGCTGGTAGACTATCTATTAATGATATTGCTAAAAAGAAGACTCACAATATTATGATGATAGATATAGCATCTACTCTGAGTTATGAAGAATTTGATGATATCAAAGATTGAAAATCTGCCTTTGAAATGTGAAAAAAGCTGAAAGAGATCTATGGAGGAGATGATAATGTTAGAAGAGCCAAAGCAGAAAGTCTGAGAGGAAAATTTGATCAAATGAGGATGAGAGAGGATGAAAACATTGCAAAATATGTTGAAAGAGTTAAAGCATGTGTCAGTGCAATCAAAGCTTCTGGAGGAGATATCAATGAAGAGACAGTTATAAGTAAGGTTCTCAGAACTCTACTTCCCATTTATGCAATTAGAGTTTCTGCAATTCAAGAAAGAAGATGTGAAGAAAATCACAAGATAAATCTAGAGGCTATAGTTGGAAGATTGACTGCATTTGAACTGGACAATTTTAATAACTATGTTCCAACTTCCAAGAACATTGAATCAGCATTTGAAGCCAAACTTTCACTCAAGGAGAAAGGCAAAAAGAAAAAGGAATCTCAGTCAGAAAGTGAAGATGAATTAGACCAAAGTTCAAATAGTGATCTTGAAGTAATTGAAGCCCTTCTAGCAAGGAAATATTCTAGAGGCAAAGGAAAATACAAAGGTAAAGTACCCCTAATCTATTTTTCATGTGAAGAAGTTGGTCATATTGCTGCTAGGTGTCCAAACAAGCAGAATAAAGATGAAAAGAAAGATCACAAATGGAATGGCAAGAAAGATTTCAAATCATTCAAGGATAAAGGTAAGAAAACATGTTTTATGGCTAAAGATTCTAATGATTCTAATGATGAAGAAGAAGATGAAATTGTCTACATTGCTGTGAAAGATGAATCTGATAATGATGAGAAAATGGCACTCATTTCTCATATGAGAAAAATTGATACATGGATCATAGATAGTGGTTGTTCTCATCACATGACTGGCGAAAAAACTAAGTTTGAATATTTTGAAGACTATGATGGTGGCAGTGTAAGATTTGGTAACAATGAACCTTGTTGTATAAAAGGAAGAGGAAGAATCTCTCTAACCCAAGAACTTATATGTGATAATGCCTATTGGGTAGAAGGACTAAAGCATAATTTGTTAAGTGTGGCACAACTACTCAATAATGGATTCAAAGTAGAATTCATGCATGGTAAAGCAAGACTATTGGATGGCAAAGGAAAGCTGATTGGATCAGGTACTCAAACTAAAGGTAACTTGTTCTATCTTGAACTAGGTGAATTTTCACGTTTCATTGCTCAAGTAGAAGAAAGTTGGTTATGGCATAAAAGGTTGTGTCATGTAAATTTTGATAATTTTGTAAACATAAGCAAATTCAAGAAAGTAAGAGGCATTCCTAACATAAAAAAACCTTAGGTCGGTCTATGCAAAAATTGTCAGATTGGAAATATGGGAAAGACTAGTTTTAAAAGTAAAAATTATCAGTCTGAAGATATATTAGAAATTTTCCATACTAATTTATGTGGGCCCATTGGAATTGAAATCTATACTAGAGAAAAATTCTTCATTCTTTTTGTTGATGATTACTCAAGAATGATGACAGTCATGTATCTAAGAAACAAATCAGAAGCATTTGAAAAGTTCAGATGGTATTTGGCCAGAGTAGAAAAGGAAACAGGGAAAAGATTAAAATGCTTAAGGTTAGACAGAGGTGGAGAATTCATTTCACATGAGTTTAATAACTTTTTCATTGAAAGAGGAATCAAAAGACAGGTATCAGCCCCTGGAACACCCTAGAAAAATGGAATACCTGAAAGAAGAAATAGATCCATCATGGATTCTGCAAGAATTTTAATGATTGAAAACAACATTGCTATCAAATACTGGAAGGAAGCTATCATCACTGCAGTTTATACCTTGAATCGAGTACAGCTGAAGAAAGACTCATTCAAAACCCCCTATGAGTTATGGTATGGCTATAAACCTAATATAAGTTACCTTAAAGTATTTGGAAGTAAATGTTACATTTTGAAAGAATCTAGAAAAGGAAAATTTGATGTGAAAGGTGATGAATGTATATTGTTTGGATACTTATGCAAAAGTAAGGCATATAGATGTTTGAACTTGTCTACTCAAAAAGTCATAGAAAGTGCACATGTGAAAGTTGATGAGTTTGCAAAAAGGACTGAAGAAGAAAGCAAAAGGGAATCAGAAGATTATAAAAGGTTTGTCTTCAGTGAACCTGTTACAGTACCAGTTACATTAGAGAATCAAAAAACTTCTACTCCTGAGTCATCTGTAACCGAGTTATAGGAAGTTCAAATCGAGTCACAGCAAACCAAGTTAAATTCAGTGTCTACCGAGCAAGTGTCTACTGAGCAAGTATCTACTGAGCCAGAACAGACAGAACCTAAAGTTGAAATGCAAGAAGATAATAATGAAATCCATTCAAAAGGCAAGGAACTTGTATTAGCTAAGTATGTCAGGAGACACCATTCAACAGATCAGATCATTGGAGATAAATATGAAGGAACCATGACAAGAAATAAGTTGAAAGGTACTTGTTTACTTGCTGATTTTGAACCTAGAAATGTCAAAGATGCATTGGAAAATGATAGTTGGATTGAGGCTATTAATGAAGAGATAGAGAAAATAGAGAAAAATAAGACATGGACTCTTGTATCCAGGCCTAAAGATAAAAATGTGATTGGAACCAAGTGGGTATTCAGAAACAAGTTGGATGAAGATGGTAAGGTATCAAGAAACAAAGCTAGACTAGTATGCAAAGGATATGCTGAAGAAGAAGGAATAGACTATGGAGAAACTTTTGCTCCTGTTGCAAGATTGGAAGGAGTCAGAACCTTACTAGCATATGCTGCTCACAAAGGATTCAAAGTTTATCAGATGGATGTCAAGTCGACATTCCTCAATGGTATACTAGATGAAGAGGTTTACATTGAACAACCTGAAGGTTTTGTTGATCCAGATAAGAAGAACATGGTCTACAAATTACACAAGGCATTGTAGGGTCTGAAAAAAGTCCCTAGAGCATGGTATGAAAGATTGTACAACTATCTTATTCAGATTGATTTTCAAAGAACTAATGATAACAGTAGCTTGTATATTAAGGAAGGACCAGATAATAAGATTGTCTTGGCAGAAATACTTGTAGATGATACTATTTTCACAGGGAATGATGATCTGTGCAAAGAATTCTCAGAACAAATGAACAAGGAATTTGAAATGTCTATGTTTGGTGAGATCAAATTCTTTGTTGGTCTTCAAATTCAACAGAATAAAAATGGTATCTACATTACTCAATCAAAAAAAATCAAGGAGATATTGAAAAAGTTTGGAATGGAAGATTGTAAACTAGTTGGGACTCCTATGTGTACTAGATTAAAACTTACCAAGGAAGATGAATCAAAAGAAGTAGATCAAACATTGTATAGATCTATGATTGGAAAGTTGTAGTATGTAGTTCATACTAGGCCAGATATTGCCCTTGCAGTTGGTATTGTAGCAAGATTTTCAGCAAAACTAAGAGAAAATCACATGATGGCAATCAAAAGAATAATAAGATATTTGAAAGGAACTAAAGAGTATGGTTTATGGTATAAGTTTGGAGGAAATTTGGATTTGAAAGTGTTTACTAATGCTAATTGGGCAGAAAACCTTGATGATAGAAAAAGTACAAGTGGAGGTGCATTCTTTCTTGGAAAGAGGTTGGTTTCTTGGACAAGCAAAAAGCAAAATTGTACATCTCAATCTACAGCAGAGGTAGAGTATGTTGATGCAGCAGTAAACTGTTCTAATATTGTTTGGTTTAGCAGTTGTTGGAAGGCATGAAGATGGAAATCAAAGAACCAGTTGTTATGTTCAGTGATAATACAAGTGCAATCAACATATCAAAGAATCCAGTGATGCATTCCAAAACCAAGCACATTGCAATAAAATATCATTTTGTCAGAGAATTGGTGTAAAATAAGGAGTTAGATTGGAATATGTTCATACAAAGAAAAAAATTGCTGACATATTCACAAAACCATTACCTAAGGATGCATTCTTATATCTAAGAGGTAAGTTAGGGGTCACTCTCCTATCTAAAGTTCACTAAAATAAAGTTTTAGTGATGCATCAACTCATACCAGATTGAAGATCTATCAGTTGATGCAACATAACCAAGAAATATTACATATGAATCATTACTAAAGGTACACTAAAATTCATTTGAGTTGAGTTGTCTTTGGCATGTGTTGTCAAAGAGGGAGAGTTTTACTATCATATCTCTCTAAAATTTGTTCAAAATATAAAGAGTTTGCTATGTAATTCCTTCACAGAGGGAGATTACTGTAAGAGGGAGATTTTTCTATCTTAGAGGGAGAATTTTTGTGTTGACATGTTGTGTTGCCATATAAGAGAAAGACTTGTTTTCAAATTTCATTTTTGCTATGACATGTTGTGTTGCCATCAATGCCAAAGAGGGAGATTGTTGGATACAATTGTTAATTATGTATTGTCTTTGATGTTACACAAATGTCATATCAGCCATTAGATAGAGTCTACCGAGCTCAAATAGTTAGCAAAGAAATTTATAGTGTCTACCGAATGTTCCTGAACATTACACAGTAAGTTAGCCCTTACCGAGCTCACTCGGGCATCAAAAGATCTTGTAGCAGAAAGTTAATGTTAATCGAGCTCCCAAGGTTAACAAAGGGAAATTCAATGTTTACTGAGTTCAATGTCTACCGAACTCACTCGATAAGTGAAGGAAGGTTAGCTTTTACTGAGCTCACTGGGTAAGCGAAGAAAGGTTAGCTTTTACCGAGCTCACTCGGTAAGTGAAGGAAGGTCAGTGTTTACCGAGTTAACTCGATCTCCAAAGGAAGTTGCAAGGTTTGTAGTGTTTATTGAGCTTCACTTGGTTAACACTGGGGAAACCATTTTGGAGCAATGGTCACCGAGCTGGGTTGGGCAGCGAAGAATTTTATTGTTCTAAAGAATTAAGTTTAATTGTTTTATGTAGCTGACTGATTTAATGTTTTTCAGTTGTTGTAACTTGTAATTGAGCCGACATGACAATCTGTAAGATATATATGAAAGGTCAAGATGTGAATTCATAAGAAGTAAGAGTGTGGATGAGTAAGAGTGTGGATGAATAAGAGTGTGAATGTATGGATACATAATGAGCGAATGTTGAATATATGAGAAAATGTTGAAGAAGGATTAGATATGCTTATGGAGATGCAAAGTTGTATTCGATCAATGAGGATCTAGTGAAGCATAATAGAGATCTGTATTCAACAAAGATAAGTTGCATATATTTCATATCACTTCATTGTTGCTTTCTAATCATTGTAACACTGATTCAAAACCTCTTAACAGAGTTGGTTTGACAGCCATTTTGTAAATCCTCTAACAAGGTGACAATTCAATTGAATTTTTTTAAAGACCTCTGACAAGGCCACTTCTAACAGGGTGATTAAATCCTCTAACAGGGTCACACCTAACAGTGTGTTTTGTAACCTTTAATAGGGTTGGCTCCTAATAGGGCTCACTTCAAAAGAGTGAAAATTGGTAACTAGTTACTTGGTGGTTTTTCCCAAATTGGATTTCCACGTTAAATCTGGTTTCTCTTGTGTTCATGTTATTTCTTTATGCATGCATGTTAATCACTTTAAATTCTCAATAAGTTAACAAAACATCTATCAAGTTTTAACATTCATTTGTGCAGTTACTGAGTATCTCAACAGCAACTATATTTTAAGACATCTTAGGATCTGTGGATTTATTTTTGTGGTAACTGATTCACCCCTCCCCTCTCAGTTACTCCATCTCTATTTTCCAACAGACATAAGGTGCAGTAGGGATTTGTGGAGTAGACCCTGCTATGGTCACTCCCATAGAAGGTGTTGTAATGGAAATAAGAGTAGCTTCCAATACCTCTATTTGACTGATGGCCTTTACTTCCAAGGTTATATCCTTGATCTCATTAAATTCTAGCCTTGTCATACCTAATTCCTTGAGGATGGATTCTATCATTTTCTCAACATTCTTCTTGATTTCCTTGTTGTGAAGTTCATAGTAAACTTCCTTCATCTTCTCTTCATATGTTCCCTATCTTGGGTATTTAATGTCTCTTTTTTATCACAATATTATCCTTGCATAACCTTCAATGAGTTTTTCACTCATTTCATAGCCCATTGGTTCTATAAATTTCACTCTTTATTCTACTACCTCCAGATAGGTCGTATCAGTTTCTACCTCCAGAGAGATTATGTACCTTTGTTTCATTTCCAATTGAGATTTCTTCATCATTCTATCAATGTCTCTATCTCTAACATCTTCAAGTTTGGCCATGTAACACTAGGTGACCATATTCATAGTACATTCATTACTATACCAAATTTTCATTCCAGTAAATTGCTTGGTTGCATGGAAAAGCATATGTTACAATAAAGATTCAAATCTAAAGACTACATTATTAGATTTCTTCAACTTAGCAATGTTATCTAACAATTGCACTCTAACAATCTTGCACATATTTAACCTTTTCTTTTCAACAACCATTATACAAGTTGCATGTAAAAATCTTGCTAGCACAAAATTTACCCTAGAACCATGATTGAGCTTATATCCTATAATCTTGTTCAACACTCTAATTCCAATGTCCTCAATTAGGCCAACTCTCATATTTCTTCCATAAAACTTTTTCTTCAAGTTTGTTTCAATAATATTTCTAACATTTTTATCATTCACTGGGTTACATCCTTTGTTTCTTAGACCTATGACCTTATGAATTAGGTCATTATCAATTACAACAAGTATATTACCTACCCAAAACATTTCTTCTTATACTCCACTTAGGATAATCCTACTCCACTCATGATTATCAAATCCCATATAAAACATATACTTGATCAGGTTCATCTCATTCAAATATGCGCACTTAGGTTTAAGGGTTAGGTTTACATTGCACATAACTCCTAAATCCTTATGAATGTCTTCATCACCAATACTCTCAATTTTTTAATGAATGTAGCTTCTAACTTCTTCTATATGAAGTACATTACTCCCAAAGGATCATCAATAAGAGAAACAAAAGGGTGCTTCTTAAACTTGTACCTTCATCTCTCACTAAAATCACATACTAACTTGCTTTCTATAATGCTAACTATTTATACTAAAAATTCCAACTAAAAACTTCATAAAATACCTTAGTTATCATGTATTAGGGCTTCTTCAAAATCTTCAATTTTCTCTTAATTCAATGTCAAATATCTCACAAATTGCTCCAAACTCTTTACATTATGAAATAGTATTGAAAATTTTATTCGTAATTCTTAAATCATTTCAAATTTAACTCTGTATTAAATGTGCATATACTTCATCTTCAAAAGTTATCTTTGATTAATTGTGAGCTTGTTTTCCTCTATAGGACTTACTACAGTCATGAAAATGTTTGTGCACTTGACTATAGCTTCCTCACTATGTCCTCTACATTCTACTAACTATGTAGCTCCTAATTCACTTTGTAATCATCAATTCTTGTCAACTCATTTTTTTCCTCTACTGGAAATGCTTAATTCAAATAGGATGTGTAAAAAACAATTGTTGACTTCAATTTTCCATTAGATGCATCAAAATATTTCTCTTCTAAAACTATATGATAACTTTCTAGATTACTAGCTTTCACAAATATTTCTTTGAATTCATTGACATTATCTTTAATTTATTTATTCAAATTATTATTGTTGTCATTATCACTCCTTATATCATTTAAGTTATTGTTCCTTTTGTAATTAGGATTCATGCTGAAGTTCCTTCTATCCATTCTATAAAGCATTGTTATGTCCAAATTTATTGCATAACTAGCAAATAGGTGCATTCCTTCCCTGATTGGTTCCATTCTAACTTTCAAGTGCTTTGCAATTCCTTACAATATGTCCAAGGTTGTTACATTTGTAACATACAATTTGGTTCCTTCTTCCATTAGGTCTTTCTCAATCATTAGATCTGCTTTGTGATCTCCATCTTTCATCACCTACAGGGTTAGTATTCCTAAACATTCTACTATTTCCATTACTATTATCAAACTTAGGTTTCTTATAATCTATTGCTTTATGTCCATAACCATGAAAATTATAAAAATAGAAATTAAAAATATGTCTAAAAGACTTACTTGTGCAATCTCTCTTCATATGACCAACTTCATTTCATATGAAACATCTATCTCTGAATTCATATCTAACTTCCTTAGATTATTCAACTTACTTAGGTTCATCAAGTTGCTCTATTTCCTTTGGTTCATCATGTTTCTTAGACAAGTCAACTAGTTTAATTTCTTTCAATGCTTATTTAGATATTATTGATTCAATCTTACTTTGATCAGTTTCTTTAGGCTTGGGGTTTTCAAAAAATTGGATCTAGTTCTTTTCTAACTTCAATTTTCTTGGCTAATTTTTCTCCAATAAGATATCCAAAACCTATCTTATCATAAGAGGCTCTCTGGTAAAATATTTTTTCATCAATTTCTCACTACTAGAATAAAGCTTCTATAACTGATGTTTAGCTTGTGTCAATTCTCCTTTAACAATGATATTGTACTTTTCTAGTTTTGCATGTTGTATTTTGATAGAATCTAATTCAGATGTTACTTGAGTCAACTACAATCTATGGTCTACATTCTTAGTTTTCAAATCTGGTTCACTCTTACTGTTATCTTTCTTAAGACTTAAGTTCAACAATTTTCAACTCATGTTTCAAGATCTCATTTTATCTCTACTTCATCATTATCGCTAGTCTCCTCATTTGATTCCTTTCTAGATTTTTGATGATCAATCTTATCTTTTAGTTTTCCAAATTAATATTTTGCATCTTCATACCTATCTTTTAGGTTAGCTCTTTATTTTGCAAGAAGATCAATTTTCTCAAGAGCTTTTTCAATATTTCTCTTTAACTATTCCATATTCATAGGGATCTTACTCAAGTTGTTAAGCCTCTTCTGAGTAACTAGGATTTGGTAGCATTTGTTAGAAATAGATTAAAACTGAGAGGGGGGGTGAATTAGTATTCTACAAAATTTTGCCTTCAATAGAATATTGTTAATTACTTTATAAGTTTCATATGAAAGTAAACCAACAATTTTGAACAGTAAATAAAACCATATAGATAGAGAAATCATAACACCATTATTTTTTAACTAGAAGACCCTAGCCAAGGGAAAACCCTAGTGGGGATGATACCCACAAGATGATCCACTAAATAAAAGAATCTTATTAAGGATATTGACCTTGTCAAGAGTCTATCAAATACATATAGTGTCTCAAGTCCTTGTTAGAGGACTAGGCCCTGTTAAAAGCTTCAACCCTATTAGGAGTTGGTAGATCAATACAATGTATGCAACAAGAGCCCATTGCCTTAACATGTAATATACAAATAGGTTTCTTCACAAGAATAGATATACATACAATATTGTCTCATTGTTATATCTCACACTTTCTCTAATTATACATTAGATTTCACATCACACAACACTCGCATATCACATATACTTCCTTCACAATAGTTCACATCTCACTATGACTACACATTATCTATACAAGATATGACCTTTACTTATACCTTGCAAATTATCAAAACTATGATTAGTCATTCTTGAACCTTCTACATGCTTGGCTAATTATAAAATAGCTTCATACTAACATCTAGGATGCTATCCCATCATGGTTAAGTAATTTTTTTGTTAACAAAATAATTCCTTAAGATGTACAATTCATTTTAGTATCATTCTCTATTCTTCTCTATTAATTACCTATACTAGTAATTCTTTTGTAACTAACATTGTACTATCCATATAGATCTACACACTGACATGCATCATCATGACACTGTCAACTATTGATCCTCAATTGTGCATGATTTAACTCAGACTCTACCTCTATGCATATTGAATCTCTCTCTGTACTACCATAAACTGTCCAATACTTAGAAAATTTTATATCTTTGATTACATAATGAAATACCAAAAAATATATTTTTCAATAAATGAGGACACTCATACATCTACCTAGCCATATTTCCAACAAGAATCTCCTTATAACAATTCGAGTCTCCTTACATGGACTAATATGTACTGAATCTATTTTATTGGCTCTTAACAGAGTCTAACCTCTTATAAGGCATTTTTATATACCATCCCCTATTTAACATATCTGGTGTTATTGTGTATGTTTATCTTCTTATGGTTGCTAGTTGTATTTTTCACATGGTTAAGGATTAAAAAGGTTGATAAATGTTTTAATAGTTGGATAATTGATTGACACCCCCCCCCCCCCCCCTCAATTATCTTGGTGCACTTTACTTTCTAATGGTTATTCCTAGGGTAAGTTGATGAGTTATATCTAGTGTAGTGACCTCTCCCTCTATTACCATTATCACCTGTCCATTCATATCTACCTCTATCACAAAGTGTATAGTTAGATCTACTACTTTACCCATAAGATCTAACTCTAAAATCTTCCTCCCTTTTCTCTCTATATCTATTCATGTTTCTTTGTCAAAATTTATGCAACTCTTAAGGAATACAAGTATGCTTTTTCAATATTTTCCATCTTTACAAAGTTAATCTCATCTTGTATAGAATTCCATAAACCATTACAACATCTAGCATCTTTCTCAACCTCATCATCAACTTGTCTAGATCTAATATCCAACTTATAGAACTCCTTAGTATAGTTTTTCACAATCATGTCTTTATATATCAAACTTTGCATTATTCTCAATAAATTAACTTGATAAACAATAAGAAGGATTTTATTTTTCAATTTACCAACTATTTTTACCCAATTCTCAATTTCTTATTTTTTCTTCTTTGTCTATCACTCTATAAGTGTTCCCATCAAAGAGAAGCATGACCTCTCAATTCTCACATTTCTATCTACAAAAATACTTTCATAATCAAATAAATTTTCAATCTCAGATATCTAATCTAGCAAGGTATCAGTATCCAAATTTCCACTATATCAAGATAGTTCAAAAGTGAGTTTATATTTTTCTCTTCTCAAAGCTCTCAAGAGAATCTCTTCATCTTCTTCAACTTCAAGTTCAAGATTATGTTGGTATCTCTAACCATTTTTGTCTATTAGTGTCAACCACTAGCTATTTACAAGGTAGAGTCAAATGACCATCACTAAGACTGAGCTACTCTATATAGGCTAAGTCAATGTACCTAACTTTATAGGAGTTGACTAAGTTTTTTGGGTGATAGAGTATTTTTTTATATGAGTGGAGCTCATCAGCAACCAAGCAAGTCTTTGAAAATACAAGTGGTTAGTTACTTACTATGTACTAAGCACAAGGAAGGCTAAGGAACATCAATACCAAGCATCTATAAATAGTAAAAGCTGAGCAACAAAGAGTTTACATTAAAATCAGAAATGGAACAAAGTTTTAGTAAAAATGATTATCAAGCTGACTTGGAAGGGATATTTAATTTTTTAAGAGGTTGTTATAGAATATTTTATACTTTCATATGTTGTTATAGAACATTCACATGTTGTGGATCACATATCCCTATGTTGTGTGTTCTAAAATTAGGATGAAGAGGCAAAACATAGAATCATCTAGAAAAATCTTCATGAAACTCTTTATATAGTGATGATCTTAACCTAGATTGTGTGCCAGTAGAGAAGAAGATGAAAAGAGTTTATGTGTGAACATGAAGCTATATTAGATTAGAAGTCATTGAAGGGTTATATTATCATCTAATAGAATAATTAACGTAGTCATATCCATGAAGTGAAAGGGAAATAGAAGAAATATCATATCAGAGGAGAGGATTATTTAGCAAGGAGAAGACTTGAAATCAACTTGTAGAGAAAATTGAGAGTCAGGTATTGAATCAATTTTAATTAACTTGAATCAAGGTAAATCTCTTAACAAAGTAGTCTTAATAGATCTTTGTAAATCTCCTAATAGAGTCCTTATTTTATTGAAAGTGTTAAATCCTCTAACAAGGTGAGACCTAGAAATCTCTTAAGCCTTTAATAGGACAAACTCCTCATAGAGTATATCATATCTTATTATCAAACATTGTAACTATTGGCCATTTTTTCCATCCATTCAACCCATCATTGATAACCAATCCGAGAGATCTTCAATGGGCTAGATTCTTTGTTGTGGGTTAACATGTGATTTGGTTGGGGTTAATATTTTATGTTAACTTGGTCTCTTCATGAACTGAGTTGGCTTGGATCCTTCATTAACTGAGCTAGTTCAATTTGTTCTTTGACTGAGTTGGCTCATTTTCCTTCATTGATCATGTTGCAGGTTAACATGTGTATCTTCAGGGGTTAACATTTCATGTTAACCATTTTCACCATTTTGGTGAAGCACTTTCATGATCTTGCCAAAATAGTAATTTTTTCTATTTTGGAAGGCTTACATTTTTGCTTCAATGAAATCATGAAATTGCATGCTACCTTTCCCTTGTGCATTGGGGAATGTTGTAATGACCCTTTTTGGGTCATTCATTTATTTATGGTTTTTCTTTTTTCTTTGTATCCTATTTGTCGAATAAAGTTTGATGGCTCCCAATAAGATTGCTAGTTATTACTAACTTGAGTATATTGATCTGAAGCACCTTCATGAAGTATTATATCTTTTTATCTTTCTTTGGTATTTGTTTTCACCACCCAATCAGAATGGGTCTTTCCATGATATCATTAAACTTGCAATCACTTCACCCCAACAAGCTAATCCATTGCCTATTGTGGCAATGTGCTACAACCTATGAATTTGTCTTTACAACCACCACATCTTGTATTTTTACTCTACTCATGCTCCTTTCCTTTCAATGATAATCCTTCGATGCACGTGAAGTGATTTCCCGATGATCAAAATGAATTTTCTATTCTTTACACCTTGATTTATCAGTTATTCATTCTTCCTTCATATTTCCTTCCTAATGTGAATGTTCTTCTTTTCTCCAATGAGGGAATTCACCTTTTATACCTTATGCTAAGTCATGCTCAAAATGAACGTGTCTCTAGAGAACCAACATTATATTCCTCCTTATTTTCTCTTAATATTTTAGCAATTAAAATAATATCTCTATTTTTATTTTATTGTTCGTATTATAATGTAATGTCATATATTATATTATAATAATATTTTATCTAATTTTATTATTATATTGCTTTGTGCATATTGTATTTGTAATTATATTGATAACAACATTATAACATATAATATATCATATTAATAATAATATTAGTAATATTATTATTCTTAATACTATTATGTAGTATATTTTCTTTATATATTATTTATAATTAATTCTCAATTATATTATAATATTATGCCTTGAATATGTCCATTTCATAATATAATATCATTAATCGTTTATTTATATATTTTTATACTATCATAATAATAATTATATATCAATATTATATAATAATGCTTGATGCACTACTATTAATATTTATATATTCAATAATATTTTATTATTTATTCTTTAATAATATATTATACTGTTAATAATATATCAATATTTCTCTTATTATATTATAACATTAAGAAATAATATATTTATTTATTCATAATAATTTACTTATATTACTCAAATTAGGAGACATGACAGTCTGCCCTTCCTCAAATTGCTTGTCCTCAAGCAATGATTGTTTACACTAAACCTTTATTGTGAATTCAATATACAAGTTATACACTGGAATGAAAGAATACATAAGGTATGCATGTAGTTAATGTCATAATGCATGAAGTAAATATTTGAGTGCTTACAGACACAAAGCATACATGAAGAAGACATATTAATGCATGAAGACATGAAGTATACACAATGCAGACACGTGATGCATGAAGGCACAAAGCATACACGATGCAGGCACATCATAGACTCCTTGTTGATTTTCACAATAAAGTAGAGTATTTAAGGAATGAAAAATATACTTCCCCGATACTCCTTTTGATTATGGATCCTGCAAACACAAATAATTATTAGTATATAATAGCTCCAAGAAAGACCAGTCTTGTGATGATCCCTTTTATCATTTACATAATCATTTGAAAGGAATCTTTCTCTCTCTTTATTACGATTATCATAAGATGGTAGATTGACAGTGCAAAGGGCACATGAAACAGGCTACAAGCAATTTCCTAGAGGATATCCGTCATGTGCTTGAATTTATTCCGCCTCTCCCTCCACCAACTCCCTACCTTAGGATATCATAATGTGGATGAGAAAATTTATCCAATGAATGTAATTATTTGGAAGATTTCTTCTTATAGTACTAGACAAGCTTCTCTCTCTAGGTTATGATCATCTCGAGATGGTAGATTGACAGTGCAAAGGGCATGTGAAACAAGCTACAAGCAGTTCCCTGGAGGATATCCATCAGGTGCTCGAATTTACTCTGCCTCTCCCTCCACCAACTCCCTATCTTAAGAGATCATAATGTGGATGAGAAAATTAATCTAATGAACATAATTATTTGGCATAGGAATCTTTCTCTCTCCTTATTATGATCATCTTGAGATGGTAGATTTATGGTGCAAAGGGCACGTGAAACAAGCCACAAGCAGTTCCCTGGAGGATATCTGTCATGTGCCCGAAATTACTCTGCCTCTCCCTCCACCAACTCCCTATCTTAAGAGATCATAATGTGGACGAGAAATAGATCTCTATGTACTATCTAATCACATGGCTTTCCCTTCTATCATAATTGGTTAAATTCTTTCTTTTTTTGGAATATACACTACTCTATGGACATGTATTTACTCTTTTGTAATGTTGTAAAACTAGTAGTCACTAAACTATGATAGGTCATTGCACCTCATTTCATATATTTCTATGGTGTTTAACACTTCACTTGAGTGGTGGGACAACATTTGTCATGGCTCATGCCACACTTTCTTATTTCTCAAACCTATTTGATTTCCCCTGGTCTAGCAGTCTATTGATATTATTCTCTTTTTCCATTGTTTATTGTTATTAGAATACTAGGATGGTCTTGTTTATGTAAAATGAACTACACACTCTATCCAAGCACCCTTTTAATTCTTAATTGTTCCCAAGGCATTAAGCCATTGTACTCCCATAACAATATCTATTGTTGTCATGTTTTCAAATCTAGGATGGATTTCATGAATCAAGATTATCAAAATTTTCAATGTTATAATATTAAATAGATTAAATTATTTAGATATGACAATGCATAAGAAATTTCCAATACTCTCTTACTATGATTACCAATATGTGTTTGTGAGGTACAATTATGATAATTTCTTTACATTCTAATTGTTGATATCTCTTATTGTAAAACTAATGCAAATATAGGTAGGTTTATTACTTTGTTAAGATGTGAATTGCTCAAAGAAGTTCTCCTTTGTTACAATTATTTTGAAAAAAAACTTTACCTAATTGCATTATGAAAATAAGATATATATATATTTTGTATTTCATCATTTCCATATAAATAAAAAAATCTTAAAATGGAAATATACTTACCTCTTTCATCTTTCAGTAGCATTGTCTCACCTCCTCATATACTCTTCTCTTTGGTTTCTTTCAATTTATTATGGCTTTCATTTTAAATAAATTACATCATATCCATAAATTGTAATCACACCTATTCATTATCTTTGCTAACTTTGTATTAGTTACTTCTTCCCTCTTTAATTATTGGTTCAGTTGTCATTGTTCGGAAACTATCTTATTTGTCTTGTTATTTCACTATCAAATATAAACTATTCCTTTAAAGGCTGCTAGTGTGTCCATCCACATTTGACTTGTCTTCAAATATTTATCGATGCCTCCATACGATGTCTTTGTATGTTGTCATTTACAACATCTAACGTCAATCTTTCTTGCAGACCTCTGTCGCCATTGGACTTGTATAGATTTGTTCTCAGTACGTATTCCTTAGTTTGTTGTTGTAAGAGAATATTTGGTATTGTTAATTACATGCTTTTGGTCTTCAACGCAGACTCCGTATGATGTGGTTGGATTCTGATACATATTTGTCTTGGTGGCCTGTAGCATATATATAAAATCTCCCTTTCTTCAAATTTACTAATTGTCATTCTAAGGTTAATAGTTATAAGCCAATCCGTGTGGTTGTCAAGCCTAATGTTTCATGCCATTCTACATTATTTTACTTGATTGAAATGGATTGAGTACAATAGCACAATCAGGTTATTATTATCTTATGAAAAATAAAGGTAAATTTCACATGGCATTATTCACTAGGTCATGTGAATGAGTTGTGGGTTCATGCAGAGGAGATTGTGCACTGATTTCTTTAAGGGTGGACTGTTTGCTACCTTATTTCTTACTACCACGTTGATCAAAAACAATTGTTTGGCTTTATTGATTCATAGCTGCGACTATTTTGTGACATGTCCTTACTTTATTTTATGAATTTTCTGCCTTCCATGTATTGGAACAAATTGGACGAGGGTTATTTTTATTGGATGTCTGCCCACATTTGTAATCCATTGTGGAAACTTATGTTAAATCATAAGAGAGCTGTTGTTTGGTGAATATTTAGAAGGTTATAGGTTTGTGGTTTTAGATTTAACCAGTAACTATGGAGTGATCAAAACATTTAACATGCTCTTTATATATAATATACATGACTTTTCAAAGAACCATCATGTCTTTGTTGCATCCAATGACTTTTTACTTCAGATGTATAATGTGGCCATCATATTATGATTTTAATATAATTTTTATGCTTATATGTTTGTTTAATATCTTCTCTTTACTAATCATTATCTTTCAATATTTCTATGTCATCGGCATTATTTTTTCATTTCCCTAGGGTTGTGAAGGTAGATATTCACAAGAAAGGTGCAACCATTTTCTTGGTGGCCTTGTCAATGACCTCATCATTGGCAGTTGTTTGGCAACATTGTAAACAAATTTTTAAATAGTACCATACTTTGAATGTGTCTTCTACTCAGCAACTGATCTCTGAATATGTTTTTGATAGTGTCCTTCACGTCGCCTTTAAACACAAAATCTCATTTAACTACCAGCCATCCTTTTGTTTGTAGTTGCATCTATACTTCAGAAAGATAATGAACTCAAATTTTGCCTTGTGGGGGCCTCGAAGAACTCATCATTGCAGATTACTTTGTGTTGAACTGTCATTAAAGATAGAGAAGGCCTTGTATTGCCACTCTCTTCATCAAAATGTCTCATTTGTCATTCCAAATTTCAAAGAAGCAATCAATCTACAAAGCCATAGATTTGATGGATCTGAAATTTCCCAGTTGTTTAAGCTAGAGTACATTCTTTCCTGAAATATATTTTCTTATGATGTCTTGCAGTCCAGACCTTTTGGATGGAAAATTTGAAATAGAATCTGTTTGGTTGGGATACGACACATTTCGAAAGATGGTCTACCACTTAGTTTGTATCCTTTAAACATGTGACATTGTACTATTCTCCATTTGTTCAATTTTCAATTTGGAGTGGAGTGTTTGATCATTGCATTTATCACCATCAGAGAATCCCCATCGATTAGTAGCACTCTGTTGATTCTTTGTTATTTGGTTGCCATATTTTGAACATACCTCTATCCCACTTGGTAAAGAATTTACACTTATTGTTGGTCATTTGGACATTCAGATGTTTGCATATTCCTATTTCCACCTTGTTTACTACTATTTGTAATGTGTTTTCTTTTCCTTGAAGATTCTCTCATTTTCATACTTTTACACTGGCCAGATGATCTGTGTGGGGGTCTATGACCATAACCCTGACCGTAGGGAGCTCTTAACAAGTTTTGGCCATTTGTTGATTAATCTTGTGAGGTCATTTAGAAGCAGATCATTCCATCTTAGCTTGGCACAAAAATTATCACAACCCACAAGGTGGCAAGATCATGCTCTGGTATCATTTTTAATGACCCTTTTTCGGTCATTCATTTATTTATGGTTTTTTCTTTTTCTTTATATCCTATTTGTCGAATCAAGTTTGATGGCTCCCAATAAGATTGCTAGTTATTACTAACTTGAGTATATTGATCTGAAGCACCATTATGAAGTATTATATCTTTTTATCTTTCTTTGGTATTTGTTTTCACCACCCAATTAGAATGGGTCTTTCCGCAATATCATTGAACTTGCAGTCACTTCACCCCAACAAGCTAATCGATTGCTTATTGTGGCAATGTGCTACAACCTGTGAATTTTTCTTTACAACCACCACATCTTGTATTTTTACTCTACTCATGCTCCTTTCCTTTCAATGATAATCCTTCGATGCACGTGAAGTGATTTCCCAATGATCAAAATGAATTTTCTATGCTTTGCACCTCGATATATCAGTTATTCATTCTTCCTTCATATTTCCTTCCTGACGTGAATGCTCTTCTTTTCTCCAATGAGGGAATTCACCTTTTATACCTTATGCTAGGTCATGCTCAAAATGAACGTGTCTCTAGAGAACCAACATTATATTCCTCCTTATTTTCTCTTAATATTTTAGCAATTAAAATAATATCTCAATTTTTATTTTACTGTTTGTATTATAATGTAATGTCATATATTATATTATAATAATATTTTATCTAATTTTATTATTATATTTCTTTGTGCATATTGTATTTGTAATTATATTGATAAAAACATTATAACATATAATATATCATATTAATAATAATAGTAGTAATATTACTATTCTTAATACTATTATGTAGTATATTTTCTTTATATATTATTTATAATTAATTCTTAGTTATATTATAATATTATGCCTTGAATATGTCCATTTCATAATATAATATCATTAATCATTTATTTATATATTTTTATACTATCATAATAATAATTATATATCAATATTATATAATAATGCTTGATGCACTACTATTAATATTTATATATTCAATAATATTTTATTATTTATTCTTTAATAATATATTATATCGTTAATAATATATCAATATTTCTTTTATTATATTATAACATTAAGAAATAATATATTTATTAATTCATAATAATTTACTTATATTACTCAAATTAGGGGACATGACAAATGTGTTGACAAAAATATTTGTGCCACATGGTGGATCTTTGTTTTATAGGGTGTTTTTAATATAATGGTGCTCATATTTTCACATTATTTCTTGGGCCTTTTGCAAAGATGTGATGGTCATCAAATTTAGATGCATTTTTCGGAGATTCTTTGCTTCATCCGAATCGTCCATTTGATATTAGTAGAGTCTTGATTGATGGCCATTTTTTAATCATGTGTTGGGGATTTTTCTTGCAACATTTGAGCCATCTAATTCAAATGAAGAAATCTACATTGATCATCATTATTTTGAGGGAAAATTTGATTCTTTTTGCATGGGTCAACTCTACATTTTCATGGTAGGTTAATATTACATGTTAACCCACCTTGCATTTTTTGACAGTGGGGTGAATCGGCTTGTTGCAGCCTAACCATATTACCAAGACTATCCATTTAATGTGGAGCAATTTCTTCAGCCTTGTAATGCTAATGATGATGCTCCTCCATGCATATTTAATGATTTTGTAGGAAATAATGGTTTTTAAGGTTATAACTAAGTGTTAGTCCAAGAGTAAAACTGATACAAGATAGGCTTCACCACTAAATGGGGTACTTATGCCTATTGTAAGATTCCATTTGGACTAACCAATGTAGGTGCTATATTTCAAAAAGCAATGGAGATTGATTTTAAGGGTGTGTTGGAAAATTTTGTATTGATTTATCTCGATGATATAACTATCTATTCAAAACATGCAACAAATCACTTTAATCATCTAAGTAGGTGTTCATTACATGTAGAGAGTATGGTGTATCTCTAAATTCAAGAAAATGTGTGTTTGCTACTAATCAAGTTAATCTCCTAGGATACATTGTATCAAAACATGGGCTAATGATAGATCTAGAAAGGCTATAAGAAATTCTCTTGGTCCCACTTCCTAGCCACAAGAAAGGATTACAAAGTTTTCTTGGTAGAATCAACTTTGTGAGAAGGTTCATCCCTAATCTTGCTTCTATGGTGAAGCCTCTTACAACTATGTTGAAGAAGAATTTGATGTTTACTTGGACCAAGGAAGGAAAAGCCAGCTTTGAAGAGATCAAGAAATCAATTGTATCAGCTTCCGCTCTTTTTAATCCCAACTTTGATAGGGATTTCATCCTCTATTCTCTTGGAGGAGAATCAAGTATATTAGTTTTCCTAACATAGTTAAATGAAGATATTTTGGAGCATCCCATTTCCTTCTTTCATGAAGGACTTAAAGACTATGAGAGCATGTATAGCTATGTAGAGAAGTAGGTTCTTGCTATTGTAAGGGTTCTCAAAAAGTTTAGACATATGCTATCCCATAACAAGATCCAACTCTTGGTTCCACATACAAGTGTAAAGGAGTTCATTTTGAACAAGGATATCAATGAAAAGAGAGTCAGATGGATCACCAAGGTCATGGAATATGACATTAAAATTAATATCACCAAGCTTGTGAGGGGCAATAGATTGTGTGAGAAAATGGTCTCATCTTTTTTAACATCTAAAGAGGCTACCCTCTTAGTGCAATATGAGCAACCAGAATTGGATGAAAATCAAAATGATTGGTTGCATGACATGACTATGTTCTTAGTAGAAGGAAGATATCCACAAGGCCTATATAGAGTAAAGAGAAGATAGTTTAGATTATAGTCTATTCCTTATGTCTTGGTGGATGAATATTATTTAGGAAGGATTCTAATGGAGTCCTATTGATGTGTATCAAAACATTTCAAATTAGAAAGTTGTTAAAAGAATTCCATGATGGCTCTACTGGTGGTCATTTCTCAACTAAGGTTACAACAATGAAGATAATGAGGGTTGGTTGTTATTTGCCAACCTTCTTCAAAGATTCTCATAACTAAGTGAGAAAGTGTGAGAAATGTGCCTACTTCTCAAGAAAAAAAAGATTGGCTACCATTCCTCTTCATCATATTCAGGTAGATCAGCATTTTTCTCAATGGGGTTTGCATTTCATTGGTCCAATAAACCCACCCTCTAGTTTTGGTCACAAATGGATATTGGTAGCTACATATTACTTCACAAGATGGAAAGAGGTAGTAGCTTTGAGAGATGAAATAGAGGCTTTAGTGGTTGATTCCTTGATGGAATAGTTACTAGATTTGGTGTTCCTTCAACTATCATATCAGTAATGCTATGTATTTTGTTGGAACTCATATATGCTCTTGGGTTGTTGATCATGGAACATATATTGATAACTTCCTCAAATTATTATCCCCAAGGGAATATCTTGGATGAATCCTCCAACAAGAACCTCATCATAATAATAAAGAGGACAACTGAAGATAACCAGAGGTGTTGGCATGCCAAGTTGATGACTTCCATTTGGGCTGATAGAATTACACCCAAGAGAGCAATTGGGAACTCACCCTTCATTCTAGTATATGGAATGGAAGAAAGGCTTCCTATTTCAATTGAGTTTCCCTCTCTTGAATTAACTCATCAATTAGAGCTATTTGATAATGATGCTATGAGAGTTAGGCTAGCTGAAATAATGGAACTGGAGGGAAAAAAAATAAAATAGCAAGCTATGCATACACTTGAGGCACATCAAAAATGGGTCTAAAGAAGCTTTGATAAGATGTCTATGACTAGAATCTTCAAGGAAGGAGATCTTGTCCTCAAGTGGTATGCTAATAGAGCTAATCCTAGTAGGTATTCCAAATTTTATGCTATGTAGAGTGGCCCATATATTATTGCCAACTACAAAGAGGCCAACGCTTTTCAACTATCCAGGCCTGATGGTGAAGTTCTTGCAATCCTAGTCAATGATTCACCTTAAACCTTGCTTCTAAAGGAGGTTAAAGGTTCTATGTACATAATAGAGAAATTTTCTTACTTTCCAAGAAGTGCACGAGCACATATTTATCTTTTCTAGAGTTGTCCTAAGCTTTTTGGAGCTCCCTAGAGCTTTTTTTTTTTTCTACTTATAGATTTTGTGAAGGTGCAGCTGGGATAACAAGACATTTCTTGCTAGTGACCTTGTGGCCAATGGATTCTTAAGGCCAATGATCTATGCTTAGTAGGAAAGCATCTAATTGACTCACCAAGAATGTTGGCCATTTTTACCCCCATTTAGCCCATCATCAATAATCGATCTGAGAGATCTTCAATGGGCTAGATTCATTGTTGTGGGTTAATATGCAATTTTTTTGGGGTTAACAGTTTATTTTAACTCAGTCTCTTCATTAATTGAGTTGACTTGGTTCTTTCATTATCTGGGCTAGTTCAATTTGTTCTTTGATCAAGTTGGTCTATTTGTTAAAAATAGGAATTATTGAATCTACAAACTTTAGTCACCAACTAGATATTATTACTTACTTAAAATCATGCATAACAAAGTAATAAAGTAATGTTGAATAGGAATAGTAACAATGCACAAAGATAACTCATAACACCATAATTTGTTAAATAGGGAAATCCTTACCAAGGGAAAACCCTAGTTGGGATGATACCCACTAGATAATATACTGATGGACCCTGTTCGGAGTCAATGAGAAAATTATGTATAAGGAGTCCCTATTATGAGAGTTTGAATCCCTGTTAGGAGTTGTAGTATAATGTATGCAAGAAGAGCCCACTACCTGAACATGCAATTTCAACTACAAGAATAGCTCAATGCTCAAAAAATTAATTTAGTATTATTTCCTTCCTTGATAGATCTTTGATCTTCAACTTAATCTCAGATCACTAGATAGCTCATATAAAACTTCGCATTTATCACTTTCAAAAAAGTTCGCTCACTTCACAATCCTATAAGATAGCACTTGCAAAACACAACTTCCGCACCCTTATCATAAAATGTCCCTTGCATAAATACCATGCTTTAACATAAATTATTATTAGGTTAGCTAAGACCACAATTCATTTTTCCAAGTTAGATTAAACATCTAGGATGTAGCCCTAATTGGACAAGTAATTGTTTTGTAAATAAAACAATTCTTTCCTTCAATTTCACTATATTACTTCATCAAAACATGATTATCTATGTTCCATATAGTCTGTACAAACTTTTTAGGTTATACACATCATCAACAATATGTATAATATCTCCATGTAAATTTTCTTGTCATAATATGATGTCTGCAATATGTTATCAACAAAATAATACACTATTGTAAACCAAATTCTATACTTAGACAATTGTCTAATAACCAAACACTAAGTATCTTTATTTTTGAGGTTTCCTATCAACATGTACATCATGTGTTTCCATTAATGACAAAAATTGCATATCACTATTATCCAATTGTCAACAATCTCCCCCTTTGGCATTGATGGGAACAAAATAGGGAAAATTGGCTAAGTGACAAAAACAAACTATCAAAATAATCATTACATCTATTACCACTTGTTCAACTTTACATATGTACTCCCCCTTACAATATAATTTACACTTTTACAATCTTCACATGTATTTCTACAAATAGTATCTCTCGCAACACTCTCTCCTTTTTTCATGTATACAATTTTCACATCTCTCCCCCTTTGACATCAATGACAAAGGTCAAAATGTCAAGGTTCTGTCCAAAAAATGTCAAAACTGCTAAAATTGTTGTCTTCCCTTATACTAATATTATCTTCATAAAATCATCAAAAATAGTCTTTAGATTGTCCATACCTTTGTTCCATGTCTCCTTGGTAGATTCAGCTAATGCGAGGATTGCACATAATGCATATGATGCAGTCTCAACTGCATTGATATCTAAATACAAAAAGTTTGTATATGTGTTCTTGGTCTTGACACATTCCTCTAGTTGCTTCTCAAAAAAAGATAGTTTTAGAGCAATGGATTCTCTAAAATGAGATGTTCTCTTCAAAATATGCTCTTTCTAAAGTTCCAATTTCCTAATCTCTCTATGAACACTGGCAACTTGACTCTCAAAATCATCAACTTTGGTAGATGGATGCTAAATCTGGCTGGATAAAGCCTCTAGCTCACTCATCTTTAAATCTATCTAACTATCCAAGTCTTTAGTCAATTTGTATGAAAAGATACGCTTAACATACAAATATTTTCCTTTTTGCTAACATTTTCAAAGTTCTTTTATGCATGTATCAAGATAAACTAAGTCATTCTTGATATTTTGGTAGATGGTGCTAAACAAATTAACATCATGGGAAATTTGAGCCTTCACCTCTATAAAATTCAATAAGTTTGTGAACTCTTCATCGAATGACTTTAGCACTACTTGTGCTCTCTATTTGGGATCTAACTTAGTATGTTGAACTAAAAAAGTGTTTTGTAGTCTATCTGTCACTTCCATTAAAGTTTCCTACAAACTTTTCATAGTTTTTTTCTTTTGTATGAGTTTGGATAGGGATGAGATCAGACCAATTTGATCATCATCATCAGTAGCCAAACTTGTAAGGGAGAGTAGAATAGATGAACTAGATGGTTTAGTCTCATCCTCCCTTTGTTTCCTTACTACTTCTTTTACTCTTTTCTACTCCTCTTCTTTCTTTTCCTTTTTCTCTCTTTCTCTCTTCTCTTTCGATCTTTTCTTCTCCTCTTCTGCAGTTTTCTTTATTCTCTCTTCTTCTACAATATTTTTCTTGTCTTCATCTTCCTTTCTTTTCCTTTCTTCCTCAAACAATTTTTTCTTGGCTTCTTCTATTTTCTTCTTTTCAACTTCCAGTAGCCTCTTTTCTTCCACAATTTGCCTCAACTTATCCTCAATATCTTCAGTATCTAGTACATTTGGTTCAAAACCAACAAATGGATTGGTATCATCAACATTAAGAGTAACATTATTTTGATCAATCTTCATAGTCTCACCACTTACTAACACTTTTGAGGTTCTAGGAGCTAGAGGAGATGATGTTTCTTATAACATTTGACTGATAGTTGCTACAGTCTCCTTTCTCAATTTATCCTTTTCTCCAACCATGAATAGAAATGGTCTCAACTTATTTCTTAAGTATAGAGTGAGGTTATTCAAAAATTATTTTATTTCACCATCATCATCAATCTTGTAGATAGTCCTTAGCATAGACTTTTGAAGTTAAAAGTCTTCTTCTCTATGAGTCTCTCATAGACTTTCTGGTTCACTACCCCTTTGATATCCTTCATACTTAGATTTTTTATAATGATATTTCTCATAGTAGATATATCAATCTGATCCTTTTCAAATTTATTTTATAAATCATAAAACTTGTTCATCTGAACAAAGTTTCCTTCATTAGCAATCATTGTGTTAATCTTCTCAATCTTTGACTTCCATGGTTGTCGAGCTTTTCCTACTACTTTATTAGGTGGGGTCACCTTTTCTACTTGCTTGGTTTCTTATTTCTCCTCTTCTCCATCACTGGACTCAATTGTCAACAATTTTTTATGCCTCTCACTAGGTCATGTGGCCATTTGTTTGACTCTCTTTGTCTTTGTAGAAAGTACTTCAACTAATCTTTTTGATTTTCTCTTTTGATCATTGGGCTAAACATTAGACACTACTACATATGGAATGTTCTATCCTGAAGATGTCTTAGCAACTAAAACTAACAAGGGTTTTATGTTCAATACACCTTGTTTCATTGTATGTCTCATGGCCTTAGATTCACTCTCTATCATTCCAGCCTCAAATTGAGCCTTCTTCATGATTGAATCAACCTTCTTGTGAGATGCCTTCTCCAAGATTTATTAATGAGCATGCTAAATAATCTCATCAAATATGCCAAATTTTTACTCTACTTTATCTTTGTCAGAATTTAACAACAAATCAATATAACCAATTGCAACATCATCACTCAACTCATAGCTCGAGGGATCCAAAAATGTCTCTCAAGGTTCCACTACTTGAATATAAGTATGATCTATATCAAATAGAATACATATATCCTCCTTGAACCTGTCCATAATTTTTGGTGAAATCCTATATCTCTATTTCATCTCATTCTAGAAAATCCTCATAATTAGGTTTCCATTGTCCAATATTTTGTCTATAGGGTACCTTCTGTATACCTCCAAAATATTTTCCATAGTGCATTTTTCACTACTCATTATGTCTGTGATTGACAAGTGGGGAAATCTCTTAAGCACATTAAATAATATGTGATTTATCAATTATTGGAATCTAAACATAACATTCTTGGTTCTATTAATCTTTTCAAGATTTTCTAATAGTTGCATCCTCAACATTTCACTCAAATTTACTTGTTCCTTCTCAACACATATCTTATATACTACATATATAAATCCTGTTGAAAGTTCGTCCATCTTAGAACTTGCACAAACTAAATAAGCAATAATTCTACTAAGAAATATCACATCATCTTGCTTGATGGAGCTGATTATCGTAGCCTTTCCATTATATACTACCTTAGTATAAATTTCCAATTTCTTCTTAACCATCTTCTCACCTATGAGTACACTGCCTTTTTTTCTAAGACCAGTTACCTCATGTATAAGGTTAGTAGAAATGTCTACTACATTATCTTGCATCCACAACTTACCATCATGTATCTTACTTAGTATAATTTGAGTCCATTCATTTGTATCTAACTCGTGGTAGAAATGATACTTAAACAAGTCTAATTCTTTTAAATGTTCAAATCTAGGCTTCACTATCATGTCATGGTTAAAGACCAATTACATATCTTTGTTTATATATTCACTACCAATCAATTCAAACTTGCAATTCAAATAACTTTATACATCTTCAAGTTTAACTATGTTGTTTGATGTGATAGACAACGTAGAGTTAGGGTTTCCTTCATTAGATTTTATGGAAACTATCTTAAAATTAGGTATATCCTCATTCTAAATACTATGTACTACTGACATATCCATAATTGTTATCAAAAATATCTTTTACCAAACAAATTTTATGGAAAAATGATAAAATACCTCTTTCCAAAAATAGGGTTTTCTTTGAAATCACGCTAACAAGTGGCTTCTGAATGCTCTTTGCTTTAGATGTGTTTGCAATGAAGTAAAATTGAATTCTATGCTCCATTTATCCCTCAACTTAAACTTGCATTTATTGTGTACTTCACAAAATATGAAAAAACCTATCAATTATGTTCTATAATCACATAATTGCTCAAAATCATCTATCTGATCTTCAAATTTCACTTGCGGTTTACTATAGCCTCCTTCCATAATGACAAATATCCTCAATACTTTGCATCACAAATTTCTCTGCAAAAACATACTTTTTATTTTATACTATAGAATGAGTTCTCACTATAATACCAGTAACTTTAAATTTCATCATAACTTGTTTAGATGAGCTCCAAATTACAAGAAAAATTAGGTACCATATAAACTTTAATGGATACACCTTTCCTCAACTTCACTACCTCTAATTTGGTCTCTGACTAAAGTTCTCAAATTTTGATGTTGTAAACAAGATTAATTCAACTTAATTGAATCAAACTCAATGAATAACTTTGATCTTCCTCTCTCATCATCATCTACCTTTTCTTTTGAGATATATATTCCTTTCACAAATACTTCATTAAGTTCTTCTCAAAGTTCACTCACAATGTTTCTTTTTTCTTCATTGTTAGTTCCAAAGTTCCTTTTATAATTCCTTCTATTTTTGAAGTTTCTTACATTGTTCCTTCTATCTCCAAAGTTTCTATCCATTTTGTAGTACCTTGTTGTGTGTTTGAAGTTGTTGCATAACTAACATACAGGTGCTCTACTTCTAGGATTCTATCGATCATCAAGTGCATGACAATTCTGAGCAATTTGTCCTAAGTTGTTACACTTATAACACATGATCTATCTTCTATATTCATAAGATCTTCCTTCTCTTGATGTTCTTTTATTTGTAGGGTTAGTATTTCTAGATATTCTACTATTCATTCTATCATTAGCATACTTAGGTTTCCTATAATCAATTGTATTATGATCCATACCATGACAATTATGAAATTGAAAGTCCTTAACATGATTAAATGATTTATTTGTACAATCTCTTTTCATATGACCTATTTCATTACATAAAAAGCACTTACCTCTAAATTCATACCCAGATTCCTTGGGAGTCTCCACTTGCTTTGGTTCATCGAAGATTTCAACTTCCTTGTTTTGCTCAACTTCTTTAGATTTCTCAGAAGATTGACTAGATTCAATCTTATCATTAGATTTGTCTTTTTCTTTCACATCCAATCTAATCTAGGCTTCTTTGCAGACATGTTAATTAGATAACCAAGATCAGTCTTTTCATAAGGTCTCTATGTAGACATTGATTCATCAAGCTTTTGTCTACTAGAATAAAGATTCTCAAGTTGTTGTTTTCACTGTGTCAACTCAGCTTTCACAATAGTATTTTACTTGTGGGCTTCTTCATGATCTTCTCTCAATGTTTCAAACTCAAATGTTTTCTTTGCCAAACTTGCTCTCAGATTTTATTTTTAGTCTTCAAATTAGATTCAACTTTGCTAGGATCATTTCTCAAAGTTAACTTTAAATTTGTAATCTTCAACTCATGCTTCAAGATCTAGTACTCTATCTTCAACTTTGAATAGTCATCATCAGTAGTTTTAAAATTTAGTAGATTCAAGCTTTGATTTCAAATGACCAATATTTTCTTTTAATTGACCAATGTATAATTTGGAGTCTTCATATATTTCCTTTAGCTTATCTCTTTCTTTATTAAGGAGATCAATTTTTTCAAGAGCTTCTTCGAGGTTCTTCATCAACTATTTTATATCCATAGGGATCCTACTTAAGATGTTAAGCATTTTCAAAGTAACCTTTTTCTGATACCAATTGTTAGAAATAGGGATTACTAAGAAGGGGGGTGAATCATTAATATACAAACTTTAGTTGCCAACTAGATATTATTACTAACTTTAAACCATGCATAAAAAAGTAGTAAAGTAATGTTGAACAATAATAGTAAAAATGCAAAAAGATAACTCATAACACCATGTTTTGTTAACTAAGGAAATCCTAACCAAGGAAAAACCTAGGTGGGGATGATACCCACTAGATAATATACTAATATATATGTTCCTTGTTAGAGGATGGACCCTGTTAGGAGTCAATGAAAAAATTCAATATAAGGAGTCCTTGTTAGGAGACTTTGAATCCTTTTTAGGAGATTCCAACCCTATTAGGAGTTGTGCCAACCCTATTAGGATTTGCAGTATAATGTATGCAAGAAGAGCCCACTATCCAAACATGCAATTTCAACAAGAAGAAGATATCACTTCTCAAACAAGTAATTTACTATTATTTTCCTTCCTTGATAGATCTCCAATCTTTAGCTTGATCTTGGATCACCAATAGCTCATATAAAACTTCATGTATATCGCTTTGATAAAAGTTTGCTCACTTCGTAATCTTACAATATAACACTTTTAAGACACAAATTTCACACCCTTATCAAAAAATATCCTTTGTATAAATACCATGTCATAACATAAATTATTTTTGGGTTAGCTAAGACCACAATTCACTTTTCCAAGTCAAAGTAAACATCTAGGATGTTAGCCTTAATTGGAAAAGTAAATTTTTTGTAAGCAAAACAATTTTTTCCTTCAATTTTGTTGTCCTACTTCATCAATACACAATTATCTTTATTCCATATATTCTATACAAACTTATGAGGTTATACACATCATCACCAACATGTATACTATCTCTATGTAACTTTTCTTGTCATAATATGACATTTGCAACATATTATAAACAAAATAATACACTCTTGTAAACCAAATTTTATACTCAAACAATTTTCTGATTACCAAACACCAAGTATCTTTAGTACTTAGGTTTCTTGTCAACATGTACATCATGTGTTACTATTAATGACAACAATTACATATCACTATTAGCCAATTGTCAACATTGTTTTCCTGTATTGATCGAGCTATAGGTTAACACACATATCATCAAGGGTTAACATTTCATGTTAACCATTTTTTCCATTTTGGTAAAGCACTTTCATTCTCTTTCTAAAATAGAAAAATGTACTATTTCATAAGGCTTACCTTTTTGCTTCAGTGAAATCGTAAAATTGCATGTTGCCTCTCCCTTGTGCATTGACGAATGTGTTGACAAATAGATTTATGCACATGTAGAATCTTTGTCTTGTTAGGTACTTTTAATCTAATGTTGCTCATATTTTTGCATCATTTCTTGGGTATTTTGTGAAGATGTGATAGTTGTAAGATTCAGATGCATTTTTGGGATATTCTTTACTTCATCTCAACTGTCCATTTGATATGAGGAGAGTCTTGATCAATTGCCATGTTTTAATACATTAGGGATTTTTCTTACAAAATCTAAGCCATCTAATTCAAATCAAGACATCTACATCAATAGTCATTATTTTGAGGGTAGATTTGATTCTTTTTGCATGGATCAACTCTACATTTTTGTCATAGGTTAACATTGGGTGTTAACCCTCATATTTTTTGAAAGCTGTGTGAATCAGCTTGTTGCAGCCTTTCCATGTTATTAGGACTATCCATTTAATGTGGAGTATTTTCTTGAGCCTTTTAATGCCAATGATGATGCTTCTCCATGCCTATTTAATAATTTTGCAAGGAATTATGGTCCTTTCAACTACCAAATGCATTCTTTGGACCTTCCTATCACTTCTATGAATCAAATGGTAATGAAAATTAGGCTTTCTCTAATTCTTCATTTATTATATGCTCTATAATCTCATCTTCATTGTTGTTAGAGTTTTAACTCAATTGTATATGGGTTATTCATGCACCCTATAAAGGCAAGTTTTGTTATTGTTCTCAGGAGCTCTTTTTTCTAGTCTTTTGCAGATTTCTTCTATAAATTTTCTTGCCTTTTTTTCAATAGAAGTTATTTTTGTTAGATCCATTCTTAGCCAATTAAATTTTTTCAACTTGTTATGCCTCATTTTCTTGGATGTATTTTAGCAATTACAACATTATATGATTATGTTCATTTCAATTAACTAATCTATAAAGTGAATCTATTATATTCCTTTCATGGTTATGTTATTTCTTGGATTTTTGATGGTGTTAATATTGAAAGAATATAGATAGTGGTATTTCTTATGAATACTATTGGATTTTAGTGTAGTTATTGGAAAGAATTAGATCAACAATCTAGTTGATGCATCATCACTTTTCCCTTCAGCACTTTACTTTTATGTTTCCTCCTTCCCTTTTCCTTCGTAGTTTAGTTAGGTGCACCTAGATTATGAGGAAGTTGGACTTCTCCAAGATTCAATCTCTAATTTCAAAGTCCCACACTTTTTATATTATTTTCATGTTACACAAGGTTGCCCAGGGATAACACGTCAAGAAGGGGTGCAAAATTTTTTGTCAATAGTAACCATCATAGGACAACTTTATTACTATAGTAGTAAAGATTTGTGGCTTTCATCCCCAATCCATTTTTACCTTGGAGGGTTTCTAGGTAACAAATATTATGTTATGTATTTTATTTTCATGCATGTGATTGATCATATTTATATGTTACATCATATTTACATTACTAGTTTTACTTGCAAGTTATTGATAGACGTGGATGAATCTGAGAAAATTTTAAAGTGTTTAAAAAAAAATTCACCCCTCCTCCCTCTCAATATCTATTTTATCATGTTTATCCCTCTAAAAATAAACAATCGGTATCATACCATTGGTTCTTTGAGACAATCTTAATAGCTTGGAGATGGAGGCATTCAAACTGGATAATTTTATTGACAATTAGGTAATAGACCTCCAACTCATATTGCAAAAACTTGATAAGGCAACACAAGCTCTAAAGGATTACCTAAAAAGGAGAAAAGTAATTGTCATCTAGATAAAGCAATATTCCTATGAAGAATTTCAAACTGAAGGATTGTTTTAATCAATCAATCCAAATAACAAAGAATCTATTGATCTACTTCACAAGAACAAACTCCTAAATGAAGAAATTAGAGGATTGAAAAGAGAACATGAAATTCAATCAATAAGACTATGTGAAGTGATTAAAAAAAAGAAGAAAGTTGAAGAAGGAAAAAATATGGCTAAGGAAGATAAAAGGTAATGGTTACTAGACTTGAAGAAAGGATATTAGATGTGTAAAATCTCACAAACATCTAATTAGACATTATGAATCAACTAATGCTTGCAAATTAGGAATTGAATCACAAAGATGTGGAAATTGAAAATCTCAAATCATAGAAGGACATACTAAAGAATGAATTGAAAAATTAGAAAGAATCCATGGAAAGATTCAACAAGCCAAAGGAGATAATGAAGTACTTTAAAGAATTTATGAAGTCATAAAGATATTCTAATGGGTTAAGATATTCATGCACTGAGAATTATGAATCATCTAGGAATGGAGAAGTAAAGAATGGAAGGGCAAAATAAAAACCAACATGCTATCAATGTGGAAATCTTGGTCATACTATAAATATCTATCAAAGCAAACATGGTATGCAAAATTCTAAACCTAAGTTTAATGGTTACTATTTTTACTACAAGAAACAAGGACATCAAATACAAGAGTGTAGGTCAAGACTGAGGAATACATTCACTACACCTAAATTTGAAGGATGTTTCTATAATTGTTAGAAATATGGTCATAGAGCATATGAATGCAGATCATAGACAAAACTTTGCTAGACAAATTAGAGAAATAATTATGCACCTAATAATTCATGTTCCAAATGTAACAAACTTGGACATCAAAGAAAAAATTGTAGGACTCAAGTATAGTCAAACAACTAGAAAAAGGACAAAGGCAAAGACAAAGTGGACATTGAAAAAATTAGGAATGAAATGAAGCAAAAATGGAAGAAGAAAATAGAAGATGGAAATAGTGAAGAAAATGGAGCTGGGGTCACCCAATCTAGTGGAGAAGGTGATCATGTCATCTCAAACTAAGAAAGAGAGGTATGTATCAAATTTGATATATCATACATCAGTTCCTTACACAAAAAATTTCCAAAAAGTGCATATCTGTATATATAAGATGCATAAGAAAAAATTTGTGAAAGGTTTTCAAGTGTTAGAAAAATTGTTTATGTCGACCAAGCATTGTAACATAGACCAAGTACTTAAAAAGAGAAATAGTAGAGACTGAATGTTATGGAAGAGACTGAGTTGTAATGCAAAGACCTAGTTAAATGGCATCAATAATGACTGAGACAGTTGGCTTCCACTCATCCAAAGTATGTAACATTAATGGAGACCCTATTTGATCAAAAAGAAGATATATAATGAATTTTGAAGACATTATCTCATACCTTGCTTCAAATTAAAAGAGCATAGAGAAATTTTGCAATTTTAGTGATTAGCAAAGATTTTGAGAGTGTTTAAGTCAAAGAAGCTTGAATGGGTAAAGATATGAATTGTGTCAAGTTTCTAGAGAAGAAAAGAACTTAAAACCCTATCTATGATAATGAAAGCTTTATCAACCATTGGAATGAGTCAAGAGGTTACTAAAATTCAATTGGTGAAGAGTGATGCTTGTACTTCACCTAAGTTTTGTGTTATTCTAGAGATTGATATGAAAGGAGACTCAATGGGTGCACTATATTTGGTACCACCTAAATTCATTATGATCCATGATGTCAAAAACTATTATACGTGTAAAATTGGAGAACTAAGAGATTATGAAACAAGAGAAGCTTATGAGAAGCTATGTACAGAAGGAATCTTGAAGGACTAATTTTAAATTGTTGAAAGGAAAGGGTTAACTTGTACCCTATAATATTTGAGAAATTTTAGAAATGAGTGGATTAAATTTATTTTGAGAAAAATAATGACATGAAATATTGGTTATAGAATGGACCAGTGAAAATCACAAAGAGAATGATATATAGGGTTACAGGTTATCCAACCCTAGACAAGAAGAAGACTATGTGATGTTTGAGTTGTGAAGAAGTTGAGGCAAACACTTGAGCTGAGTGGAATGGATATGGTCTATCCATTACAAACATTTCTCATCGACTAATTGAATTTTCTATTAGAATAATTGCTCACAATTTCTATAAATTAAGTAGATTGAACAATCTACCTTGTATGCCTATGGATCAAGTGTGGAAGATTGTGATGAAAGATCATGAGTATGATCTTGCTGAGCTATAGAAGTTTCAACTTGTAGAGAATCTATCATCAATAGAGAAAAGAGAAGAATTCAATATATAAGTTAAGCTTCCTCATTGTTTGTATTTTCTTCTGTATGCAGAAGTATTTTCCTTGTATTGTAGATGTTATATAGGAGCAAGAAAAATCAATGAAAAAACAAGTCAATGAGCATATTACTCAATTGGGAGAAAATTTTCATAATGTAATGAATGCTTATAATGATGAATTTAAGCAAAGAATGAAAAGGAGAATGAGGATTCTTGAAGAATTGGTTACAAAATATTACAGTGACATATATTTTCTTGTTGATACAGACAATACTTTTGTATAGGTAGTTAAGAAAAGGAAATCTTGGTTACAAAGTTTTGAATATGAGATAAATAGTGATGTTGTAAGTGTAAACATTGATGCAAAACTAAAAGAAGAGATAGATTTTGAGGCTAAAACTTTTGGAATATATGAAGAAGCCAAAGCAAGAATAACTATGAACATCAAGATAGATTCCAAGGAGAAGAAAAGGAAGAAAATTATTGAAGACCTAGAAGCTAGTTTGGGCACCCTAAGCAAGGGAAAAGGAACATTTAAATTGACACAAGGCCTTGGTGAAGATGAAGAAGAAGATAGTGGTCATGAGGAAGATAAAGTAGAAGAAGGTGACAAGGGTAAAGCCCTATTTTTTTTCATGCCACTAAGAAAGAAGGGTTAAGGAAAAAACAAGAGGCAAGTGGTAACACCTTCACCAACAAATAAGCCAAGGACCAAGATAGTTGCTAATGTCAAGAAGACTGCAAAGAAGAGAGTAGCAGAGTCTACTAGGTTTAGTGCCCCTAGAACTAGAAGAAGGAGATTTGTTAGAGGACCACCTCAGAGGAAACAAAATTCTATTGATGAGATATGTTCAAACATATAAAGAGTTCCCCATGATTACTTGGTTTTAAATTTGTGAATATGATACACTAGATAATGGTGACAAGAATAGAATTTAGGAGGCTATGTGTATCATCTTAAAATGGAAGCAATTCCATGTTAAGAGTGTTTATCCCTCTGAGTAAGTGGTTTGGGGTCATGTCAAGCACCTTGAATGGGTAAAATATCTTAACCTTGAGTGAGAGAGAGAGAGAGAGAGAGAGAGAGAGAGAGAGAGAGAGAGAGAGAGAGAGAGAGAGAGAGAGAGAGAGAGAGAGAGAGATTTCATGTCATATCTTACATTTTCATGAATCAGACATGCTTACCCCCTCTCTTTTGTGGAATTAGATGCCCTATTGTGTTTTTTGGTGTTAGATTTACTTTTATATTATCTTGTTGGTGTTATATTTGTATTTTATGTTAAATCTTGCATGCTGATTAGACTTCTTGCATCTATATTTCAAAAATACAAAATAATTTACATTTTTCGTGCTTGTAGTGTTACTTTGTGTTCAACATGTATGATTTTTTTTTTGAATACTTTGATGAGGCATTTATTGTTCAAATGAGATCTCCATTGATCCTATTCCTATTTCATCTTCCTCTAAAACCTCTTCAATTGATTTTTACCATAGGTTGTTTGCATGGTTATCTTCATGTTCCACAACATTGATGTACGTAGCATGTTATATCCCCAAAATTCTATTCAAGCTATACAGGCCTCTAAGAAAGTCCTTTTTTATAGTGATCAAGGTGTTAATCTCATGTGTGGTATCAAGCCTATAATTAAGTAGGTCAAGATTTGGGATTCACTCCTCTCATCACTAGTGTGAAACCTTCTTCTATTGCTTTACCTAGAATTCCTACCTACACTCCTCCTATAGTGGTTCCATCCCTTTCATCTCTTCTTGTGAGTGTTCCATTTTCTTTACCTACCTCACAACCTTCTTACCATAGTATTCCTTATACCCATTCCAACCTTTTTCCAACTGTGGTTCCAAGTATTCCTCTAGTTGTGTCTTTCATTCGTGCTACTTCCTACATTCTTTCTAATTGTATCCTTCCTACTCTATTTCTTAATCCAATTCCTAATATTCATATTCCCCATTCTCCACTACTATTCCAAGTTCTTCCCACACTTATGATAAGGCTCAAACTATGGTTTATTATGTAGATGTGCAACAATTCTTTAAATTACCTTCATCTCTAATCCATAATGATATTAAAAGGAAGAGGAAAGAAACTTTCCCTTTGATATTTCTTCATAATTTTACCCCTCATTCTTTTATAAAATAGATATTTTCTCCTCTTTTTTCTTTATTGGGGGACAATAGGTATTTCTTTTAGTTCTCTCAAATACATTAAGTTTTTTTTTGAGCTTAATTGGTTATCCTTTTTGCATTTTATACCTATGGTTTTGTATTATGTTAATAATCATCCATAGTTTTCTTTTTCTAGATATCTTTTCTATAAAAAAATCTTTTACAAAGGTATCTCTTGTCTTCATCCCTAGGAAACTACTTTCCTTAGCTTAGTGGTACTTATGTATATTGCAACATTATTGCATCATACTGATAGATGTTTTGAATATGGATAACCTTTTTATATGAGAGGTCATTGTCCTAGCTCATCACCTCTTCTCTATGTTGTAAATTATGTTATTTATAAACTCTTATCCTTGCTTTGGTGTTAGATTTGTTTTCCTCATTTCAAAGATTCATATTCCTCTTCTTTATAGGGGTCTTGATGATTGAATCTTTGTTACCACTTGGTTTATCTTTGAAAGATGATATTTTATCTAAAAGAACTCCTCTATGGTGGGGGTCTTGTTGATAAGCTCTCTTTCTTTCAGGATCCTTTTTCCATAAGTGACATATCCTTTTCATGATTATCTATGTTTTTCAATGTAATAGTCAATACCCTTTGCTAAGAACATAGTGTACATTTTTTTTAACTGTACACTCAAAAGTGTCCCACTCTAAACCTTTCTATCCAAATGATTCCATGAGTTTGGAATGCTTGGATGCTGGCTTAGAGCTCCCTATCCACAGAGTGCAAGAGAGTGTATTTCAAGTTCAAGGGCTCTCAACTGAGCCTTAGGAATACTCTTCTTGCTAGTAAACCATGCAATGGGAGATTCCAAAGACAAGATGCAAGAATGCAAATGTATTGAGGAGTTTCTCAAGAATGCAATGCAAGTATGGAAACTAAGCTAAGATGATAATGCAAAATGCAGCTATGCTAAAACATGTATGAGAGTGTTATAATCCAACTATTAAGTTATGTGAGATAGATTATTGCAAAATAGAAGCTAAACTAACATGCAATATGAATCTAAACTAAAATACTATGGTATGAAAGAATGTAGACAAGAAATAGAAGTTCTCCATAAAGCTCCAAGGAAACTTGTTAGAAAACTTGCAGCATAACAATACTCAAAAGATGGATGCTTTGAGGGGGAAAGCTTTCTCCCTTTTAAAGTCATACGGATGGTAGAGATCAAGATGAAGATGGTGGATGTTCAACGGTGGAATTTGAAAAGAGGAGTGATCCATGTGCAGACACAAATCAACCAATAGAATATAAGTTGACTTGTCATATAAGAAATCAACCAATAGAATATAAGTTGTCTTGTCATATAAGAAAAAAGTCACAAAGCCTTTTCTTTTAGTTGCAAAATAGAAAAAGGACTTTATGTGTGTACTTTAAGTGGGTTAGAAGAATGGGGTCTTTTATTCAATTAAAAGGGGACATGTTCTTTTAATCAAATAATGAACATAGGATAGCATAGTCAAACTATAGGTTATAATCAAATAATTTGATTATTAGCAATTTGGTCTAGGTAAATGATTAAATTAAATTAGCCAAAATGCTGAGAAGGGGGCTAATAGTCTAGATGACCATTTTTAGGTGATTACATTAACAAGATATCTCCTTACATTGTGAAGTAGGTATGCTCCTTCTCTTCCTTATCATTTCTAGTAGATAGCCATGATAAGGAGGGGCACATATATAGGGTCTCCCTTGTACTATAATTTTTTTAATTTTATATGCTAAAGATTTTAATATATGTTAAATTATTTGAAGGTAACACACATAAGTTGCTAAATCTTGAAGAGACACACATTGATAAACCCTCTAAAGGTAATGCACATAATTTGATAAGTCCTAAAGAGACACAATTGTTTTTTAATTTTCAATATGCTAAATCTTCCAAAGGTAATGAACATAAGTTGCTAAATCTTGAGAAGACACACAGTTCATATTCATAGTGATATAAGAAGGTGGATCTATGGATATTCCAAAAGCCATTGTAAGATGCATTACAATTACAAGAATAGTTTATGGGTGAACTATTAGGATTGGCCACTTTTTTGTCTCTCACTCTCTCTTGGTGATTCATGGTAAGGTGGACATCTTACTGCGCGAGGTAATTACTTCTTTTATTTCCTTTTTCTTTTATGTTAGTAGGACTAGATCATGAAGCTATAGTATTTATAGTTTTTCTCTTGTCTTTCTTATGTAATCACTTATGTGTTTATGATAGCTTTCCAAATATGATATTAGTATGAGGAATATTTCTTAGTAAGGTTTCTTGTGCTAGTTGAGTTGGGTTTGTTTATTACTTACCCTTACTTTTTTGTTTTTGTTTTGTTTTGTTTTGTTTTTGCACCCTCGTGCATGTATATTGAGTTAGAATCCTTAGCTTGGGGGCCTATGTCCTTAGCTAAGTTTTATTTTGTCTCATTGTGACTCTACTTGGATCTCTTTTTTCGTATCCTTCACCAAGAGTTTGCATTGAATCCATACTCTTGCTAAAGTGGGGGCTTAATGTATCATCTTAAAATGGAAGAACTTCCATGTTAAGAGCATTTAGCCCTCCAAGTAAGTGATCAAGGGTCATTTCAAGCACCTTGAATGGGTCTTTGCATGGATCTATTTGTTTCCCCCCTATTTTGCTTCTCTCTCTCTATTTCCATCCTCTTAAAATTTATATTTATGTGTAAAATATGGGTTTAGGGTCTCTTTTATGTGCATTATTCTAAACTCTATTCATCCATATTATATCTTACACTATGATAGAAATGATGTCAAATTTCAAGCTAGCTCCTAGTGAAATAGAGAGACAGATACCCCAAAATTTGTATGAGAAAGGAAGATGGGAATAGGTAGAGAAGGTATAGAAAATGATAAGGAATCATGCATTAGTTAGAGTTATGCCTGATCTATCCAAAGAGCAACAAAACACATTTTTGGAGGAACATATTTGTTCCAAAATATAGAAAAAAATTTATATCGATATATAAGCAGGAAGTTGTACAACAAAAAAGTGAGCTACTATGGAAGAAAAATTTTGGGTTATCTACAAAGAAAGATGAGGTGGACACTGTAAATATAGAATATGATTATAGTAGTGGAGAAAGTTCAAATGTGCCAACTCCATAAGGCTGCATGTCCCCTATACTTGCTGACACCCCTGACACTCCAGTTGTCGAGTAGTCAAGGCTTACAAATTCAGAGGTAGATGGTGAAGATAGAGAAACAAGTATAAATAATAAGATTATTTCAGCACCTCAAATTGAGGAAGACAATGAATCAAATAAACCTGAATAGAGTGCAACTCTTGTTGTTTCGTTCATAGATGTATAAGCAATACCAAGTGGTGGAATCCCTCATCAACTCCTAAGGAAATATTGAGCACTAGCATTCCCTCACCTACTAGAAAAAGGAAAGAAATAAAAGATATTACACCAAATACTGAGGTTAGTCTGGAAGAAATAATTGAGATGCCACAATTGGATCTAGTGAATCTCACCTTGGAGCAGAAAATTTTTCCACAAGAAATTTTGAAGAAGAAGAAGAAGAGACAAAAAGAGCTAAGGAGAGAGCTCAATCACAAATAGGTATTATATAATGTAAAGCATATTTTTATTTATGCTTTTGACATTGATAATTTTGAAGAAGATGCACCAATCATAAACTAGCTTGTAAAGATAGTTGATCAAGTGAATGCTGGAGATATGGAATCAAATGAAAAGTTAATGCATTGGTCAGCAAAAAGACTTGAAACCAAGGTTGTGGAAAAAGTCTCCATAACCATTTTTGAATAAAAAGTGCAACTGTAGGATAAAAGCACAAATTATGATTGAGCTAATACAAAAGGTAAAAACATTTGTACACAATTTTGTCAGCCGTGCAAATATTTACACATACTATGTAGGCACAAATAAATAATACGTAGGCTAAGATGAAGAGATCCAACAAAATCATTTTAGAGACAACAGGATCAAGCATTGATCATTATGATAATCCATTGAATGCTCAAGGTACATTGGTTGAGCTTCATGTAGCTGACAGAAACATGAGATCCAAATTGATCTCTATTCAAGCAATGTTGATAACTCAAAGAAAGCTAAAAACTATTGGAAATATAGAAGGATTAACTAAGGGTGCGGGGGGGTGAATTAGTTACCACTAAAATCAATCCCAGATCCCATGGATGTCAACAATAAATTTTAGATTGAGAAAATTGATTACTATTGTTACTTGGTAAACACATAGAAAATGTTGCAATTCAGTCAATGTAGAGTGTGAATTACTTTTAGCAGATCTTAAAAAATTAATAGTAATTATCTTGCAAGAATAAGAGAAATAACATGAACACATGAGACACCAGACTTAACATGGAAACCCAATTTGGGAAAAACCACCAATATAACTAGTTACTATTTTTCACTCTTCTAAAGTGAGCCCTTTTAGGAGCCAACCTTGTTAAAGGTTACAAAACACAATGTTAGGTGTGACCTTGTTAGAGGATTTAATCACCCTATTAGGAGTGGCCTTGCAAGAGGTCTTAAAACAATTCAATGGAATTGCCACCTTGTTAGAAGATTTACAACTGGTTGTTAAACCAACTATGTTAAGAGATTTTACATCACTGCTATAATGGTTAGAAAGTAACAATGACATGACTTGATTGTGATGCAACTAGATTGTTCAATCCATATCTCTATTCTACTTATACTTTGATCCTTCCTGATCAAATATTACTTTTCTACTCCACAAGGATACTTATCCTTCAAGTTCACTCCCTCTCTTTTCTTTTTTAGTTCAATCAACACACTTGCACACACACACACACACACACTTGAAAATCTCAACTTGACCTTTTATTTATACCTTCCAAATTTTCACGTCGGCCCAAATTAAAATTACAATCACTAATAATCATTACCATAGTCAGCTAGAACCAATACTTGAAATAGTTCAGCTTCATATGCCAAAATAACAAAAATCTTTTATTATTCGACCTTGCTTGGTAAATACTGGTTCTGAGATGATTTCCTGTGTTGACCAACAGAAGCTTAGTTAACACTACAAACTTGAAAAAATCCTTTATTAATTGAGTTAATTTAGTAAATACTAACTCTATCCAACTTTCTCTTGGTTAACCTAGTGAGCTCAGTTAACACTCTTTTTTGCCTCAATTCCTTCGATGCCTAAGTGAGCTCAATAAACATTGTCATCTATTCAGAGTAAACCAATGAATGCTTGATAGACAAGGAAAACAATCTTACTGACCAAGTGAGCTTGGTAAGCATTAACTAACAAGTAATATGACACTTGTGTGACATCAAAGACAACACACAATTAGACAATTGTATCCAACAATCTCTCTCTTTGACATTGATGAAAACACAACGTATCATAGCACAATAAAATTTGAGAACAAGATTCTTTTGACAGAATATTTCTCCCTCGTTTATTTTACACAAGAACTTATTCTTTCATGTAGTAATCTCCCTCTGTGAAGGAATTATATAACTTCTCCCTCTTGAAATTGCAAAAAAAAATTTTAAAAGATATGACAATAATCTTTTCCCTATTTGACAACACATGCCAAAGACAACACATACCAAATTAGTATCAATGTACCTTGAGTACTAAATCATGTGCAATATTCTCTTTGACTATATTGCATTAACTGATTGATCTTCAACTTGGTTTTTGTTGATGCATGACTAAAACTTCATTTAGTGAGCTTTAGAATGGGGAATGACCCCTAGCTTACCTCTTATATATAGGAATGCATCCTTAGGTAATGGCTTGGTAAATATGTCTACAATCTATTCTTTTACATGGACATATTCCAATCTAATTTCTTTATCCTACACCAATTCTCTTACAAAGTGATATTTTATAGCAATGTGCTTTGTTTTGGAATGCATCATTGGGTTCTTTGATATGTTAATTGTGCTAGTGTTATCACAATACATGACTACTGGTTCTTTTATTTCAACCTTCATTCCTTCCAACAATTGTTTGAACCAAACAATGTTAGAGCAATTCACTATTGCTACCACATACTCTACTTCTACTATAGATTGGGATGTGCAGTTTTTCTTCTTGCTTGTCCAAGATACCAATCTTTTACCAAGAAAGAAAGCTCCACCACTTGTACTTTTTTTTTCATCAAGAGTTCCTTCCCAATCAGCATCAATGAATACCTTTAATTTGAGGTTTCCTCCAAGTTTGTACCATAAGCCATAGTCCTTAGTACCTTTTAGATATCTCAAAATTCTTTTGATTGTCATCATATGATTTTCTCTAGGTTTAGCTAAGAATCTTGCCACTATCCCAAGTGCTAAGGCAATATTAGGCCTTGTGTGAACTACATATCCGTAATCTTCCAATCATTGATCTATATAAGGTCTGATCTACTTCTTTGGAATCATCATCTTTAGTAAGCTTGAGTCTAGTACACATAGGAGTACCAATTGGTTTAGAATCTTCCATACCAAACTTCTTGAGTATTTCTTTTATATACTTTGATTGGGTGATATAGATACCATTTTTGTTCTTGTAATCCAACAAAGAGTTTTATCTCACCAAACATGGAAATTTCAAACTCTTTGTTCATCTATTCCAAAAATGCTTTGCATAGATCATCATTTCCTATAAATAGAGTATCATCCACAAATATTTTTGCAAATACAATCTTGTTATCTAGTCCTTCCTTGATATATAAACAACTATTATCATTAGTTCTCTGAAAACCAATCTGTATAAGGTAGTTATGTAACCTTTCCTACCATGCTCTAGGAGCTTGTTTTAGACCATATAGTGCTTTGTGTAATTTTCAAACCATGTCTCTTTTGTTAGGATCAACAAAACCTTCATGTTGTTAAATGTATACTTCTTCATCAAGAATTCCATTTAGAAATGTAGGTTTAACATCCATTTGATATACTTTAAATCCTCTATGAGTTGCATTTGCAAGTAGGGTCCTAACACCTTCTAATCTTGCAATAGGACAAAAAGTCTCACCATAATCCATTCCTTCTTCTTGAGAATAGCCTTTACATACTAATCTAGCTTTATTTCTTGATACTTGTCCATCTTCATTTAGCTTATTTTTTAATACCAATTTTGTTCCAATCACATTTATATCTTTAGGCCTAGGAACAAGAGTCCAAGTTTTGTTCTTTTTTATCTGTTCTATTTCTTTATTCATTACCTCAATCCAACTTTCATTTTCTATAGCATCCTTAACACTTCTAAGTTTAAAATCAGCAAGTAAACATGTACCTTTCAATTTGCTTCTTGTCATAGTACCTTCTGATTTATCTCCAATAATCTGATCAAGTGCATGATGCCTTTTGACATATTTGGCTAATACAAGTTCTTTTCCTTTTGAATGAATTGCACTATCTTCATTTTGAATCTCAATTTTTTGCTCAGGTCATTCAGAATTGGTAGGCATTGGCTCAGTAGCTTTAGAATGTGACTCGGGTCCCTATGACTTGGTTTGTACTTCTTGGAATTTGGTAGTGAATGAAGACTTGGGAGGTGAAGTCTTCTTATTGTTAGATGTGCCTAGCAATGTATTCGGTTTGAAATAAACAAATTTGTTGTAATCTTCTGGTTCTCTTTTTCTTTCTTCTTCAGTCTTTTCTTCAAACTCATCAATTCTCACATATGTACTTTCTATGATTTTATGAGTAGAAAAATTTAAACATTTATATGCCCTACTTCTACAAGAATATCTTAAGAATATACCTTCATCACCTTTCACATCAAACTTTCCTTTTCTAGACTCTTTCAAGATATAACATTTATTGCCAAATACTTTCAGGTAACTTACATTGGGTTTGTAGCCATAACATAATTCATAGGGAGTTTTATGTGAGTCCTTCTTCAACTGAACTTGGTTCAAAGTATGAACTATAGTGTTGATGGATTCCTTCTAGTATTTGAGAGCAACATTCATTTCAATCATTAGAGTCCTTGCACAACCCATGATGGATATGTTTCTTCTTTCAACTATTGCATTATGCTCAAGAGTACTAGGGGTTGATACTTGCCTTTTGATTCCTCTTTCAATGCAAAAATTATTGAATTTATTGGAGATGAATTCACCACATCTATCTAATCTTAAGCAGTTCAATCTTTTTCTTGTTTCTTTTTCTACTCTTGCTAGATACCATTTGAATTTCTTAAATGCTTCTAACTTTTCTCTAAGATACATAACAGTCATCATTCTAGAATAGTCATCAACAAAAAGAATAAATAATTTTTCTCCACTATAGCTTTCTATTCCAATGGGTCCACATAGGTTAGTATGCACAATTTCCAAGACAACTTCAAATTGATAGTTTTTTTTTTTTAAACTAGTCTTTCTCATTTTGCCAATCTGACAATTTTTGCATAATCCAACATTAGGTTTCTTTAAACTAGGGATACCTCTTACTTTTTTGAATTTTCTTATCTAGACCATATTACCGAAGTTTACATGACATAGTCTTCTATGCCATAACCAAATTTCTTCCATTTGAGCAATAAAACATGAGCAATCCCCAAGATCAAGATAAAATAGGTTACCTCTTGTTTGTTTGCCTAATCCAATCAGGTTTCCTTTGTCATCTAGGAGTCTTGGTTTTCCATGCATGAATTCTAGCTTGAATCCAATGTTAATTAGCTATGTTACATTTAGTAGGTTATGTTTTAGTCCTTCTACCCAATAGGCATTGTCACATACAAGTTCATTGGTTAATGATATGTGATTTTTCCCTTTTATGCAACAAGGTTCATTGTTTCCAAACCTTACACTACCTCCATCATATTTTTCAAAGTGTTCAAATTTTGTTTTGTCTCTAGTCATATGATGTGATCATCCACTATCTATGATCCATGTGTCATTTTTACTGACATGAGAAATAAGTTTCATCTTATCTTCTTCTTCATTAGATTCATCTTTTATAGCAATGTCTACTATCTCATCTTCACTATTATCAAAATCTTTAGCCATAAAATAAGTCTTCTTACCTTTTTGAGGGATTTGTGACTTTTGAATTCCTTCTTTCCTTTGTACTTGTGGCTCTTCTTTCCATCCTTTCTTTCTCTGTTTGGGCACCTGGCAGTAACATGACCAATCTCTTTAGATGAAAAGAAGATTAAAGGAACTTTACCTTTATACTTTCCTATAACTCTAGAATATTTCTTTGCAAGTAAAGCTTCAACAACTTCAAGATCACTATCTGAGCTTTCCTTAGTTTCTTCTTCACTGTCGGACTAATTTTCCTTTATCTTCTTGCCTTTGTGTTTAAGTGAAATTTTGGCCTCAAATGAAGATTCAATATTTTTGGAAGCTAGAGCATAATTGTCAAAGTTGTCTAGCTCAAAAGCTATCAATCTTCCTACTAAGGCATCCAAACTTAATTTGTGATTTGGGTCACATCTCTTTTATTGAATAGTAGATACTCTAATTGCATATATAGGAAGCAATGTTCTAAGAACTTTACTTACAATAGCTTCTTCCTTGATTTCTCATCTAGAAGCTCTGATTGCAATGACACTAGCTTTGATTCTTTTCACATATTTGACAACATTTTCATCTTCTCTCATTCTTATCTGATCAAATTTTCCTCTAAGGCTTTCTACTTTGGCTCTCCTTACATTGTTATCACCACCATATATGTCCTTTAGCTTGTTCCACATATCAAAACTAGTTTTACAATCTTTGATCTCATCAAATTCATTATAGCTGAGAGTAGATGCAATATCAATCATCATGATGTTATGATTCTTTTTCTTAGAAAGATCTCCAACAAATAATGTACCAGTAGGAGTTTTTTATTCTTCATCAAGATATTTTTAGCTTTAATCACTAATGGTGGCTAGATGAAGTCTCATGAGTCCTTACCATGTTGAAAAGTTGTCTTTGTTTAGCTTTGGAATCTCTCTCTTGTAAGATATCCCGATCTTTAGCTTAGGTCCTTGAAACCTTTCCTACAAGAACCAAATGCTCTAATACCAATTGTTTTAAATATAGAAGAAGTAACTAAGGGGGCAATGAATCAATTACCACTAAAATAAATCCCAGATCCCTTGGATGTCAACAATAAATTTTAGATTGAGAAAATTGATTACTGTTGTTAATCAATAAACACACAAAAAATGTTGTAACTTGGTAAATGTAGAGTGTGAATCACTTTTAGCATATCTTAAAACATTAACAATAATTATCTTGCAAGCATAAGAGAAATAACATGAACACATGAGACACCAAATTTAATGTGGAAACCCAATTTGGAAAAAACCCTCAATGTAACTAGTTACTATTTTTCACTTAGGAGCCAACCCTATTAAAGGTTACAAAACAAATTGTTAGATGTGACCTTGTTAGAGGATTTATAACTAGTTGTTAAACTAACTCTATTAAAATATTTTAGATCACTGCTACAATGGTTAGAAAGTAACAATGAAATGACCTAATTGTGATGCAACTGAATTGCTGAATCTAGATCTTTGTTCTACTTATACTTTGATCCTTCCTAATCAAATATTACTTTTCTACTCCACAAGGATACTTGTTTATCCTTCAAGTTCAGTCCCTCTCTTTCCTTTTTCAATTCAATCAGCACACTTGCACACACACACTTGAAAATCTCAAGTTGACCATTTATTTATACCTTATAGATTGTCACATCAACCCAAATTCAATTTACAAAAATCAATAATCATTACCATAGTTATCTAGAACCAATACTTGAAATAGTTAAGCTTCATATGCCAAAATAACAAAATCCTTCATTAGCTAACCCTGCTTTGTAAATACTTATTCTAAGATGATTTCTTGTATTAACCAATAGAAGCTCAGTTAACATTGCAAACTTGCAAAAATCCTTTGGTAACTAAGTGAACTCAATGAATACTAACTTTGTCCAACTTTCCCTTCATTAATCAAGTGAGCTCGGTTAACACTCTTTTCTACCTCAATTCTTTTGACACCCAAGTGAGCTCAGTAAACACCGTCATCTATTCAGAGTAAACTTGTGAATGATTAGTAGACAAGGAAAACTATTTTGCTGACCAAGTGAGCTCAGTAACCATAAATTGACAACTAATATGAAATTTGTGTGACATCAAAGACAACACACAATTAGACAATTGTATCCAACAAAAAAAACCTAGGACCTTATCATACAAGATCATAATCTTTTAGTGGCTGGTAGTTTAAATGATTTAGCTACAAGATTATAATTGTAGAATGATTTTTTAGAGGCAGAAATAATCACATGGGATCATGTACTATCCATGATTACCAAAGTTCATAAAGAATTCATTTAAATATATGGATTACTTCTACCCATTCAACCCTAGTAGCAATGACATATAGTGTTAAAAAACAAGGTGGAAATTGACATGTATAGAGGGAAAGAGACATGTAGATGGGCAAAGAGAATTGAAGAGAGATAGAGTAATGTGATGTGAGAAAGATACAAAAGAAAGGTAAAACAAGAAGTGAAATATATAGTGTATAGATTTGAATAAAGGTGAAATGGTTTTTTTATTCATTTTTGTATTATTTTGCATTGTTCACAAGTCATAAGACTTAGGGGGGAGCTTGTTATCAGATTTTATTGTAACAATGTAAATATGACAAAGTTTTCTTCCACTAATTTCAAAGGGGGAGATTGTTGGTATCTATAAGCATTGTTGTCTATTAGTGTCAACCACTTAATCATTTACAAGGCAAAGTTAGATGGTCATCACTTTGATGAAGCTGCTCTATATAGGTCAAGTCATGTACATAAGTATGTACATAGCTCTATAGGAGCTGAGTAATTTTTTTTGGGTCATAGAGTGTTTTAGTATACGAGCTAAGTTCATTTAACTAAGAAAGTTTTTGAAAATACAATTGTCGAGTTACTTAGTGTGTATTGAGAACAATGAAGGTTAAGCAACAACAATATTAAGCATTAGGAAATAGTAAAGGTTGAGAAATGCAAAGTTTACATAAAATTCAAGAATGGAATAGAGTTTTAGGAAAATGATTATCAAGCCGACTTGAAAGGAATATTTAATTTTTGAAGAGGTTTTTATAGAACATTTAATACTTTTAAAGGTTGTTATAAAAAATTTACACATTGTGGATCATAGATCCCTATGTTTTGTGTTCTATGATTAGGATGAAGAGGCAAAACATAGAATCATCTAGAAAAATATTCATGGAACTCTTTATACAGTGATGATCTTAACCTAGAATGTGTGCTAGCAGAGAAGGAGATTAAAAAAATTTGTGTGTGAACATGAAGCTATATTAGATCAAAATTCATTGAAGGTTTTTGTTATCATCTAACAGAACAAGTGACATAGTCATAGCAGTGAAGTGAAAGTGAAAGAGAAGAAATATCAAATTAGGCGAGAGAATCAATTAGCAAGGAAAAGACTCAAAATCAACTTGCAGAGAAAATTGAGAGTCGAGTACTGAATCAGGGTAAATCTCTGAATAGATCTTTGTAAATCTCCTTTAAAAGTCCTTAATTTGTTGTAAGTGTTAAACCCTCTAACAAGGTGAGACCTAGTAGTCTCTTAAGCATTTAATAGGGTAGACTCCTTATAGGGTAGATCATATCTTATGATCAAACATTGTAACCATCACAGGTTAACTTTATTATTTCACTAGTGAAGATTTGTGGGTGTCATCCCCACTCAATTTTTACCTTCACTTTGGAGGGTTTATGGGTAACAAATATTCTATTATGTGTTTTATTTTCATGCATTTAATTGATCATATTTATATGTTACAACATATTTACATTACTAGTTTTACTTACACAAGTTATTGATAGATATGGATGAATTTATGAAAAGTTTAAAGTGTTTAATATTCTGGTTCACCCCCCTCCTCTTAGTATCTAGTTTATCCTCTTTATTCCTCCAAAAATGAACGGATTAGATGCTACTACTTCATCTCTAACATCATCAAGGTGCACTCATCTTCTTTGGGATATTTCAATAACTTTAATTCTAGTTTCATTTTCTCTACCTTGAAACATTTGAAAATAGTTCCTATAAGAATCATAACTTTTTACAAATTATAGGTCAAAAATTTAGATTTCCACCCTACAACCAATCCATAAAAAGGTCCTTAGTGATCCCAAAATTTACAAGGAAATAATTCATGCATGGATACCACCTAAGACAAGGTTATGAATCCAAAAGAATGGATTCCCAAGCTACCCACACTAAGAGTTACACATGGAATTCAATTACAGGAGAAAAGACAAGAAATTATAGAGAGATCTTATGCATATATGTGAGACAATCTTCCATTAACATGTCAAGCATAAGGTCTACCTGGTTGAATCCATAAATATCAAATTTTAATATATGAGCTTAAGAGATGAGGATTATATATTAACTCTTTCCTTCTATCTAACTTTCTTCTACCTATCCTAACTCAAGATCTCAAAATATATAGCCAAAAAGGCCACAAGCTATCCTATTAGGTAAATTATTTCAAAATATAGGTCCTACCCCAAAGGAGAATTTAGTGACCTTAAAAAAAAATGAATTAAAGTGTGAGGGCACAAAAATAATTCCACACATGATCCAAGAATAAAATCCCAAAGCCATGGAATGCCTTGATACTACACAAAACCTTGTCAAAGCCAAAACCACATATTACTCAAATTGCTAGGAAGCAACACATCACGAGTGAATAGAAAGGATAAGTCTAGCAAATAAATGAAATTGTTTTTATGGACTTAGATAAAGGATCCATGATAGGTCATCACTAAGGAGATAACTATGTGGAAAGGGAAACTCAAATAATAAAGACTATTCCTTAGAAAAAAAGATAGGAACAATGAAAAGGAAATTTTTTTGGTTGATGTAAGATTGCAAAAATACCCAAGATGCTCTTGCATCAATGTCTCAACTCAAAAATGAAAGAGGCTTGATTCAAAGATTATTTATTATATATTATTAGGCTATGTAGTTCACACTCTAAATCCTATCATCCCACAGATCCTAATATACACATTATTTTTATAGGTAGAGATTTTATGTTTTATGAGTCATCTTTTAATGCTCAACTACAAATAAAAGTTTTATTATCCTCTCATAATCCTTGACTCTCTTATAGTTTTATGGTGGGATTGAGAATTTTTCTTAACTACGAGGTGAAGAAGATTTACATGGTGATATATTTGTTGATTTGGGTATTATGGAGAATTTAGATCAACAACAGCATCCCCATCCAAAATTGGTTCAAACTGCAAATTGAGATTCTTACCTAGGTTTTCTTTTAGATCTTTCTATAGGGATCAGTACATGAATTCAAATAAGAAATGAAGTCAATTGGTATTAATGGGCTTGATTTAGGATATTATTTAATCTAATACAACACATTAGGCTCTTAGTCAACCACATTGGAAGGATGTCCTAGATGACGAGTATGAGTCTCTAATGAAAAATCATACATGGGAGATTGTCAATCTTGTCACATGAAAGAATCCAATAGATATAGATGGGTCTTAAAATTTAAATACAAAGAAAATGGATCTATCAACAAGTATAAGAAATTTCTTGTTGCATAGGGATATTATCACTAAGAGGGAACTAATTATGAAGATACCTTTGTAACCAATATTGCTGATTTGTATAAGTATCATGAGTCAGATGATTAAGTTGTTGTATTAGAATATTATCCTAAAAATCAAATTGAAGAAGTTGAATAGATATTGGATCAGAGAGTTGGCAAGAGCACAAGAGGAAAAGATTACTATGAATATTTGGTGAAGTGGAAGAACGGGCCTATTGAAGATGCTTCATGGATTTCTCAATTTGAGTTGGATTCAACTCAGATTGTGACATCTCAATGATTTAGGAGAATCATTCCTTTCAACCCTAGTTGCCTAATGTAGGAGCATCCTATGTTTCCTTGTTATCTTGCTCATTTTTGTTCATTTTGCATGTTGATGTTGAGTTACTATAGCTCTAATGGATGCCAAGTTACTGTAGCTCTAATGGATGTCAAGTTACTGTAGCTCTAGTGGTTGCCAAGTTACTATAGCTCTAATGGATGTTGAGTTACTCTAGTTCTAATGGATTCTAAGTTACTATAGCTCTAGTGGATGTTGGGTTATTGCAACTCTAATGGATGCCTAGTTACTATAGCTCTAGTGGATGTCAAGTTACTATAGCAATCTAATGTTTATTGAGCGCTCCTTCATGTGTTGAGTTACCTAGTGTATGTTGAGTGACTCTTCATGTGTTGAGTTACCTAGTGTATACTAAGTGACCCTTCATGTACCAAGTTTTCCTGTTTATGCTGAGTGTTAGCATTTGGATGTGATTTCTATGAGATGACTTGTGAGATTTATTTTGATCTCTACATTTATGTTAAGATATTTTCTTGGGATGTGTATAGACCATTTTTGGGTCAGCCTTCCTCTTATGTAACATTCTACAACAATCTATAAGCTATCTTGGCAAGTATATATAGAATGTTTAGGCTTAGACTTAAGGGTATTTTTTGGAGGGATTCTAGAGTAGAACACAAAAATTTGGAAAGTTTTTTACATGTGTATCTAGAGCTAAGAATTTGATGTTGAATCTTTGATCTTGAATATATTTGTATATGGTCATAACCTAGAAGGCCTTATAGCTAGGCATGTATGCTAATTATTTGATGAAGCATGAGTGTTTTCTCTTCTTCCTCCTTTGATTGTTGTTCTATGTGTTGTGCTTTTGATATGTTAACTCTTGCAAGGTGGTTTGGATAGCTGGATGTGCCTTTGGTCTTAGTTATTCATCCCTCCCTAATTGCCAAAGTACCCAAGATGCTCCTACATCATTTCTTGAAAAATTCTAATCACTCTAGTGAGAAGATAGCTAACACCACATAGTTATATTATATTTTTTGCTAATTTTTAAAGTAAATTTAAATTTTTAAGAATTTTATAAGTGGGAACATATTGAAAATTTGAAATTTTTTTGATCCCCCTAGAAATTATTCAAAACTAATGAAAAATAAAACTTATTTTAGAAACAATTGTGTAGAATAGAGTCTAACTTGTTGCAAAATTTGATTAATGAGCAAAAGTCTAAGCACAAAATACTACATATTGAATTTTGACAAAATATGGACATTTATTCAAAATAATTTAGAAATTAAAGGCTTAACATAATCAAAGTTTAAAATAAATTATATGATTAGATAGCTAACAAGGAGATCTACAATATCATGTCATCTAGTTTTATTTGTAATATTCAACCATAAGTAATCTTGATAGAGGGAACAAAAAGATATAGGTTTAGCATATTGGCTTAGAATAGATCCAATTTCACTTCCACTAGCATCATAATAAACTTGAAAAACTTTAGAAATAATAGGAAATGAAGCATAGGAAATTCCACGACATTTCCCTTCAATGTTTCAAAGCTTTCATTTACGCCATGTTTCCATCTGCATTCCTTTTTATTACCTCTCATAGTTTATGTCATATAATTACAAACTTAAATAAAATTTATGATAAATTCTTATATAAATTTTCATATCCATGAAATGATTTAACTTCTCTAGCATTCTCAGGTGTAGGTCACTCAAGAATATATTTCACTTTCTCAGGCTCCATCTTTTGGCTTCTAAGTGTAAAAAAATATAGGCTTACCTTATGGTTTTAAAGAGACTTTTCCTCAAAATAGGTTCATTATCCAATTGATCATTCCAAAAGGTTCTTCTCATCATCAAGTTCTCTCCTTTCTCAAGTTCACTCAAAGGATCAATAGCTTCCTCTTGAATCAAAACATTTCTTCTACTACTCCTTGTCTTCATTCCAGAAAATATACATTCAAAATCTCTATGTCCTCTTCTCCACATTTAAAATAAGTTCATTTAAACCAATATATATCTTTCCTTTTTCCTTTACTATTATATCCTAGGGTAAGCAGAAGAATTACATCTAATGTAGTTACTTCTTCCTTTATTAGTATTATCATCTTTCTATTTATATTTACCTCTAGATCATGAAGTGTATTGTAAGATATAATATTTTCTCCTTGAGATCTACCTCTGCTCCTCTAAAATCTTCCACCTCATTCTCTATTTTTATGCTCATGTTTCTTTGTTAAAATGTCTTCTTATCTCAAGGCATACAAGTATGCTTCTTTAACACTTTCCATCTTTACAAAGATAATATCATCTTATATAGAAGACATTAAACCATTCAAATATCTAGCAATTTTCTCAACCTTGTCATAAATATGTCAAGATCTAATATCCAACTTATAGAAGTATTTATTTAACAATAATCTTTCTGACTCAAGTTTTTCATTCTTCTCAACAAAATAGCTTGGTAATTAGTAGGAAATTTAATTTTTTGACTTACCAACCCTCTTTACCCAAATCTTGATATTTTATTTTTCTCTTCTCTATCTATGATTCTAAAAGTTTTTTCACGAAAGAGAAGCATGGCTTCTCAACTGTGTAGCTTCTATTCTCACTTTTTTATCTTCAATGATAATAAAATAATATTTTAATATTATAAATCTGATCCAACAAGGTATTTGTATCCAAATTTTTGCTATAGAAAGATAGTTCAAAAGAACGTATGGATTTCACTTTTCTCAAGGCTCACAAGAGTCTCCCTTCACCTTCTTCAATCTTAGGGTCACAATTAGGTGTTGTTTCTTCTTATTCATCACTAACATCATCAGCATACACTCTTTTCTTAGGGCTTTCAAAATATTCAAGATTCAAATATAGTTGTGGTTTGTCAATAGCATTATCTACATTTCCTCTACCTTAAACCATTTTGAAAATAGTTCCTACATAAATCATAAGCTTCTTCAAGTTATAGATCAAAAACTCAATCTACCACCCTACAACTAGTCCACAACATGTAATGCAGGACCATCCAATGGTGTAAGGGCAATCCTGTATCACCCAAAAATATGCTTAGTGTTAGTTTTTATTTAAAGTTTTTTCATTTCTAGATACCATTTGGGTCAAATAAAGATTCCAACTCTCATAGTTCCACTATTGGTTTTCTGGGTTAGAGTTTTTGAGCACCTTGGGATATGTGTCAATGTAGAAAATGGGTTATTTTGTAATTGAGCCATAATTATGATGAGTAAAAGGGTGTAACTTGGAGGGATGATTATATTTTTAATTTAAAACAATCAAGAAAAACAATTGGGTCAAAAGGCTTTACGGTTTGAAAGTTATTACAGTTTTAAGTTGTTTGGAGACCTCCTAAGAGTGCTTTTGAGTCAAATTTGAGGCATTAAATGACCTTGTATAGACCCAAAAAAAGGGGATGAGTGCAGCTGGTCCATAGGGATACAAAACACTTTTGAGGGCTTTCCAAAAATGTAAACAGTTCATCAAGCGGAGTCCCAGATCAAAAGTTATTCCTCCTAGAAGTTGGACTACCATTTCTAGATTCTTCTAATTTTACACTAAATTCTAACATGATATCTAGAACCTTCTATTTTGGTAGTGGATGCCAAATGGAATATTCTAGAATTTATTCCTAACCCTAAACCCAATTGGGGTTTATTTAAGAATATTTTTGGAATTGTAAAGGCAGTTCTTGGTGGAATTTGAGAGAATGTACTATGAGGAGGATTTTTTCTCCAAGATCTTACCATTGTAAGCCCATAGGGCATGTCTTTGGGTCTATTACATGTAATGAATGTAGTATCATATTTTACTGATAATAATATTCCCCTTTTTCCCTTGTTGCATTCATTTTGGTTGTGGTTTGTGTCTTCATCAAGTGGTATTAGAGTGGTTTTCCTGAGTGTGTAGACAGAGCATCGACTGTGAGGCAGTTTGTACCAAGACTGTGTAGTTGTGGGTTTGAGACAAGAGGATGCCTCCATGAAGGGAGCATGGTGAAAGGGCCAGAGTTATTACTCCTAAGGTTGGAGCCCTCCAGAGACAAGTCCAAGCATTGCAGGAAGAGATCCGTAGAGGGATGAATGTTGCCACAGGTGATGAAAGTGAGGAAGAAAATGAAGAAGGATATATTGGGCCAAAACGGGAAGGAGATAAAGAATTCCTAAACTAGGTAGAGGAAAGGTTTTTTAGGGCCATTGCTAAGCTTGGAAAAAGACATAAAATTGACATGGGTATGTTTTTGGGAAGTCTAAACTTGAATCAGTTGATTGACTAGATCAATGAACTAGAGGAATATTTTGAGTATGAGGATATCATGGACCTAGATAGGGTTAAGTTTGTGAAGGCCAAAATTAAAGGCCATGCCAAAATCTTGTGGCAAGAGGTTCAACTAGAAAGAAATAGAAGAGGAAAGGACAAAATCAGAAGATGGGATTGCATGGTGGACAAACTAAAGAAGCAGTTTATTCCTATTGATTACGAGCTTGATTTGTTCAAGAAAATGCAAGGGTTAAAGAAAGAAAGAAATTTTTTCCAAGAATATACAGAAGAATTTTATTGAGTTCTTATTAGGGCAAGAAATGTAGAAGAAAACAAGGAGAAGGTTGCCTATTACCTTAGTGGGTTAAGACCTAGTATTTAGGAGGATTTAAGTCTAATTAGAATGACTAGCATTGAAGAGGCATACCAATTTCCCCTATGAGTTGAGAAGCTAAAAAAAAGTTGTGATGGAAGGAAACAAGGGTGTAGTCAAGGAGGAAGGGGTGGTGGTAGGTCATTTAGAGGCAAAAATGAGAACCAGAGGAAAAATGAAGATGTGGGTACTAGCCGAAACTAGAGGAATGAGGGTTTCAACTGCTCCTGTGATCAAAACTTTGGAGATTAGAGAGGAAGAGGTAGAAGACATGGATAAGGTTTTGAAAGAGGAGGCTTCTATGGTACCTATTTTCATTGCAATGAAGAAGTTCATTGAGCCTTTGAATGCCCTTAATGCCAAGGAAGGATGGATAGGAGAGCTAATGGACAAGCAAGGGTTGCTCATGTGGATGAGGATGCATAGTCATCACATTCAAATGATGTAGAAAGAGGAGAGGTTCTAGTAAATGAAAGGGTATTACTAAGTAGTGATATTGAACCTAGACAAAGGACGAGTTTGTTTCATACCAGGTGCAAGTGTGAGGATAAATGTTGTGATGTGATTATTTATGGTGGAAGCACTGACAACTTGGTATTAGAAGATATGGTTTCAAAGCTAAAGCTCAAGAGGGAGAAACACCCCCAACCCTATCGGATTTCTTGGGTGAAGGATGATCATAAGGTTATGGTTAGTGAATAATGTCTAGTGAAGTTCAAGATTGGGATTTACCATGATGAGGTTCTCTATGACATCATTACAATGGATGTCTACCATTTATTGTTGGGAAGGTCATGGTAGTTTGATAGGCATGTTGTACATGATGGTCATGCAAATACATACTCTCTGACAAAGGATGGATTTTACCACAAACTCAACCCATTGATAAAGGAAGGTGGAAAAGGTATGCAGTAGTGCTAGGGTATGTCTTGTTGACGGAAGAAATTTTTTGGATGGCATGAAACATCAACGTACGTGTTATGCTTTGATTTTTAGAAAAGATAAGGAAGGAAGTAGTGAAATTCCACTTGAAGTTTCAAGCCTATTAAGTAAGTATGAAGATGTCATATCTGATAATGTTCTAAAATGGTTGCCACCAATAAGGAAAATTAGTCATCAAATAGATTTAATCCCTAGAGCCGATTTTCCTAACAAGGTTTCTCATAGGATGACTCCTATTGAAACTAAGGAGCTAAATAGACATAATGAAACTAAGGAGCTAAATAGACAAGTGCAAGAGCTATTGAAGAAAGGTTTGATTTAGGAGAGCCTGAGGCCATGCGCAGTACTTGCAATGCTGACACCAAAGAAGTATGGAGAGTTAAGAATGTGTATAAAATCTTGGGCTATAAATAGAATAACCATCAAGTATCAATTCTTGCCAAGAATGGATGATCTTATATAAATATGGATTGTTTGAGTGGAGCTCAGTACTTCACAAAGATAGATCTCAAGAGTGGTTATCACCATATATAGATACAAGATGGAGATGAGTGGAAGACTAAATTCAAGACCAAGGAGGGTCTATATGAGAGGTTATTCATGCCCTTTGGACTAACCAATGTGCCAAGCACCTTCATGCAGCTTATGAATGAGGTACTAAAGAAATTCTTGGGAAAATTTGTTATTGTCTATCTAGATGATATTTTAATTTTCAAGAAGTCTTTGGATGAACATTTAATGCACACTTGTAGTGTCCTTGAAAGGTTGAGGGAAGAGAAATTTTTGATTAATTTGAAGAAGTGTAGCTTTGTCAAAAAGGAGTTAGTATATTTAGGGTTTGTTCACTACTACATTTGGACCCAATTCTTGACCAAGGTTTGTTGCTATTTTTCTTGTGTAGGTTGATCAAAACTTCAATGAATACATTCATCAAAATTTTCACCAACCTACAATTTATTTGTCAAAATTTTGAACAACCTGAAATTTGGTCAAAATTTTGACCAAAAAAAAAGTGACAAATATTGGTCAAAATTTGACCAAAATTGGTCAAAATATGGGTCCAAATTTACTAGTGGTTGTATCAGCTGAGGGTCTCAAAATGGATCCAAAGAAGGTAAAGGCCATCCTAGAATGACCTACTCCAAGGTTTGCTATTGAAGTGAGGTCATTCCATGGTCTAGTTAGTTTTTATAGAAGGTTCATTAGAAATATTAGTAGCATATGTGCACCTCTGATTGAAACAATGAGGGGGGATAGAAGAGAGTTCAAGTGGACTACAGGAGCTACAAGGAGTTTTGAATTGTTGAAGAAGAAGGTGACAAAGTAACCCATGTTGGCACTTCCTAATTCCAATAGTGTTCCAAGTGGATTGCATTGCTAGTAGTAGTGCTATTTAGGTTGTATTGAGCTAAGAAGGTAAGCCTATTGCATATTTTAGTGAAAAACTAAATGATGCAAAGAAGAAGTATTTTGTTTATGATCAGGAGTTCTATGCAATAGATCAAGCCTTAAAGAAATGGAGGCATTATTTATTTTCAAAATAATTTTTCTTGTATATTGATTACCAGGCATTGCAGTACCTAAATAGCCAAGGTAAATTGAATCAGAGACATTTGAAATGGGTAGATTTCATGCAAAGTTATACATTTGTGTTGAAACATAGAAGTGGAAGGTCTAATAGGGTAGTAGATGCATTGAGTAGGAGACAGTTGTTTCTAACAATAATGTGGGTTAAATTTTTTGGGTTTGATGAACTCAAGAATTTGTACCCTGAGGATCCTAATTTTTCTGAAGCATGGAAGGCTTGTAAATAACCTGTTACTCTAGATAGGACCAGGTGGCTAGATTATTTGATTTAGCATGGTATATTGTTTGAGATCAATCAATGATGTATTCCAAGGAGTTCTTTGAGGGAGAACTTGATCAAGGAGAAACATTTTGGAGGAATGGTAGGACACTTTGGTTAGGATAAGACTATTGCCATTATTAGAGAATATTATTTTTGGCCTCAAATGACATAGGATGTTAAGAAGTTTGTGCAGAGTTGTCAACTATGTCAAGTAGCCAAAGGATTTAGTCACAATACTAGACTTTATTAGCCATTTCCTATTCCATCAAAGCCTTGAGAGGACATAAGTATGGATTTTGTTCTTGGATTGGCGAGTACACAAAGGGGTAATGACTGAATCTTTGTGGTGGTTGATAGGTTCTCCAAGATGGCACATTTCATTCCATGCCACAAGACTTATGATGTAGTTCATATTTAAAATTCATTTTTTAGAGAGAAGTGGTGAGACTACATGGTCTCCCAAAGAGTATTGTTTCTGACAGAGATACTAAATTTGTAGGGTATTTCTAGAGGACTTTGTGGAAGAAGTTGAGGACATATTTGAAGTTTAGTTCTACGCATCATCTATAGACTGACTAACAAATAGAAGTGGTGAATAAATGTCTAGGTAATTTTTTGAGGTGTTTAGTGGGAGATAAGCCTAAGGGATAGGATTTAATTCTACCGCAAGAAAAATTTGCTTACAATAATTCTATAAATAGGAGTATTGGTAGATCACCATTCCAAATTGTGTATGGGAATAGTCCAAGGAATACACCAGAGCTGAGAAATATGGAGCAAGGGGAGAGGACAAGTGTTGAGGCAAAAGAATTTGTTGAACATGTCAAGAATCTACATGAGGAGGTACATGGAAATATTACCAAGATGAACCAAAAGTATAAGGCTAGGGAAAATCAAAAGAGGAGACATAAGAAGTTCCAAGTAGGGGATCTGGTTATGGTATACTTAAGGAAAGAGTGCTTTCTAGTGGGTATCTACAACAAGCTAAAGATTAAGAAATTTGGTCTCTACAAAATTTTGAAGAAACATGACTCAACAAATGCATATGAGGTGGAGTTGGTAGATGGGATTCACATTTCTCCTATCTTCAATATTGCACACTTAACAGAATATCATGATGATGGTGTAGATGAGGGGTTGATGTTGAAGCCATGTCCAATTCCTACTTCAATGAAGGAAGAGATTGAAGATATTCTGGATAGTCATGTGGGTGAGAGTACCAAAAATAGGTAGTATGAAGAATACTTGGTGAAGTGGAAAGGATGACCAATAGAAGACTCAACTTGGATATCTACAATAGACGTTGCCCATTTGGGTTTTCCTCTACCAACTATAAAGTGACAGGGTCACTTTTCAATCTACCCTCAATGTTTGATGTAGGAGCATCCAGTGGTGTAAGGGCAATCCTATATCACCCAAAAATATTCTTAGTGTTAGTTTCTATTTAAAGTGTTTTCATTTTTGGATATCCATTCTAGTCAAAGAAAGATTCTAACTCTCATAGTTCCACTATTGGTTTTCTAGGTTAGAGTTTTTGAGCACCTTGGGATATGTGTTAATGTAGAAAATGGGTTATTTTGTAATTAAGCCATAATTATGTCAAGTTAGAGGGTGTAAGTTGGAGGGATGATTATATTTGTAATTTAAAACACTCCACAAAAAGAATTAGGTCAAAAGACTTTATAGTTTGAAAGTTAGTGTAGTTTTAATGTTCTTGGAGACCTCCTAAGAGTGCTTTCAAGTTAGATTTGAGGCATTAAATAACCTATTATGGGCCCAAAAAGTGGGATGAGAAAAGTTGGTCCATAGGGCTATAGAGCACTTTGAGATCTTTCTAAAAATGTAAACGGTTCGTCAATCAGTCATGGATTAAAAGTTATGCCTCCCAGAAGTTGGACTACCATTTTTGGATTCTTCTAATTTTACATGACTTCTGACATGATTTCTAGAACCTTCTATTTTGGTAGTGGATGCAAAATGGCATATTCTAGAATGTATTCCTAACCCTAAACCTAATTGGGTTTATTTAAGAATATTTTTGGCATTGTAAAGGCAGTTCTTGGTGGAGTTTGATAGAAGGTATTGTGAGGAGGATTTTTTCTCTAGGATCTAACCATTGTAAGCCCATAGGGATTGTCTTTAGGTCTATTACATGTACTAAATGTAATAGCATATTTTACTGATAATAATATTCCCCATTTTCCCCTATTGCATTCATTCTAGTTGTGGTTTGTGTCTTCATCAACATGGTTCTCAATGATCCCAAACTTCACAAGGAAAGAAACAACATTTTGATACCACCTAAGGCAAGGCTAGGATACCCAAAGAAGGGGGATCCAAATATACCCTTGTTCAAATTTATACATGAAAGCAATACATAGGATAAATCAAAAGGAATTATAGAGAATTCCAATGCAAATATGTTAGACAATCTTCTACTAACATTCTAGGTATAAGGCCTACTTGGTTGCATCCATAAACATCCAAAATAAAATTTGTGAGCTTAGAATCGCATGCTTATAGAGCTAATTCTTAATGTTAAATACTTCCATCTAACTTCATTTTACTTATCTAAACTCAAGATCTCAATATATATAGCCAACAAGACCACAAGTAAGCCTATCAGGAAAATTATTACAAAATATAGGTCCTACACCAAAGGAGAATTCAAAAAGTGTACAATCAAGAGAATTACTTATGCAGTGAAAAAAATAAGTCCATGTGTGATCAAATAAGTAAACCTTAAGGTTGTGAAAATCCTTGATAGCACACAAAACCTCGTCAAATCCAAAACCAAACATTACTCAACCTTCCAAGAAAGAACATGCCACAAGAAAATAGAAAAGATAACTCCAAAACATTAGTTAATTAGTTTAAACAGGCTTAGATATAGGATCCATGATAGTTCCTCTTTAAGGAGCTAACTACATGGAAAGAGAAAACACAAACAACAAGGGACATTCCTTGAATAGGATAAAAGAAAAATTAAAGGAAATATCTTTTTTTGATGCAAGATTGCCAAAGTACCCAAGATACTCCATCAATTCTTGAAAAAATTTAATCAATCTAGTGAGAAGAAAGCTAACACAACATATTTATCTTAGATTTTTCTACTAATTGTTTAATGTATATTTGATTTTTTAAAATTTTATATGTGGGCACATACTCAACATGTGAAAATTTTTTGATCCCATTAGAAATTATTCAAAACTAATAAAAAATGAAACTTTTTTTTCAAATGTGTAGAATAGAGTCTAGTTTCTTAAAAAACTAACTTGCTACAAAATTTGATTAATGAGAAAAAAATATAAGCACAAAATACTACACATTGGCTTTTGACAAAAAAATGGACATTTTCAAAATAATTTAGAGATTAAAAGCTTAACATAATTAGAATTTAAAATATTTTTTTTGATTAGATAGTTGTTGTCACAAAATTTTGCACCCTTGCCTAAAGTTTTTACCTAAAGGAAACCTTGTGAAACATGGAAACAAACTCCAAGTTGTGGGACTTGAACAATGAAGTTGAGTCTCTGGAGAAGGTCAACCTCCTTTACTATTAGGATGCACCTAACTACTCTTGGAGAGGAAAGAGGAGAAGGAATGCATGAAAGAAAACTACCTAGTCTATTCTAAGGAGGTGATGTACCAAACTAGAGTGTTCAACCTAGTCTCTACCCATAAATGCATAGTTACCTATCATAAAATTAAAATTTATATAGATTCAAACTTGTGTAATCTATCAATCACATGCAAATTAGATAGCCAAAAAAATGACACAAGGAAGAAGAGATTCACTTTATATCATTCATAGGACAAATGAGATACAATTATGCAAATGAGAGATAACCATAATACATTGAAGAGAGGCAAATAGACCATGCATAGTACATCAATGGCTAAAAGAGATAAGGTAAAATATTATGAATAGTTCAGAGGTAAAGGGAATTTACAATGTGCATGCTAAAACATTCTAAGGAAAATAGAGAAGAATTGACCCTTCAAAAGATTTAAAAATGTCCTTTTATAGCTTAAGCATAACTCAGAGATTGTTTTACTACCTCATTCATATATTTAACAATGGGCAATTAGATGAAATATGAATGAAAGATTTGATCTAGTACAGCTTTAGAGGCATGAAAATGATCAAAACCCTGACTAGAAGAAACCCTAAAGGTGATAGAAGCTGCACCATTGATGTGGAAAACCCATCAAATGGATAACTAAGAGGCAGATAGTATGTCTTTCACAATGTTCTAGTATGGACATAACTCAAGAGTGGTTGGGATCAATCATGGAAATCATATCATGTAGAAAAAACTACTTTCTTCCATCTCTGGCTTGATGAATCAGTTGTCAACTAGGTCAAGCAACTAGGACGAGCCAAATGGACCAATGATATCATTTTCTTTCACCATCTTGTAAGGTCTTCATGAGTTGACCATATTATCCTAGTCACTGCTTTGCTACCTTCCTTCCTTTATTATTTGTTTGTCCTGTAAAACTGTGAACCCTGTCAAACTAACTGCTATCGCTACTTTGTAGCTTGTCTCCAACTTCTCTTGCTAACTGTTGTGACCCAAAACTACATGGGGACCTAACTACCAACATATAATTCATGTCATCATAGTATGAACCTTAACATGAAATGCTCATGACTTTATGATTAAAATCTTAACTGCTATTGCCAACTACTTATTCTTCACCTAGGCGCATTGAGACACATGTCAACCTCTCACTTTGTCACATGAATTAAAGATTGATCTACTCTACATAGAAACAAAGCAATGTCTATGGATCTACCTCCATCTAATAGTCCCAAAGATGCATCAAACCATGTTAGCACCTCACCCAATAGAAATACTTCCCTTCACCAACTCACTTGACACCTTGTCCACCTTGCCTATGGCCCATAAAGAAAATAGGACCCCATGCCACACGTCAACCTCTTATTCTGCCACCAAGGATAATGACCTTGTAACTTTTCATAGCGACAAAGTGACAACCATGGATGTTGCTAGATCTAATGGTGGATAGAATCACACTAAAGAAACTAGCCCACAAAGGAAAGAGAGAATCAACACCTACAGTTGTAACTTGTTTGATAACTCACCAACCATAGAGAAAGGAAGGTCCACCAAGCCATGTGGCACACTTTCTCTTTCTTGTAAAAAATAAAGTTTGGGCTTTCATGTAAAGCGAGATTGTGATGGTTGTAGATCCTAGAAGATCAAATGATGAACAAAAGACTTCACTGATAATTGCACAGGACCAAAGAGAAAGGGGCTCATGACACAATGTGGTGAGTTGTCTCTTTTTTTCCATGAACAAAATTTCTATAAATACTAATAGTGACAAAGTGATGTTCATTGATCCTCATTAATCTGATGGATGAGAAGATGTGGGCCCGTAGAAATATTAAACACATAGTCACTTAGGAAATAAGATATAACCAAAGATTTTAAAATGTATTTGTGTGTGCCCTAATATTTGAATATTTAAATATATGAATTCAAAATGTATTTAAATTCAAATCTTTCAATTTGGTGGGAATGCAAAAATAGCTAACAAAGAGATCTACAATATCAAGTCATCTGGTTTTATTGTTATTCGACCACAAGTAAACTTGATACAAGGAAAAAAAAAGATGTAATTTTTATAACTTTGCTAGAAAAGGCCTCTCATAGGTTTTTGAATCCTCTAGTCCTTTGGGTTGGATCTCAAAGGAAAATCCAAGCTTTGGGCTTGGTGGATTCCAATGTATTTATAAAAATCATATTTGCAACATAGTGCATACACACTATAGTGTGTGTGTGTGTGTGTGTGTGTGTGTGTACTAACAAATTAAATACATTATTAGCACATGTGCATAGTAGGGTGTATGCACAATAGTAGGTACACACTATTCAACAAAACCTATATGCAAGGATTGCTTTGTTAGATATAGATAATACTGAGAGGGGCTGAACCAATATTCTACAAAATTTTGCCCACAACTGAATATTGTTAATTACGTTATAACTTTCATATAAAACTAAACCAACAATGCTGAATAATAAATAAAACCATACACGTAGAGAAATCAGAACAACATTATTTTTATCTAAGGAAACCCTGGCCAAGGAAAAACCCTAGTGAGGATGATACCCACAAGATGATCCACTAAACAAAAGAATCATGTCAAGGATATTGACCTTGTTACAAGTCTATCAAATACATATAGTTTCTTAAATCATTGTTAGAGGACTAGGCCTTATTAAAAGCCTCAACCCCATCAGGAGTTTCTTTGGCCCTATTAGGAGTTGGTTCATCAAATACAATGTATGCAAGAAGATCCCACTTCCTTAACATGTAATATACAAATAAGTTACTTCACAAGAATAGATATACATGTAATACTATCTCACTATTGTATCTCATAGTTTCTCTTATCATACATTAGATTTCTCATCATATAAGGCTTGCATATCGCATATACTTCCTTCACAATAGTTTGCATTGCATTCCCACTTCCCATTAGTTGTGCAAGATGTGGTCTTTACTTATACCTTGCAAATTATCAAAACTCTTAGTCAAATTTGAAGCTTCTACACTCTTGGCTAATTATAGAATAATTTTGAGATTAACATCTAGGATGTTGGACCATCATGGTTAAGTAATTATTTTTCTACCAAAATAATTCCTTAAGATGTACAATTCATTTTACTATCATGCTCTATTATGCTCTTTTTATTACATGTACTAGTAATTCTTCTGTAACTAATGCCATAATATCTATACAGATCTATGTACTAACATACATCATCATAATAATTTCAACTATTGATCCTCAACTATGCAAGAGCTAACTCAAAATCTATCATACATATCAAATCTTTCCCTATGTTGCTCCAAACTATCCAATACTTAGATAATTTTCTATCTCTGATTACATAATGAAATACAAAAATATATATTTTTCCATAAATGAAAAAATTCATACATTTACCTACTCATATTGCCAACAATATCCCCCTTTAGCATTGATGGCAATATTTGGAAAAATTTGGATAAGTCCCAAAATTATGTCATACAAAACAACAATAAATACAAAAATAATTACTCAAAACTGGCCTCCAAAACTTGAATTTTTTTCATTCATGAAATGATGGATCATTACATTCATTATCTCTTTTTTTAAAAATAATTCCCTATATACATAACTAAGCTCCCCCTTACATATTTATGCATTCTTTATACAATTATCCTTACATTCTTCTCCTCCTTTGACATCAATAACAAAGGTGTCAAAAAATTGTACAAATAAAACTATGTTGCCTTTCTCTATTCAACTTGAAATTCTAGATATACAATTTGCAAAACTAAGTCTTAGTCTTTCAAGCTCCTTCTTCTAATTTTTTATAACTACATCTATGATACTAATAAGTGTGCAAAGTGCATATTATGTGACTTCAACTATGTCCAAGTCAGATATTGGAAAATTTGTCATAGGATGCCTTTGTTGTTAGACACTCCTCTAGTTTCCTCTATAAAATGCTAAGTTTAGGTGACAAACATTCTCTAAGGATAGATAATGTTCCTTATTACCTTCTTCTTATTAGATTCAGTGTCTTTGATAGTATTGTGAACATTCTCCATTTCTGCTCCAACATCTTCAATGCTTGCCTATGGTTATTGTAATTTGATACTGAGTATTTGAAGCTCACTCATACAACCTTTAATTAGGTTATCAAATATTGATAGGTAATTGTAGGACATTGTACATTTTCCATACAATTTCTTACCTTCATATATGCTCTTCCTCATCTTTTCAATGTAAACATTTAGGTTTGCAAGTCATTTCTAAAAATTGTGCATACTGTGTCAAACAGTGAAGCATCATGCTTAATCTAAGCTTGTACTGAAGTAATATTAGACAAAGTGGTGAACTCTACATCAAATTATCTTACCATTTCTTTTGTCTTCTTTTGTATATGTTCTATTATAGTGGCCTAAACTTTCTTTTACATTCTTTCCAAAACTTCTACTAAGGTTCTTTCTAAAGTCTTCATAGACTTGTTCTTCTCTAGTAACTTTCTTAAAGAGGTCATCAAACCCTTCTAATCATCATCCTCATCTGATACTATAGACAATATGTTAACTATAGGTGTTGGGGTAGTTGTTGCAATAGGTGTAACTACTTATAGTATAGTACTTTTCTTCTCTTCTTCTTTCTTTTCTTTCTCCTTTTCTTCTTTCATTCTTTCTTCATCCTTTCTCTTTTCTTTTTTCTTTCTTTATTCTTCATCTTTTCTTTCTTTCTCCTTTTCTACTTCTTTCCTTCTCTCTTCCTCCTTTTCTTCATATTTCCCTCTTTCTTCCTCTTTTCTTTCTTCTTCTACTTTCATCTTCTCATCTTCAATCTTGTTTGATTCTTTTTCATGTTCTACTCTCTTCTTTTCTTACTCATTCTCCTCTTCATTGGAGATAGAATAGGTAGTAATATTGCCAACAATATTGGTCCCATAATCTACAAAAGGGTTTTCTTCATCATTGACAGTTATATGAGTATTATCCACTTGCATGGATTCAATCCCAATAATTGTGTGTGGAGGTGAGTGAATCTTTTGAGTTTCCTCATTGTCTTCTTCATCATTAGTAGGAGTACTAGCCTAAACATATATAGGGCTTGCCTTTTCTAGCTACACACTCTTCTTGGTGACTTTTGGCATAGAATTCATATAACTAATTATGGCTTCCTCAATTTCCTTATTTACCTCTTCATAGTTACTTCTCATAAGAAGAATTTATCTTCTTTTATTCCTCAGAAAAGGCTCAATACCTTTCAAAATTCCTTCTACATCATTATCAATGCTAACTTCACTTAATTTCTTAATCATATTTTTTCTCAACTTCATATCTTCCTCTACAACTCTTTTTTTTTCTTTTATTAACCTATTATACAAATCTTCAAGTATTTTATTTTGAATGCTATCAAATCTTTTATTCCTTAGAATCATATTTCTTACTATATCATTTTCTAGTTGCCTTCTATCAATGTTACTGTACAAACTATAATACTTATTTAATTTTATAATATTGTCATTATTAATAATTTGCATATTTAGATTCTCAACCTTGGGTTTCCAAGCTTTCTTACCAATTAATGTTCTTCCTTCTCCAACCATCTAATCTACTACCTTTTCTTTAGTCTCTTCATTAGACTCCTCACATTCACTGCTCTGCAATGTCTTCCTTCTTTTTCCTAAACAACTCATGGTTTTCTTGGTCCTCTTCCTAGGAGATGGTGTAGGTTCTTGTTTAACCTTTACCAACCTTTCAAAATTTCTCTACACAGATGCTATAACCATAACATCTTCATCATGTTTCTTCCTATGTCCATGATTCTCTTTGATAGGTTGCATTTGTGCAACTACAAGATAAGCTGTAGTAGGGGTTTGTGAAGTACACACTGCCACTGTCACTTCCACATAAGGTATTGCAATGGAAATAAAAGTAGCTACCAATGCCTATGTTTAACTATTGGCCTTCATCTCTAACGTCATTCCCTTGATCTCATCAAATTCTTGTCTTTTCATACCAATTTCTTTGAGAATGAACTTTATCCTTTTCTCAACATTCTTCTTGATTTCCTTATTGTGAAGCTCAAAATGAACTTCCTTTATCTTCTCGTCATATATTCCCCATCTTGGACATTTAGTGTCTCTAACTAATTGCAATATTATCTTTGCACATTCTTCAATGATTTCTTCACTCATTTCGTAGCCCATAGGTTCAATAAATTTCACTCTTGGTTCTATTGCATCCATACAGGTTGTATCAGTTTCTACCATAAAGTACATTTCATCCTTGTACTTTTTTGCCATAGAAGGAGGGATTTTGTACCTTTCCTTTCATTTCCAATTTAAAACTCTTCATCATTTTTTCAATGTCTCTATCTCTGATATCTTCAAGTCTAGCCCTATAACACTAGTTGACCATGTTCATAGTACATTCATTACTATCCCAATTTATCATTTTGGTAAATTTCTTGGTTTCATGGAAAAATAGATGTGTCAATAGAGATTCAAATCTAAAACTATATTTTTAGGTTTCTTTGACTTTGCAATAATATCCAACAATTTCACTCTAACAATCTTGCACATATTTACCCTTTTCTTTTCAATAGTTATTACATCAATTGAATGTAAAAATCCTATTGGCACAAAATTTACTCTAGAACTATGATTGATCTTGTATTCTATAATATTTCTCAACACTCTGACTCCAATGTCCTCAATTAGGTAAACTCTCTTGTTTCTTCCATCATACTTAGTCTTCAAATTTTTTTCAATAGTATTTCTAACATTCATATCATTTACAGGGTTGCATCCTTCATTTCTTAGACTTGTGATCTCACGAATTAGGTCATTATCAATTACAACAAGTATATCACTTGTTAGAATTCTTTACAATAACTAAGGGGTGGGGGGAGTGAATTGGTTGTTCAAGGTCTAGATGTACCAATTAAAAATTTCACTTAGCTTAGTGAACACTTATATATGTATGTGCATCCAAGCTTATTGCCAATATTTGCAAGTTATTGTTAAATCAACATGCAACAATAAAACATGAAACATAAAAACTCATCCACACACTTGACATAGTGATTAATGTGGAAACCCAATTTGGGAAAAAACTCCAGTAACATGCTACTACTTTTTCACTCTTTTGAAGTGATGCCTTGTGAAAGGCCAACCCTATTAAGGGTTACAACACACACTATTAAATGTGACCTAGTTAAGGGATTTCAATCTATTGGAATATTTAAAAGGAAGAGTGCTTTTGGAGGGGGGGTGAATCAGAAGTACCACACTTTTGGCCTTTTAAATCCTTTAAAACAAATAACTAAAAGTAAACTACATGTATATAAATATATTAAATAAACATAAAGTAAACACATGCATCAACACACATAACACTAGAATTGGTAACCCAGAAAACCCTCCATGAATAAGAAGGTAAAACTGGGGTGGGGATGATACCCACCAAAAATCACTATAGCAATAATTGTTTGACCACTTCTGATGGTCTACGCTGTGAAAGGCCCGACATGTTAAAGGCTTTACACTGTGTCAATAGTGACCCAGTTAAAGGATTTACAAACACTATACATGAAGTGTCACCCTATTAAAGAATTTAGTCACCTCTTCAAAGGATCTACAAAATAGTTGTTAAGCTAACCTATCATCATAGGGTTTTCACTATCTAATACAATGGCTAGAGAGTATTAGAAATCTTTTGACCAAATTGCTTACAATCTTTAATTACTAATTTTAGGCACTTGATCTTCTCATTCTGTTTTGATCCTTACTTGATCTGATATCTATTCATATCCCTTGGTTTGTTCTGATCAAGTGGTTGTGTAATTGTTGCTCAATTCACTAAGTCTATGATGCCCCTGTTGTTTGCCCTATTCTAAAATTTTTGCTTGTTTGCTTAGCAACTTCCTTTTTCTTCTCTTCAACAACATAAAATCATGGGGTCTAAGCCTTCTTATAAAGACTTTTTAGACTTATGGTTAGGTATGGATCTACGATCCATATTGAACCTTGAGTTCCTACTCATTCCTTGCATTTTTCTCATTGGTTGCATGCCTTCCCCATTATTTGATTGGTTACATGCTGATTGCATAGGAAATATAAAATATTTGTTCTTATCCTTATCATCCTTCAAAATCCCTCTATGTCAGCTCAAAAAATATTTTACATCTAACTTTGTAAGGGCACAAACTCATATTTTGATTCCATGTTACTCGACACATACTGGACTACTGGTACTCAGCACATATACTATCCTGCTTCGCTTGGCACCTATTGCATTATGTCTTGCTTGGCACATGTATGACTCTGGTTCATTGGACATATGAAGCATTATGACTTTCTTGACATTAACTGTGACTTGACACCTATATATCACTCGACACCTATATAATGCTCGACACCTAAAGTTACTCAGCACATGTTGAAATTCTGAGTCGACACATACTATAGCTCAACATACATAGTGTACTTGGCTTCAATATAAAAAGTGGTTAAGTGTATTGACACTCAAATGTCAAAACCATTCTAAAACCAACAATCTCCCCCTTTGACATGAGTGTGAAAAACACTTAACTAAACATTTATTTATCTATCCTTATGAGTACCTTATCCTCAAAATTTCAAAATTTGTTCAAAATACCTTATAACTCCCCCTGAGCTGATTGTGCCCTAACATTATTGCAACCAAAATTTTTGTGCTGATGTATCTGATACTATTTGTCTTTTCCCTATTTCTATAATCTGTACCTATGTGTTTATTTCTATCTTCAATCATTATTTCTCCTCCATACACATTATGACTTATCTTCCTCTTTTTGGCTATCTACAATTCTTTCTTTTATTCTCCAAAAGAATGAATAAAATGTAATCAAAACTTAGTATTCTATTCTTTGCCTTAGCCATATCTTCCTTACTATTGTTTCTCCCCCTATCTAATCAAAACTTAGTATTCTATTCTTTCCCTTAGCCATATTTTCCTTACTGTTGTTTCTCCCCCTATCTCCTTTTATTATTTCTCCCCCATTTTGACACTTATGTCAAAGGGTTCTAAGGAGTAATACCATATTTTGCCAAAAATGTGTTGTTTACCTCCATTATCATTTTCAAAGTTGCATCCTAGTTCTCCAAAGCAATGTCTAATGACTTGTATTGGATGGCAATCTCTACAACAAGATGTACAAGTCCATCTAATGTAGAAAGATTTGGATCTTTCTTTAAGATAGTTTTAGCATAGACTTGTTCTATATGGAGGACCTCCAAATGTGGGGTTATGGAGGATTGAATCTAAATTATTTTGGCCTTTATATTGGCCTCTTCACTTGCTAATACAGCTAACTCTCTTTGAGTGTGAACCGATTGGGAAAAATGCTTCTCACTTTGAGCTAGATCCCTTGGCAGTTGCATGCTAGAAATCTTCAAATTTCTCTCCAAGCTCAATATCCTTTGACTTGTTTCTTGTGTGAAGTTGGAAAAATCACATAGCTTTTTGTACAATGAGAAAATGTTCTCAACTATAGCTTTGACCTTGTCAATTTTCTTGGCCAATTCAATATGTTCAAGTGCTATACCACTTGATATTTTCTCATTCACCTTCACTTGAAATTTCCTTTCAGACCATTCCATAAGTTTAACATTTATATCCTAGTCTTCACCAGTCACTTGGTCAACTATATCAGATAGTTGTTCTATTATGGGCTTTGCTTCACCTGGTGACTACAAGCTAAAAGCATCCATAAAGATGTCCTTAATCTCACGTAGTTCTTGATTGTGTTTATACTCTTTTTTGAGTATTTCCTGCCTCTTCCTTTTGCTTAAAGAATCTTGCATTTCTATGATCTAATCCATGGTGATGATCTTTGAGTCATAGGAAGGTATGACTATGTCTTCATCTAGCTTAGGGTCTCCATAGTGAAGTACCCTAGCCACTCTGGTTGAGCTTGAGCCTAGTGTTGAGATTTGCAAAGGTATGGCTTCAGTGCTCGGCTTGTGAAGGGTTTTTGTAGGAGTGTTTGTCTTTGGTAGTTCTACTAATGTTTGTATAGTGACTTACTCCTTTTCTTTTGATGGATCCTCCTTCTCATCAGATTTTCCTTCTTCTGTGCTTGGCTTCTATAAATTATCACCTACTGTTGTAGGTGGTTGAAGCATCAAAATTTTTGTGCTAGTAGCTGTATAGGTGAAAGGTGGTTCCTTTGGTTTCACCTTTTCTCTTTTTGGTTCTGCTACTACCTTCTATAGCTCATCTACACTCACTAATAGAAGGTTTGTGCATAACTGTGCCTATAGAGGGGATTGGTGAAGGATCTTGGAGAGATCCTCTATAGTTAGGGGATTGATGTTCTAAGCTACATTGTCAAGAACATCCATGATATTTATTGTGTCTGTAGGTGTGATGGTTATGTGATGAGGGCTAGGAGATGGCATTTTTGTGTCTTGTACACTCTGTTCCTCTTCTTACTGATGTTCAGTTGTTGCCATATCTTCTTATTTTTGTGTTTCTTTCTCCTCACATTTTCCCTTATCTTCTTCTTCTTCCTCCTCTTCTTCTCCTTTCTTTTCCTCATCTTCTTTTGTTGTTGCTTCCTCTTGCTTCTTTTCCTCTCCTTTCTTCTCTTCTATTTTCTTTTCCTTGGAACTAGCCTATGCCTTATTTGCTTCCTCTTCCTTGTCATCAATTATTTTGTAAATTATTTTCCACAATTGTGTGGATTTATTTACTACATCCTCAATCTTATTTTGTAGGATGTTAAAGGCTTTATATTTAGGTGCAAATTTTCCATCATATTTCTTATCAGCCTTTGTTATTTGACCTCTTGTTAGGTTATGTTTCACTTGTGCTAAGGTAGATTCTTTGATCTCCTTTTCCATTTTTAAAGAATAATGCCATTTATTTTCAATTATCTCATATAGCTCTCAAGGCATGGTATTGTCTAGCTCTAGAGGTGTATTCTTAAACTCAACCATCATGGCATATACTGATTCCTCTATTCTATTTTGTTCTTCTCTACTTAACTTGTTGAAATCAAGACTTTTAGATCATTTAAATTTGCATTCCTAACATTTTCACAAATTTTTTCTAAGGAAAATTTGGGAGGATGACTTACCACTCTGAATTGGTTGATATCCTCTAATTCTATTCTTTCCTCATCATTTGTCTCTAGTTGTGCCACATATTTTCTTCTCTTCTTTGGAACTTCATCAAGTTGTTCAATGGCCTTCTTTTTCTCTTTTATTGTCTCTTTGTCCTTTTGTGTAGATTCCCTTCTGCTAGCTCTTTTTGTTGGTGCTAGCTTGGCATGTGCGAGCTTAGTGACCTTGTTGGGTTTGGGCTAAGCTGGAGGCTAAGTTTCAGCCTTTCTTCTCTTTTTCTTAGCTAGTGTAGGTGCTTCCTTGGCTTCTTCTTCCTTGACACCTTCCTCCTTGTCTTCTCCTAAGTCCTAGGTCAAATCTATTGGGCCTTGCCCTTGCTCTCCTTCATCGTCACTTTCTCCTTCTTTTTATTCTTCTTCTTCTTCTTCACCACCTACTTCTCCTTCAATATTTGCTCCAAATGTCTTCTTTATCTTCTTTACTAATTTATCTTTCCTCTTAATAATAGAGGTTGTCTTCAATTTAGTTTCAACTTTGGATTTGATAACATCATATGTGCCAAAGTGAGGAGCCTCCTTATCTATCTCTTCTGTAAGAAATGTTGTAATTGTTTCTAAGGCTTCATCTATATCAAGCTCATATCCCAATGGCCTTAGCCATCATACTCTTGGTATTGTTGCCTGGATGCAGGTATAATCAATGTCAACCAAAAACCATATGTCATTTATGTGTTTTTCCACTAGGGAAACTGGTATTCTCACCCTTTTCTTCATGGATTTCTTAAAATACTCAAAATAGCTTGTCATTTGGGCCTCAAAGTTATCACCCATCTAATCAATGAACTCATTGATTTGTGTAATTGCAATTTTATTAGGATTCCAATTCAACTTTCCAATAGAAGGAAACTCTTCCATAACATAAAAGAATATACACATAAGAACTGAACCAAATTTGCATTGAGCACCCTTTAATTTCCTTATTGCTCCTAGGTTTTCATTGATTTACTACAACATTAGTTCTAATAGATCATATGTGTGATCTTTCTTTTCCAGTTTGTAGGCTACATCAGTGGCTATACATGGCACAATATTCAATACGTTGGATTGAAAGAATTGAGAAATCACTCTCACTACAAAATCTAGAACATGATCAGTTGCAGTGTTAATAGTCATACCCCTCTTATTCCATTAGGCTCTTGTATTCCTTTCAATGATCTCTTTATAATCACTATGCAGGGTCTTAGGCTAATCTAGGGTTGGGAAACCCATAACCCTATGCACTATCCTTTTTGTAAACTTTATTAGTCATGTTTCCAACCACAAAAATTCATTGTGAATTTTGATTAAAACAATTCATATCCATTTAGTTTTGAAACCTATAGGGTAAACTAGGGCATTGGTCAAACCCTTTTTCTTGATTATTTGGAATTCATCCTTTAGAAAAAAAAATTCACACAATTTGTCATAGGCTTGGAATATCTCAAGATCGTGTACTACACCTATCTTGCATTTATAACACTTTCTCACATCTTGTACCATGATAACTTTTGGTGGGATAATGGATAATGCACTAGCTAGATCATTTCTATAAGCGACTTTAGGGATTAGCCTAAACTCAGGTTGTTTTACCTCTTTACTAACTAACTGAACCTCATGACCTTCCTTTCCTTTTGGGTTTCCTAAACTAGAAGCCATTATACTGAACTAGAGTTTCAAATATATTAAAAACTTCAACACTACATAGCTTGGCACTTGTTAAATACCCTAGATCATCAAAATTATGTTGAATCACTATTGAGATTGATGCAAATGGCTTCAAAGTTGTTGTATGATCACTCCTGCTCTTTTCTCATCTTTGCTCTATGTTTGAATGATGTGAAAATGATCAAAATTTGACCTTATACCTGTCAAGACCTAGTATTAAATGCTTAGTGCATACAAATATAAACTTGGCACCTGAAGGTTTCACCATAACTTGGCTCCCATTGTATATTGTTTACTCGGCTTCCACTAGTTTTCTACTTAACTTGGCTTCAACTATCAACTCGGTTGCTATTAGAAACTCGACATCCATTGGAGCTTTACTTGACATTTGAGGACAATTTGACAATATTTGCAAAAAATTCAAATTTTGACTTGGCATCTTTGCTCATCTAGATTTTTTCCTTTTAGTACTTCTTTATATTGGAAATTATATATGATATAACATTTTATATTAGTCCCATACACCTATTCTTGCTTAGTTGGAGATGTGATCACTTGACCTCTCGGGTGAAGTGATCTCTTCATTTGATGTGTTGCACTCATCTTTCTTCTTCCAAGTTTTGTTCATTTGCCCTCTTATTTCTTCAACATCAACCTTCTCTTTTCCTTCATTGACTTCTATCTTGGGTGCTTTTGACTTTGTTTGGCAATTCCTGCTGATATGACCAATCTTCAAGCAATTGAGACATGTAGTTTGACATAACCATCTACTGTAGTTCCCTCTAAAATGCACCCTTATGTAATTTTTAGGAATGTGGCCATACTCCTAACAATAGTGACAACTATACCTAGTGTTGTAATCCTAGTTGTAGTGATGACCATGGTTGTTTCCTTTTTTAGGCTGATTAGGTGTCCACATAGGCTTTGATCTACATTCAAATTATTTATGCCCATACTTTTTGCAGTTGTAGCAATGACCCTCAAATCTTGGTGTCCTTGTGGTCTTAGTTCTACATTCATGTGCTTGATGTCCCTGGTTTTTGTACTTGTGACAAAAGCTTGTATTTTTAGGCTTATCATGTTGTTGATTGTTCTTACTCCTACATACATTAGAGGTATGTCCCTTGTTACCATAGAAATGACAAGTAGGTTTAGTGCTCTTACCTTTGTTACTCCTTTCTTCTACAGTCTTGGATGATTCTCCTTGCTCATTGATGGTGTAACCAAGTCCTAAAGTATCATTACTAGACTTTGGTGATTTCAATAGTTGCTCAAAGTACTTGATAGCCTCATTGAGTTTGTTGAAGCTTTCTGCTATGTCCTCTCTTTTCAGTTCATTCTGCAATTGCTCATTTTGCATTCTCAAGGTGGAAATCTCAATGTCCTTCATGTTTAGCTCATGATGAGCATTCATCATTTACTTAAGGTGTCAAGCTACATGTTTGAGATTATTTCAAACTTAATTGTCTTCTCTTCCAATCTATTGGTAAGATTTCTCTTGTAATCTTCTATCATGCCTCATCTTAAATGACTCTCTTTTTTTGTTCAGTCACTTCACAAAGCATTATGGCTTGTGATTCTTGTTCAAGCTTAAGTATTCTGATTTCTTCAGCTTGTGCTCTATTTTTCTCCATTAGTTTAGCTATTTCTAAATCAAATTCCTTGGAATCTCCACTAGAAAACACTTATGTGGTATCAATCTCCTTGTAGTGTATGTCATTTTCAGCTATGGCCATATCTTTCCTTCTTTTTAAGGACTGTCTCAATTCCTCTCTAGCTTCCTCCAATTTGTGTAGAGCGAGGTGCACATCAATCACCTGATTATCTATGATCTTCTTAAGTTCGAAGACTTCCATCTTCAAATCTTTTATCTATGTTGTTAGGCTTCTCCTTGTGAGAACTTGTGCTCTGATACCAATTGTTAGAATATTCAAAATGGGAAGAGTACTTCTAAGAGGTGGGGTGAATCAGAAATACCACACTTTTGACCTTTTTAATCCTTTAAAACAAATAATTAAAAGTAAACTGCATGCATGTAAATATATTAAATAAAGATAAACACATGCATCAACACACATAACACCAAATTTGGTAACCCAAAAACCCTCCAAGAATAAGAAGGTAAAACTAGGGTGGGGATGATAGCCACAAAAATCACTACAACAATAATTATTTGACCACTTCTGATGGTCTACCCTGTGAAAGGCTTTCCCTGTTAAATACTTTACACTGTGTCAATAGTGACTTGGTTAAAGGATTTACAAATACTTTACATGAAGTGTCACCTTGTTAAAGGATTTAGTCACCTCTTCAAAGGATCTACAATATAGCTATTAAGCTAACCTATCATCATAGGGTTTTTACTATATAATACAATGGCTAGAGAGTATTAGAAATCTTTTGACCTAATTGCTTACAATATTTAATTGTCAATTTCAGGCACTTGATCTTCTCATTCTAATGTGATCCTTATTTGATCTGATATATGTTCATATCCCTTGCTTTGTTCTAATCAACTAGTTGTGTAATTGTTGCTCAATTCACTAAGTCTATGATGCCCCTATTGTTTGCCCTATTCTACAATTTTTCCTTATCTAGTTAGCAACTTCCTTTTTCTTCTCTTCAAAAACATAAAATCATGGGGTCTAAGCCTTCTTATAAAGACTTTGTAGACTTATGGTTAGGTATGGATCTATGATCCATATTGAATCTTGAGTTCTTGTTCATTCCTTGCATTTTTCTCATTGGTTGCATGCCTTCCCCATTTTTTGATTGGTTGCATGTTGATTGCATAGGAAATATAAAAGATTCATTCTTATCCTTATCATCCTTTGAAATCCTTCTATGTCAGTTCAAAAAATTATTTACATCTAAGTTTGTGAGGGCACAAACTCATATGTTGATTATGTGTACTCGACACATATTGGACTACTGATGCTTGGCACATATACTATCCTACTTTTCTCGGCACCTATTGCATTCTACTTTCTTAGCACATCTATGTCTGGCTCACTTGGCATATGAAGCATTCTAACTTGCTTGGCATCATCTGTGACTCGATACCTATATATCACTCTACACCTGTATAATGCTCGAAACCTATTGGAATTCTAACTTGGCACATATTGTAGCTTAGCATACTAGTGTACTCAGCTTAATATAAAAAGTGGTTAAGTGTATTAACACTCAAATGTCAAAACCAATCTAAGACCAACATAATCACCCTGTTAAAAGTGAGTCTAGTTAAAGGACTTTAGACCATTCATTTGGAATGCCACCCTATTAAAGAATTTTCTGACTGTTAAGTCAATTTTAGTCCAAAGGATTTTACCCTAACTGATACAATTTTTTAAAAGTATAGTAGAGTATTTGATCTGACACAACTTACAACTTGTCTTACAAATTCCAAATCACAATTTAGTCCTTAATTTTCTTGGTTTTTATTCTTTGTAGCTCTAATAGCTTGTTCACCCTTCAAGTTTTTTTCTTCTTCAGCCTTCTTGCTTGGTATGCCAATGCAATCACTACTATGGTCACTTGACAAAGCAAAGTCTCTATTTTTTCCTCTTCCTTGGTCTTTTCTGACCTTCTCTATGTCTTCTCCTTAACACTACACACTCTAACTCTTTTGCTTCATGACCAGACATTCCTTAAATAGGAAATTAGAATACTTTGTCATTTTTCATCATCCAATTAGGGCTTAGATGGATTAGGTAGGATACAATGTATCTACCCCATATCTTGTCTCTTCTAGAAACTTCTCCTAGAATCCATTTGAAATTCACCCAAAAATAGTTCACCTCAAATTTTTTACCACCAATTCATAGTCTTATCTTCCACGTGGTTCATAGACTTCAAGAAAATAAACTTATCAGCTCATATTTGGTGAATCTTTGACTTTTCAAATAATGTAGCAGCTCAACATTATTAACCTTCTAATTCTTAGCACATACTGCATTTCTCAGCATCTATTGTGTTTTCACTTGGCATCAACCATGATTTACTAATGTTGGGCACCTATTGCATTTTTCTTGGCACTAACTGTGTTACTTGGCACATACTATAATTTTCTCTTACTTGGCACCAACTAATTTTCTACTCAGCATGACTTATATTTTCTCGACACCTACTACCAACTTGGTCAAGCTTTGTAGACAATCTTCATGTTTCTTATTCTTCTAAAGTTTTTTAGTATGGCCAACCTTTCTAACTTCGAGTAGATTATCAATATATCATTTCCCCATCGTCTTAACTAATCCTTGAACTTCATTTCATTACCATAACTCAACATTTCCTCTAGGTACTATTGTTACATCTTATTGATTAAATCCTCTCCATCAATCAACTAAATAATAGTCTTTGGATCTTATAAGCAATTATCTCACTAGCAAGTAGTAGGTTCGACATCAGTGAAAAAACAATGATTGAAACACATACTACTTCAACAATTTCTTTTAGCAATGATCTTTTTAATCAAATCTCAACATCACCTACCCAAAATATTTCTTCATGAACTTTTCTTAGGATAATCCTACTCCACTCATAATTATCAAATTTTATATTAAAAATATACTTGATTTTGAAAAAGAAGATTTTCAAAGTATATAAATGAGGGATATTGATGAAACCTATCATGGGAACAATCATTATTTTTTCACTGATGTCAAACGTACTACTTGTTGGCAAGACAATTGCTAACTTTATTTTGATTGCTATCATTTGATTGATTGATAAAGAGGATTTTAAAAGAAAGGATAACAAGAATACCTAGAGAAAGGTTGAGTTATATGGTGTATAAAAGGATAACTAAGACCAAGGAATACTTTGATGATATAGTGTATTTTTTATCTACTTAAGGCTACAATGAAAGGATACTTGAGCAAAGACAAGAAGAAGACTAAGAAAAAAGAATGTTATTTCCAAGCCTAATCAAGTAAATAGTGCAAGTCAAGAATTTATTTCAGGTAGAGTAGAAAGTTACTTGTGACCAAGAAAATTCAATATGTGTTGAGCAAAGGAATTTTAGTAAGTGCCAAGCACTAGAAAAACTTAGTATATGTCAAGCATCAAAGAATGGCAGTAATGACTGAGAGAAGACTTTGTGGACACGTAAAATCATCCCTAAACATTATATTAATTAATTTTAATATTGCTCGTGACATTGTAATTAATTATTAATTAATTATATTGCTCACATTCTTCTACTTATTTAATTAAATTATTTTAATTAAATGAGTTCATTCTCCTAAGTATTTAAATTTAATTTAAATACTCCTAGCCTTAATGTGTTAAATTAATTTAACACATGATCCTCCATGTCTCCCCCTTTTTAAATAAATTTTATTTATTTAAACCCTCACATCCTATTAATTCTTCTAAACTCATGATTAAATTAAATCTCATTTAATTTAATCTTAAGCCTAACCTAGAGCCTAGCTTATAACCATCATTTTCATCCTTCTAAGCCTACCCATTACTCAATCTCACTTTATTAGCTTAAATCTCTTTTTAAACACCTTTTAGCTCTTAAGAGTTTGCTCACACATGTGTGAGAAGCTCTTGATTCAATAAACCTTCCACTTCATTTATGCCTCTTACACCTCTTACACATTTGTCTCCCATTCCTTCCCCCAAGGTTGCTCACACATGTGTGAGCACACCTTGAGCCTCTCAAACATTAAAGGCTCTTTTTAAATTTTGTACGGCTTGTCCTTTAGCCCATGTGTCTCCCTTGTGGCACCTATGTGTATGCCACATAGAGGCCACCTCACCAAGCCCTCCCTCAAGCCTATAAATAGAGGCATTGTCTCAAGCATTTGCATCTCTCATTTGTTGCATTGTTATCATGCCATTTTGATTTTTGAGTTTTCATGTTAAAGTTTCCATTGTAGTTTGAGTTTTCATAGAGATTTTTAGGTGCATACTAACCATTTAGTAGCTAATTTAGTTTTCATCTTTGCATTTGTTAGTTTTACATGCATTTTCTCATCTCCATCACATTTACATCTTAGTTTAGCTTGCATATCTAGTTAGTTCCCTTGTTGCATTTCATATTTTCACCATTGAATTCTTTCAAGTATGGCTTTCTCCATAGCCATTCCTTGAAACATTCTTCATTTCATATAGTTTAGGATCATATTGCATTCTCACTCACATTTGCACATTCACTCAAGAGATTCTATACATTGTTATGTTTGGGAGAGCACACCAAACATACCCTCCATCTTAACACACCAACAAGGCCTCTCATGGGTGCCTTTGTTGAGCTATAGAGGTGGCTTTAGGGCTTGATTTTGTTGGTTTCTTTGAGTTGCAAAACTCAAGAAAGCATTAGTTTTTTTTTTTTTTCATTTTGATGAATTCTTGTTACATGCATTTGAACTAATGTTTGCTTGTTTATTCATGCTTCCAATAGGTCATTTCTTCTAGCACACATTTTGGCATGCCCGGTGGGACTCACATCCCTAATTTAATTTTAAAATTTCCAAACAAACCTTGTTCAGTTGCAAAATAGCACATTGTCATCTCCGTTGGCCACAGTGTCATCTGCAATTTTTGTCTCTAGAAACCAACATCTCTATAAACCAGCATCTCCACAGAACAACATCTTTGCTACACTTCAAAAACTCACTTAATCATTTTCTTTCTTATTTTAGCATCTGTGTAGGAAGCACTCTACTGTCTACGAAGTTTACTTTTTCATTTGCGACTTACAGTTTGTCGTCTACAACTTACAGTTTATCATCTGTGACTTAAAGTTTGTTGTCTGCAAGATACATCTTGTCATCTTCATTGTGTGCGATACTTATTTTGTCATCTCCAAATTTCAACGTCTCTGCTTTCTACATTATCGTTTGCATCTGATAGTCATTTAGTCTACCTAAAACTATACAAAGTGTCTTCTATCATCTCCAATTTAAGTGTCTGCATGGTTTAGCGTCTGAGAGTTTCATCATCTTCATAGATTAGCATCTGCACCTAGATTTTGGCATCTCCAATTTTTAGCAAATTTGTGCGATTATGAACAATCATTTTTACTAACGTATCGACTTGCAAGTTTTTGCTAATGATTTTAATGTAGAGAATTAACCTTGAAAACCTCAAAAAGTAAAACTAATAGTGACTTTTATCACTAAAGGAAGTTTGTAGTGATTTTCATCACTTGAACCTTAAGGGCTAATGAACTTGTATGGATTAAACACTTTCTTTTGAATGCATGAATGTTTGGGTTATCCAACATTTGGACTTTGGTGCATAAAATTGACATGAATATTTAGGATAGAAACAATATTTGGTGTTGGTGCCTAAAAAAATTTGCATCATCTTGAATGCTTTAAAGGATAATGGACATGTATACCTAGGCTATACAACATTTGGAATTGGTGCTTAAAATGGACATGTATGCTTAGGCTAGATCACATTTGAATTTGGTGCTTAAAATGAAGTTATACACTCTTGAATGCCCTAAAGTAAATTGACTTTATTTTTTGCATTTTTATTTTTAGCATTTTACTTTCATGTGCTTGATTTACTTTCTTGTTGATGAACCCATGCTTTTCATTTATGTTGACGATGATTTCAAGTTGGAAAGAACATTGTATGCTTTAAACATGTGTTTCTTCAAGTAGATTACAAAACTTAAAGCTTCATTGGGAAAGAACAAGTGTCTTTTAAACCCCAAGACCACTTACGTATTCTCTCCCCTCGCGCCTTCGGGCGATCTTGGGTGCACAAAAAATAAGTGGTCTTATTTTTCATTTTTTTTAAGAGGCCTGCTTGGAGATTTCATCACCCCTTGGGACAACATCAACTCCAGTGTTTTGGTAGAGTATAAATAGCAGGAGGTGAATCGAAAGACACCTCTCTTGGAAGCAAAATATTGTCACTCTTGGCTAAGCCCCAAAGAACTTTATACCTTTGAAAAGTGAAGGAAGAGATTTGGGTTACTGTCTCCCCCTAGCTATGTGGTAGTATTTTCTTTCATCTACAGATTTGAGCCTCATGTACCTTGTGTATATCAAGGACGCACTTTGGATAAGCCTTTTTCATCGTAGAGATAGCCTTATTAGGGTTGTTGGCATGTTCAAAGTGCTTGTTCAAACATTCAAAACCAAAGCCAAAACATCAAACAACTTCTAAAATGAGTGAAATTGTGATGTAACCTTTCATTGAGTGAGATAGGTTAAGTGAGGTCTTCTTGACTCATGGTTACTTTTGGCAGTATGCATTTTGAAATTGGTTGAGTCTAGTCACATCTTATTGCAAAGTTTTTGGGTACTTGAAATTTGGGTTTTTTTATTCCTGCCATGACTGATAAAGTCGACCAAATCAAACATAAGAAAGTGAAGTTGTCCAAACCACTTGTCTACAAGGAAAGGAAGAACCTAGCACATGGTGACAAATAATTCCAATACGCAATCAAAGACATCCAAAAGGAAGAAGCTAGACAAGACCACTATGATAGAATTGAATACAATTGAAAACTTTGAAACTGGTCTGCTTTCCCAGGAGTGAACCCAAGGTTTTATTTCTGGTGAATGAGGATTGAGTTAACTACATTGGTGACCACAACACTTTCATCTTTTCATATCTACCTCCATCTTTCCAAACTCCTAGTCTTCCATTTTCAAATTTTTTTCTAGAGAGCTTAAACCTTGAAACATCTTTTGACATTGCAACACTAGACCTTTCATCCATAAGCGAACATTTATCCTAATCACACTTACTTATTTGGGGATCACAAGTCCATCTCCAAATAGTGAGTGAACAATTTGGTGTCCTACCTTACCTACAAGATCACTAGACTATCTTTAGTAAGAGAAAGATACTATTATCCTCTAATCAAACTTTATTTGCTAAAACAAGGTCTTTTGTAGTTGACCCTTTGATCACATAAGGTTGATAGCTCTCATCCTCATTTTTCCTTTTTCTTCCATAGTCTTCTACCCATTAACTTGATCACTCTTGCATGTTACACACACAATCAGGAAGGTTCACATTTAATCCCATGTCACGATTATGGGAATCATTGAGGTAGTCAGAGATGGAGAATCCTTTTCCTCCATTCACAACTTCATTAGGGAGCACAATTCCCTCTAGTTTGAACCTTGGTAGGCTTAACTCAACATCTGCACAAGAACCAAAAGATCCCTTCCATAACACAACTTTGGGGGATAATGATGAAGAAGTATACCAAGATGAAGATCTTGTTGATCCTAAGTATACTATTAAAAAATCCGTATCTGGCTTCCTTTATCCATCGCCATAACTATTATCGATAGCCTCATCAGTGAATTCCACAACCAAATCCACAACATTTTAGTTGTTGATGATCACCATAAGTAACAGGAAAAAAACTTCATACTTCTTGTTTCCATATCAAAAATGAGCCTTCTTTGTACAATGATTAACCCAATCACTATATGTTATAGTGATATTATATGAATCCATGACATCTTGATCATTGATCATCACCACAATGTCTTACTACTTAATTTGGCCTCCAATCGGATCATCTCTATAGGATATAGCAATAAACTCTCTTTTGTGTACTACAAGCTCAATCTTTACATTGCTATGACCTATGCTAATAACTTCATCATCCATCGGTATAACTAAGTTTTTCTCCTACACTTGACAATGATCAATGAAGGTTGTGGTGATGGACATTTCTTATTGCTCATTTTTGTAACTGAGTTTTTTTTCCCATGCTTAGCAATAAGCTTGATCACTATAACCTATGGTGATAAATGTTTCTCGATGTAGAAAAATTTAATCTTACAATAGTATGTGTATGAGGAATTCATTCATTCATTGTTGAGCTTTCAACACTCATCCTAGCACCTTGACCATGGTTCTCCACCATTACTAAGAGTTTCAAAGGCTTCTTTTGCATTCAATTCTGATGAACTTGCTTCCAATCTTCTCCCATGACTTTGATCTTGATTCTTGTGAACTTAATTTCTATTCCTTTAGATATAGAGATGAACTTTGTTGACTTTTACCATTCTCTTCTTGTTTCCATATCCTCTTGTGTTAATGTGATATTTCTCCAATTATGACCTATCTTAGAATGAACATCCATTGAATGTATAGTGGAGTTTATCAGATAAATAACTTTCTCCTCATCTTAAGGATATGCTTTACACTTACACACCCACCTAGAATCACCTAGCTAACTAATATTGCATTAATTTCCCACTTGGATAGCTTTGAATGGGGGGGGGGGAGATGAGAGAGAGAGCATCCTAGTTATCACTTAGACATGAACCTTGAATTTATTTAGGAGTTCAAAAACGGGGGATTGGAAGTTCACCAACAAATGTCTCTAACTTAGGGACTTAGGCATTCTAATACCTAAGTAGGGACCTATATATCTCTTAATTTTGAAAAGATCTTAGAAAAAACACACATGCATCAATAGGCTACCTACTTCCTTTATTAGAAAGAACACCAAATAGAAAAGATCAATTCCTTAGTCTATTGGGTTACAGAGTCTTAAACATCATAGGGAGATGCTATGTATTTTGGTGGTGGGGAATTAGGGAAGCCAACACAAAGGGAAAAGAAAACATACACAAAGAAAGGAAACATGGGAAGACAACTAAACTAAGAAAGCAAGAGAACACACAAACTATACTAAAGTGTACACTCTAAAAACTAACTATATAAATAAGTCAAATAAATCCCACCATTACAAACTAGCAATAAGAGTACTCATGTGAATCCACTCACTGGTTGATTGAAGTAGGAGCCTTTCCTCTACAGCTTCTTATATTTTTGTAATGTAACTCCTTTGAACAACATAAGTGAAGCAACTCTAATTAGGCACATGATATGTAGGAAACATTTGAGTACCCACTTTGGTCCAAAATGTCATGCTTCATCATATATTTTAGTATCATTATTTGCACCTTCCATCTTATCCATCTGATGATCTTTTGTCATGCCAAGGAGGGGAGGAAAGACATACACTTATTCTAAGGAAGTGAGTTCATTATTACAACAGTCTAAAATTTCCTCATGAGCCTTAGTGTAGGAAGATATCACCTTCACCATGGAATCCACTAATTGATGGTCAATCACCTCATTGCTTTGAAGAACCAAGTCAATTTCATTTCTTTCCTCTTTTGGTGTATTATCATTGTCTTCACAATTTGAATGCATAGAAAGAGGCTCATAAGTTAATGAACTTTCTTCAACAGAAGTGATCTGATTCTTGTAGTTAAGAAGATCAGAACTTTTATCCATCATACAAACCTTAATGTCATGATTCAAACTAGAGAGAGACACCTTTTCAAAAATAGGGTCAAACCTTGGTTGAGCATTAGTCTCACTTCTTTGGACAATGAAACTTCCCTGATATGTGCAAGATACTTTCCCCTTCCCTATCTCAAGTGCATCATTAGATTCAACATTATATTCAAACTTGGATTCAACAATATTAGGTTTAAAATAATGAAAAGGGGGAGCAATAGAAAAATCCTCATCAACTAGGTTTAGGTCAATAATACCTAGGTTATCTGTGAAGGATTCTTTTGACCATTTTATTATAGCTCCCAAATGGGTAGAGAGATCAAGTGAGCCTTCATATGATTCATCTTCAACTATGCATCTACGATTGTGGGTGATCACATGAACTTATTCCTTCTCATCATTTCTTTCTAAGATTCTATAAAGGATAGGGGTTAACTAAAGAGAAAGATAATTGTTAACCAAAAATGTTCACCAGCTAGAAAACAAAATTCAAATACTAGGCTACTTAGTGGTCACCTAGGGTTTTCATGAAATAATTTAACATTGGTTATATCCTTTGTCTTCATGTTATGCCTTATAATTTTTTAAGTTGTGATAGTGCGAATCACCCTCTTGTTCACATAGTCATTGCAAGTTAAGAGCTAACCAGAGTTTGAATAGTGAAGGAAAGATTGCATTATATTTTCATTATCACAAAGCTAGTTATCTCAACCAAGGTTCAGGACCTAATGGCATGATTGCACTATGTTCACTTGGTCGCAAGGTTATATTGACATACCATGGTTTAAGTCATGACAGTGTAGAAAATGAAAAATCTTCAATGTTTCAAGGCTACATTTCACACCATTAGATATTTTTAGATCTATGGTCAGTGAGCTATCATAGCATGTTAAGAGGAAGCTATTATTAGAGTTGCAATCAAGAAATTTCCTTTTTTTTTCTTGGTTGCAAGGTTAAGAGATGAACCTCGGGTCATAACAATGATGGTGCAAATACAATCAGGATCTCAGTCTTCATGAGGTTGTGGTGGTTAATGAAATATGTCGAGGGTAGGCTATGAAGCAAAAAAAATCAATTGATCATAATTTCACAAATGATACCTATTACTAAAGAAAGGTAGTGGCAAAGTTGTGATCATGAGTGATCAAAGGCAAGAAGACTTCACAGAGTGGCAGAATGGTAAAGGATGACTGGTCCATATAGTAGGGCCTAATGTTTTGACTCCAGTTGACTACTAACATAGCTAGTTTGGCAAGTTGATGATAGAGGAAGTAGCTCTTTGATTATAGATCCAATCTTTTTTATCTCTTATAACCACTTTCATCATTCCCCAAGTCTAATAAATCCAAAAGAACACTCCATCACCATCATTTGATCCATCTACTTAGTCATAAGTTAATGGTCAATGTTCTTGACCTCTTAGAGCTTTGTTTGGTGTACAAGTGAATTTATAACATCTAGTTTTGTACCATGATTAGATATTTCCCAAATTTGTAATAATGGTTGGATGTGGTGGTTGTGAAGTGGTTCTCAATTAGAAATTTCTAGTTATGCTTAAGCTATAAAGGCACATTTGGTATCCCTTCAAAAAGATAGTTAGATTCTTCTCTATTTTCATTGCTATATTTTGCATGTGCATTGTAAATTTCCTTTGCCTCTAAGCCATTTTAATTCTCTATTGTATCCCTTTTAGATACTAACACACAGTGTAAGACTTATTTGCCTCTATTTAATGTTCTTGTCAATATTCTACAATTTACATGATTGTATCTATTTTTTGCATTTGAATGATATTAAATGAAGTTTTTCCTATAGAATTCTTTTTTTTTTTTATCTACATCTGGTTTTTATATTAAACAAGGTCTGAATCTATATTCTTTGAGGTTATAATTGGTTAACTATGCATATGTGGTTAGAGGTAGGATTGAACACCCTATTTTGGTGCATCACCTCCTTAGAATAGATTAGGTAGTTGCTATCATGTATTATTTCTCCTTTTTCCTCTTCAAGCATATTTTAGGTGCATCTTGATAGTAAAGGAAGTCAGCCTTCTCTGGAGACTCAACCTTATTTTTCAAGTCCCACAACTTGGAGGTTGTTTCCATGTTTTACAAGGTTGTTCTTAGGTAAAAAATTTGGACACAAGTGCAAGCTTTATTGAGAATAATTTTTGGCACACCTAGTGGGACTATATTCAAAAGATTTCAAGTTCACTAGTATCAAAGATGAAAAGCTCCAATATGTAATGAGAAGATAGTGTTGTTCTCAATATTTTTAGGCCTACAAGAGGCTCACATCTATGCACTTGGTTACTCTACTCTATTTCACATTTGGCTTCCAAACCAAGTTGATGTGATTCATGCCCAAAGCTAAAACAATGGCATCTTCTACAGGTAAGTTCCACTACTAGGAGCTTTCATTTTCTGATCCAAAAAGAAAGGCTAGGATATCTCTATCACTAGTTAGGAGTGTAGCAGTAACACATACTCATGTAAGATCCATCTTCACTCCTGTTGTTAGATCTCAACCTATAATACCATCTATTCATATCAATAGATCACTTGCTTACATAGATAGAGCTCATGTTTTTGCCACCTTTAATGGTGGAAGTCCTCTCCTACTATCCTAAAGGCATTACATACTAGTATCAACTCTTAAAAGTACACTTGAGTTTACTAGAAAAACCTCCATCTCCCCCTTAGAACACATCCACAAAGTTGAAAATGTTTACAATATACATGGAATATCTAAGGATGATGTTGTTGTTAGGATTTTGGATTCATCCTTGAAGGGAAAAGCACTACAATGGTATAGAGGCTTTCCTCATAACTCTATTGTTGATTGGGATGGATTAGGAACATCCCTATGCAAACATTTTTAGGACAAAAGTGATCACCTATCACTTTTAGAATAGCTGAAAACTATCAAGAGGGCACCCCATGAATGTATGACTAATTTTAATTATATATTTTAGAAGACATGGGACAAAATATCTACTATAGTAAAACCTTCTCCTAGTAATGTATTCTTGTATTACCTTAGAGCCTTCAATAGTGATATTGCTACAACTCTATAATCTATCAGAGGGGACACTCTACCAAATGCTTATGAGGTTTCCATAATAGCAAAAAATATGTTGATATAAGGAGGAAAGTTAGCTTCAAGGCCCCCAATGCCTTTCTTCCCTAACATGCCCAATCATTAGCCTACTATAGCCCCTATTCATACTTCCCCTACAAGTCAGCCTCTTGTTGTGGTCTTGATAGCTTCCACATCCTCTAATGGAGTTGGTTAGGATTGAGGCCATGACGTAGACACTGATGAAAAATGTGGATAAAGGAAGTAGGATCAAGAAAATAAGATGGAGGGCAACAATGTAGTAGTACGAAAAATGGGCAATGAGTTGGTGACTATGAAGAGGCAACAAGCTCAAAATAATAAGGCTTCCCAACTCCAATATCAAGGTCCCATACATAATAGACCTTTGAACTAGATTCATGTCTCGTACGATCAAAGTGGACCTATCAACCACCCCCACAATTAGAATAGACCTATCGACCACCCCCAGGCTATAAACACCAACCTAAATAGGGCTTTAGTCACTCAGAACAATCTTGACCAAGATCAGGATTTATGTTGTTCTTGTAACTACTCCTATGGATATTGCATATGTTAGAAGGAAATATCTTACTTAGCATTAAATGCACTAGAGTGAGTAGTTGCCCAGAAACACAATGCTAATCAACCTATTGATACTTTTTAGCATTGTGGTTGTTCTTTCATGAATTATCTAGTGGAAGAGAACTGTAATGTAAACTAGGATTCATGTGCTTACAATACCAGGAGCAAGAGAAGATTTATTGAAGATGTTACCCCTCCTCCTTCCAATCAGGCTACAACATCAAGTGTAATGTCTAATGTACAAGAAGTTTCCTAGAAACACCATGCTAATCAACCTAATAATTCTCCTTGGTAGCAAAGATAAAATGAAAGTAGAAGAGATGTAAATGACCCTCGAGTTATTCTATCTCAACTTCCTACACATGCAACTCCCAAGTTTTCTACCAAAACACCTAATGCATCATTTAGTGTGGTAGAGAAAATGAAGAGGCCAAATGTGAATATTTCCATGTGGGATGTTGTTGCTACTATACCATCACAAAAGAAGCTACCACAGAAAGAATTGGAAAGCATTGAACTCAAAGATCAGCTACCTAGCATGGAGAGTGTCATAAGTTTGGTACAACCATCAAAAGAAGTAAAAACAAGTAAAAAGCTTAGACCTCCTCCATTTTATGTTTCTCTAATTATAGGATATTCTAGTCCACAACTGCATGATGGATTCAAGGGCTAGTAGTTTAGTAATGCCCAAATGTGTTGCTGATATCTTAGAAGTGTTAGTCAAAGAGGATGATAGATATAAGATTACTTTCACCACCAAATGGGGGTATCTATGCCTACAGTAAAATGCCTTTTGGACTAACAAATTTAGGTGCCACATTTCAAAAGGCAATGGAGATGACCTTCAAGAACATGATTGAAAGGTTTGTGTTGATCTACCTTGATGATATCATAGTATATTTAGAGAATGTAGCAAATCATTTTGACCATAATAGACAAGTATTTATAAGATGTAAAGAGTATGGAGCATCTTTGAATCCAAGAAAGTGTATCTTTGCCACTAATCAAGGGAATTTTTTAGGATAGATTATATCTAGGGATGGTTTGACCATTGATCCATAAATAAAAAAAGGCAACACTTGCTCTCTCCCTTCCTAGTCATAAGAAGGGTCTACAAAGTTTTATTGGTAGAATAAATTTTGTGAGGAGATTTATTCCTAATTTAGGTACCATTGTGAAACCTCTTATAGATATTCTTAAAAATAATATGGTATTTTCATGGACCAAGGAAGGGAAAGAAAGTTTTGAAGATATCAAAGAAGTCATAGCCTTAGCTCCTACTCTCTTCAATCCAAATTTTGATAAGGATTTCATTTTTTACACCTTAGGAGGTGAGTCAAGTATTTTTGATGTTTTCACTCAACCAAATGATAAGAATGAAGAACAAACTATTGCTTTCTTTAGTGAATGACTAAAGGAGTATGAAGAAAAATATAGCTATGTGGAGAAGTAATCTCTTGCAGTCATAAGATCTTTGAAGAAATTCAGACATCTTCTATCCCACAATAAGATATGCTTCTTGGTCTATCATGCAAGTGTTAAAGATTTCTTATTGAGAAGAGATATTAGTGAGAAAAGAGTAGGTTGGATCACTAAGATGATGGAGTATGATTTGGACATCCATATCACCAGGTTGGTAAGAGGGAAAGGACCTTGTAAGCATATGATCTCATCTCAAGAAACAATAGTAGGAGGCAAAAGATGACAATCCAAGGAGTTGGATGGATGACATGATGACCTTCTTATCAGGAAATGGATATCCTCATGGATTGGATAGGGAAAAAAGAAGATAGTTCAATTGTAATCAATTCCTTATGATATAGTTGATGGTATTTAATTTAGGAAGGACTTCAATGGACCTTTGTTAAGGTGTGTTTGGTGTACAAGTGAATTTCTAGTATCTAGTTTTGTAACATGATTAGATATTTTCCAAATTTTTAATAATGGTTGGATGTAGTGGTTGGTAAGTGGTTCTTGGTCAGAAATATCTAGTTATGCTTAAGCTATAAAAGAACATTTGGCAGCCCTTCAAAGGATAGTTAGATTCTTCTCTATTTTCGTTGGCATATTTTGCATGTGCATTGTAAATTACCTTTTCCTCTAAGCCATTGTAATTCTCTTTTGTATCTCTTTCATCCATTAACACATTGTGTAAGACTTCTTTGCCTCTAGTTATTTTTCTTATCGATATTCTATAATTTGCATGATTGTATCTAATTTTGTCATTTGAATGATATTGAGTGAATTTTTTCCTATAGCATTCCTTTGTTGTCTAATCTACATGTGGTTGTTAGATTAAACAAGGCCTGAATCTCTTTTCTTTGAGGTTATAACTAGTTAACTATGCTTATATGGGTAGAGGTAGGATTGAACACCCTATTTTGGTGCATCACCTCCTTAGAATAGATTAGGTAGTTGTTTTCATGTATTCTTTCTCCCTTTTCCTCTTCAAGTGTAGTTTAGGTGCATCTTGATAGCAATGGAAGTTGGCCTTTCCTAGAGACTCAACCTCATTGTTCAAGTCCCACAACTTGGAGGTTGTTTCCATGTTTCACAAGGTTTTCCTTAGGTAAAAACTTTGGACAAGGGAGCAAGATTTTGTGACAACAATAACCACGGTCCTCAAACTAACAAGGTTCTTCAATAGATTGATTATAGATTTAAGGATTCTTTTCTTCAACCACATCTTCATCATTGACAAGGGTCTTACTAGTGGGTTTTGTTAGCTCATTTTTGTGAATTTCCTTCTCATGCTGATGTAACCATACTTTAGGTTGAGTCTTCCTTCTTCAATCAAAACTTTATTTAGAGAAGATTCCTTACTAGTCAGAATCATTACCTTATCTTCTTGAAGCTCCTATTTATACTAGTAGTATCTCTTCATGGGTGATAGTGAAGTCTCACCTCTTGATTTATCACCATTGAATAGATGTTTCAGAATAGGATGATGTTCATCCACCTTTGATTTGAGATTTGTTTCAACAAATGTATCTGATGAAGACTTGTTTCCTTTTTCTAAAACATTAGGAATGTTTACTTGCCCTTTAAACATCTAAAAACACTAAGGAATAGAGTCAAGTGACCTTACCAAGGGCTTTTTGTGTTCAACTATCTATACTTGTTTTAGCTTCCTTCTTTCACTTTCTTGTAGTTCCTTGAGTCTTTGAAAATGGGTATAGATGTGGTTCCAAAACATCCTTTACATATGATCATCTTCTATGTTGACGTCTTCTCAAGTTGCATGGGAGATGCTCTCTCTATACTAGTCAAAAAGCTCATGAAGCACCTTTTCATTTGTGGCATGAAGTTCTTTAAGAGTAGGAATGAGATTCAACCTTGCTTGCTTCAACCTTAGTTCCTCTCTTTGTATGTTTTTTAGCTTGTAGAACATGGAGCACACATATTTCCTTAAGGATATAATAACATGATATTTTCTATGTTGATATTATTTTGGATGACATGGGAGAACCTTTCTTTATATAGAAGCACAATCTCTTACAATGGCTTGTTATTAGTCTCATTGAGTTCTTGGAGAGTGGGCTTAGGCCTTGGCCTTCTCCTAGTCTTTGAATTTGGCATAGCCATTAAGTTACACTAGACCTTCTTATACCAAAGGGAATAGGTCCTTCATATAGAGTCATCATTCTTCATCCTAGGGAAGACAACTTTAGATTTTTGAGAATGAGAAACCAAGCACTAGTATTTAATTCCAATCCCTAGTAGAGTCGCCAAAAATAGTTGGTTAATACTTTATTCATCTTGCTAACTTGGATTGACCTTGACTCTAGAAGCCTAGAATGTGAGGAAACAAAAGCATGTCCCCAAAAAATGCATCAGTGTATGTGCTATATCACAACCCTCTAAATTATAAGGTACAACTCCCTTTTATGCAAGATATGTAGTGAATTGTGTCTTTAATAGATCATTGGGATAGGGGTATGCTCTTAACCTAAACTAGAAGAGGATAAAGCAGATTGTTTGCAAACACAAACAACCTAGGTTGGATAAGATTTGGGTAACCTATGATAGCCAGTGGAATAGCTATCACAAATCACCTTGAAGCTCTCTAACATATACTCCTACTTCTAAAGGTAGATTGGACATAATAAAATGCAATCTAGGGAAAGAGCAAACATGCACATGAAAGATGAAATGGAATCCTCCTTAATCAATAATCCTCCACTGAATGGAATCTAGTGAGATATCACCAACTTCAAATACATTTGTTCTACAATCCCATAGAGACTACTGTGAAATGTAAGGTTGGCTCATCTGAAGGAGATAATGAAAGGAACCTATGCATGCTAGTCCTAAATGGAATCAGGATATCTCATTACCTAACTATAAATATCATACAAATCCTTTATTCCATCTAACTCTTTATTTCTCACTCAACATCTAGAAATGCAGGGGAAAAAGTTGGATAGAATTGTCGATCCTTTCCATTAACTTGGAAAATTACATATATAGGCCCTCTTTTTGGGTTCTTGACCAATGACAATCCAATTATTACATCATCAGGGCAAGTGAATTTCTTAGCAAATCATCAATTAGCCATTACAATCATTTACTTAAAGAAATAAGAAGAAAAACTTCAAAATGCAGTATACACACTACGTTAACCTTCTTGGCAATGTCTTTTGCATTTGGTTCTAATCTCGTGGCACCCCTAAGAATAGGTAGAAAATGTTTATCTTCATCTAGTTTCATAAAATCCTATGAAATTTTTCATTTCCTTCACATTCTATTGTTTAAACAAAATCCATATAATTCATATCTCAATAGTCACAATAGGTTTGAATCTTCATCTTCGATCTCTAATCAATGATCGTGATTTAACACCTAACTGATTCAATCACCAAACTCTTTATTGCCAAAACCTATAGTGATGTAAGATTATTTATCGTCATTCATTGTAAGGGAATGTAATTTCATTGATCATCAACAATTCATTTCTCCATAGCATATACCGAAAAACTTAATATTTAGCTTCATTTACCCATCAACATAACTATTATCAATAGCCTCATCAGTCTTTGCCACAACCAAATCCATAACATCCCAGCTATCAATGATCACCATAAGTTACAATGAAAAAATCATATCTCTTGTTGCCATATCAAAAATGAGCCTTCTTTATACAATGATTAACCCAATCACTATATGCCATAGCAATATCATACAAATCCATGATATCTCGATCAACAGTCATTGCCACAATGTCTTACTACTTAATCTAGCCTTTGATAGGATCATCACTATAGGATATAGTGATAAATTCTCTTTTGTGTATCCCAAGCTTGATCTTCACATCGTTATGACCTATGTTGATAACTTCATTATGCATTGGTATAACTAAGTTTTTCTCTTGCACATGACGATGATTTTTGAAGGTTGTGGCAATGGACATTTCTTATCACTCATTGTTGTAACTAAAAAAAAAATTCCTATTCTTAGCAATAAGCTTGATCGCTATGACCTATGGCAATAGATATTTCTCGATGCAAGAAAATGTAATACGATAACAGTCTATACACATGGCATTCATTCATTCATTGTTGACCTTTCAATGCTCATCTTTCCATCTTGACTATGGTTCTCCACCATTACTAAGAGTTTCAAAGCTTCTTCTGCATTCGATTCTAATAAAATTTCTTCCAATATGCTCCCATGATTTTGATCTTGAATCCTATGAACTTAATTTCTATTCCTTCTGATATAGAGATGAAATTTTTAACTTTGACCATTCTCTTATTGTTTCCATATCCTCTTGTGTTCATGTGATCTTTCTCCAATTATGACCTACTTTAAGATGAGCATCTGTTGAATGTACAATGGATCTTGTTAGATAAATAACTTTCTCCTTAGCTTATGGATATGCTTTAAACTTACCCACCCACCTAGAATCACCTAGCTAACTAATATTGCATTGATTTCCCACTTGGATAGCTTTGAATGGGAGGAAGATGAGAGAGGGAATCCTAGTTATCACTTGGACATGAACCTTGACTCGATTAGACTTGATTTGACAACAAATAGGAGTTCAAAAATATAGGATTAAAAGTGTACCAATAGGCATGAACATGTATTTTATAAGTATTGAAACTTTCTATCTATAAATTTAGACCTTGGATAACTAATTCACCCCTCGCTCAATTATTCTAAATTATTCCAACAATTGGTATCACAACACTTGGTGCTTGTAAAGGAAACAATTTGAAGGTACTTGAAGCTAGCCCAAGATAAACAAGGAAAACTTTCTTGCATGGAAAAGTTTGAAGTTGCATCTAGGAGGACTTGGAGATTTTTCACAGTTGACTACCACCACTAAATATGTTGAAGTATTTTGAGCCCCCAACTACTGAAAACCTAAAATAGAAAAAAAAAATACAATCAAACAATATTGGAGATTGCATCTACCCTAAGCTATTCAAAGTTTGAAGAAATCAAAGTATGTAATATTGCTAAAGGAATGTGTGATGCCCTATAGAAGATCTATAGAGGAGACAAGAATGTGCTAAGAGCCAAATGAGAAAGTCTAAGAGGAAAATTTGATGAAATGAGAATGCAAGAAGGTGAAACTATAGTCTAGTATTGTACAAGAATCAAAGATGGTGTAAATGCAATCAGAGAAGCAAATGGAATTATTGAAGATGAGAGTATGATCAAAAAAGTATTATTCACACTATTACCTATCTATTCTATTAGAGTCTCTACTATACAAGAACTGAAGTGTACTCCTAATAGTGATCTGACCCTTGAAGGAATGATTGGTAGACTCACTACTTTTGAACTTTCAAATTTTGATAATATCAAATCTAATACTATTAATTCTTCTTTTGAAGCTAAACTAACACTCAAAGAACATAAAGGAAATAAAAAGGTCAAGCATATTGCTAGTGATAGTGAAATAGATGATGTAGATATAAAAGAGCAAGAAGCACTGCTGACTAGGAGATTTCACAAAGGAAAAGGAAAATAAAAAGGTAGGTTACACATCATATATTTTTAACTATAATTAAGTTGGTCATATTGCATAAAGATGTCTTGAGAAGAAAAACAATAGAAATGAAGACAAATCCAAAAGTAGAAAATATGAGAGTAACAAAGGCTATAAAGACAAGGGAAAGAAAGCTTGTTACATTACTAAAGAAGAATCTAATGATGATGATGTTGTCTTTGTTTCTATGAAAGATGATTTAGATGAAGATTAGGTAACTACAATAGTATCTTATGTAACCAAAAGTGACAGATGGATCATTGATAGTGGATATTCTCATCACATGAAAGGTGACAAAAGTAAGTTCATTACCCTTGAGCATTAAAATGTAAATAGTGTTCAATGAAAGGTAAAGGATCAATAATATTCAAAAACAAGATCATGTGCTACAATACTTACTATGTGGAAGGACTTAACTATAATCTATTGAGTGTGTCACAATTGAATAATTAAAGATGTAAATTTGAATTTGAACACAAGAACGCTAAGATCTATGATGCTGATGGAAAACTCATTGGAAGTGGTGATCAGACAAGAGGTAATCTATTTTATCTTGACATGACTAAAGAAACCTATCTTGTTATACAATCTAATGATGTGGGGCCATGGTACAAAGGATTATGTCATGTAAATTTTGACAACTTGGTTAGTATTATTAAAATGAAAAAGAGTCATAGGTTTGCCAAAACTAAAGAAACCTGGTAATCTGATTTGCAAACAATGTCAGTTAGGAAATATGACAAAGTCTAGTTTTAAGAGTAAGATTCATACTTCAAGAGAAATTTTGGAATTAGTTCATACTAATCTATGTGGACTAATTGATGTGCAAAGCTACAAAGATGACAAGTATTTTATTCTATTTATTGATGATTACTCTAGAATGATGACAATGATGTTTTTGAGAGAAAAGTCTAACGCTTTACAAATTTCTAAGTAGTATCTAGAAAAAGTTGAAAAGGAAACTCGTGAAAGATTGAAATGTCTGAGGTCTAACAAAAGTAGAGAATTTACATTGAATGAATTCAACAATTTCTTCAATGGAAAAATATTCAAAAGACTAACTTCTACACTGAGGACACCTCCACAAAATGGGATAATTGAAAGGAGGAATAGACATATGATGGATTATGCTAGAACACTAATGATGGAGAGGAATGTTTCTTTGAAATATTGGAGAGAAGCTATTAGTACAACTATCTATAGCTTGAACCGAGTACAAGTCAAGAAAAGTACAAATTTCACACCTTTTGAATTATGGTATGAATACTCACCCAATTTCAAATATTTTAAAGTATTTGGAAGCAAGTATTACATTATTAAAGACAAAAAAAATGAAAAACTTGATGCAAAAAGTGAAGAAGGTATATTCCTAGGATATCCCATGAGAAGTAAGGCTTATAAGTGTTTAAATACTAACACTAAGTTGTGGAAAGTGAAAAATATAAAATTGATGAATATACATAAATACATGAAGATGAACAAAAAAAGGAACTTGAGAATTACAAAACCATTATGTACTATTGTAAAGGCATGTCTTCTAATGTTGATGATACTATGAACCAAGCTACTAATCAACAAGAATCAGTGATTGTCGAGTCACATATAATAGATGTTGAGTTGCATTCAAGAGTTGAGTTACAATCAGAAAGTTAGGGTACATTATGATGCCAAGATTAGTTTACAAGAAAGAAATGCTGAGTTACCTAATAGAGAAGTACACAATGAACCTGAGATTGAACTTTATGAATGACCTATTGTTGAAGAAAGAAGATAGAGCCAAGATTATCAAAATATGTTAGAAGACATCATCCTATTAAACAAATCAATGGAGAAAAAGAAGATGGACTAGTGACAAGGAATAGATTAAGGAATTAAACATGTGTGTTAAGAATACATGAACCTAAATTAGTGAGGGGTGCATTAGAGAATGAAGAGTGGATTCAAGCCATGAAAGAAGAAATTGATCAGATTGAGAAGAGCAAAACCTAGACACTAGTACCAAGACTAGAGGACAAGAATGTTATTGGAACAAAGTGGGTATACAGAAAAAAAAATGGATGAGAATGGTGAAGTAATAAGGAATAAAGAAAGGTTAGTTTGAAAAGGTTATGCACAAGAAGTGAGAATAGAATATGTGAACACAAAGGAATAGATAGCTGATTTATTCACAAAGGCTTTACCTAAGGATGTACATAAATATCTTGTAGGTAAGCTAGGAGTGATACCCCTATCTCAAGATACTTAAAGAGGTAATAGTAGTGCCCTGCATCAACCAAGTTGGATGGCATACTTTACAACTTGATATAATGGATCTTACTTTAGGAATTGCCGAAAGTAGGGAAGGAACTAAAACAAAATATTTATAGTCATAAGAAAGGTGATAGAGGGAGAACCTTATCAAGGAAGCCTAAATTATAGATATCTCCATGAATAAATGATAAGTCTTTGGAATTTTTGTCAAAGAGGGAGAGTTTTATCATAAAAGAGGAAGATTTTACACTAAATATCTTGAAGAGAGTTTATCTCAAGAAGAAGAGAGATTGTAAAGAAAATAATAACCTATATAAAGGAAGGTCACATATTGATAGAGGGAGAGATTTTGATAAAAGGTATTATGTTTTTTTTGGTATTATTGTTAGTATTGGTTTACCATCAATGCCAAAGAGGGAGATTGTTGAAGTATAGAATGAGGGAGATTGATGAAACCTATCATGGGAACAATCATTATTTTGTCACTGATGTCAAACATGCTACTTGCTGGTACAAAAAATGCTAGCTTTGGTCTGAGTACTATCATTTGATTGATTGATGAAAAGGATTTCAAAAGAAAAGATAACAAGAGTACCTAGAGAAATGTTGAATTATATGGTATATAAAAGGAGCACTAAGACCAAGTAAGACTTTGATGATATAGTGTATTGTTTATATACTTAAGGCTACAATGATAGGATACTTGAGCAAAGACAAGAAGAAGAATAAGAAAAAAGAATGTGTCTTCCAAGCCTTACCAAGCAAACAATGCAAGTCAAGCATTTAGTTTAGGGAGCAGAAAGCTATTTGTAATAGAGAAAATTCAATATGTACCGAGCAAAGGAAGTTTAGTATGTGTCAAGCACTAGTAAAGTCTATATGTGATAGGTGTTATAGAATGATAGTAATGATTGAGTGAAGACTTAGTATATGTCAAGAAACCTAGTGTTGACCAAGCATCAAAAGATAGTTATTGCTGAGAAAATAACATGTTATTTTTGAGTGACAATATAAAGAGTTTGACAAAGATTTGATGAATTTGAGTTGACAAAGTTGATTTCTTTGATTATTTGAAGTTTGTTGAAGATAAGTATGATGAGCTAGTGGTACAGAATTCAAGATAAAATATTTGAAGATAAATTTGAAGAGGATTATAAGAGAAGTTTCTAGAGGGAGAATAATGAAAAGAAGGGAGGATTTGATGAATCTAACCTAATCCTAAGATGGATGATTGTGACGAAGCAAAAAAAGAAAAAAAATTCTCTATATGAAGAGATACAAGGCCAAAAGCAAAATGTGAAGTGTGTGAACAAAAAAGAAAAGGAGTTTGGTGGTGTTGCTTTATATGGTGGCCGAAGGAATGAACCTGCAGTTGGCATACTAAGAATGAAGGCTTAAGGTGGTGAAGGCTTGAAGGGTGCATAAGCAATTAGAAATGGAGGGGATGAATGCCAAGAAAAATGGAGAGCTGAATGAGAGATATGTAATCTATAAGTGATTTTTTTTGTTATTAGATCAAGTCCTACTGTTACTTTATAATAATTGTATGATTTTGAATAAATCCTTTGAATTAAGGTTGAACTAAGAGTCATAAGTAAATCCTTTAACTAGGTGACATTATAATGGAATGTTCTAATATCCTCTAACAAGGCTCACTTTTAATAGGGTGATTGAAATCCTTTAATCAATGTCACATTTAACAATGTGTACTATAACCTTTAATAGGGTTGGATCCTCATAGGGCTCACTTCGAAAGAGTGAAAATTGGTAGCATGTTACTAGTGGTTTTTCCCAAATTAGGTTTCCATGTTAAATCCTTGTGTCAAATTGTGTGATTGAATTTGTGGTATTTCATGTTTACATTTTTGAAAAGTTCATTTGAGCTAGGATAGTAATATACTAAGGTTTGAGATATTGAATAATCTAATAAATGCATCCATAAGTATTTTTTGAGTACTAGAAAGTTTAATTTGTACATTTGGATCTTGGATAACTGATTCACACCCCCTCTCATATATTCTAAATAATTCCAACACTCGATTAGATTCAGCTCATTTAAATATACATACTCGAGTTTTAGGGTTAGCTTTCCATTGCACATAACTCCTAAATCCTTGTGAATGTTTTCATCACCAATACTCTTAAATTTTTAGTGAATGTAACTTCTAATGCCTTCTACATGAAGTGCATTAGGTAAGATTTGAGGAAATGCACCCAAAGAATTATCAATGAGAGAAACAAATGAGTGATTCTTGAACTTGTACCTTTGTCTCTCACTAACATCACATACTAACTAGCTTGCCATAATTCTAACTATTTATACTAAAAATTCTAATTTAAAGCTTCATAAAATGCCTTAATTCTTGTGTATTAGGGCTTCTACAACTTTTCACTTCAAATGCTTCACTTCACTCTTGATTTTCTATCAAATTGCTCACAAATTGCTCCAATCCCTTTACATGATCAAATAATACTAAAAATCTTATTCGTAACCCTTAAATAATTTTAAATTTAACTCTATATTAAATGTGCATCTACTTCATCTTCAAAAGTTGTCTCTGATTAATAGTAATCTTTCTTTCTTCTGTACGACTTACTACAATCATGAAAATGTTTACGCACTTGAATATAGCTTTTGCACTATGTCTTCTACCTTTTGTTGACTGTGCAACTTCTAATTTTCTTTCTAACACCAGTTCTGATCAATTGACGCTCTGCCTCTACTAGAAATTCTAAAATTCTTAACTAAGATGGGATGAAACACAAACAATTGTTGGCTTCAATCTTCCATTAGGTGTATAAAATACTGCTCTTCCAAAACTGTATGAGAACTTTTTGGATTACTATCTTTCACAAATACTTCCTTGAATTCATCAACATGTTCTTTAATTTCTTCCTTCTAAATATTATTTCTACCATTATCATTTCTTCTATCATTTCATTTATTATTACTTCTATAATTTAGATTCCTATTAAAGTTCCATGTGTCCATTCTATAAATCTTGTTATGTGTCCAAAGTTATTGCATAAATGACATACAGGTGCATTCCTTCTCTAATTGGTTCCATTTTGACTTTCAGGTGCTCTGTAATTCCTTGCAATATGTCTAGGGTTGTTACATTTATAACACACAATCTAGTTCCTTCCCCCATTATGTCTTTATCCATCATTGGATGTTCTTTGTGAACTCCCTCTTTCATTACCTGCAGGGTTAGTATTCCTAAACAAGCTACTATTTCTAGTACTATTGTCAAATTTAGGTTTCTTACAATCTATTGCTTTATGTCCATAACCATGACAATTATAATAATAGAAATTAGTAATAGGTCTAAAAGACATACCTATGCAATCTCTCTTCATATGACCAATTTCGTTACATATGAAAAATCTAGCTCTTAATTCATGTCTAATTTTTGTAGATATGCTTGATTCAACCTTGCTTTGATGAGTTTCTTTAGGCTTAGGGTTTTTAATAACTAGATCTAGTTCTTTTCTAGCTTTAGTTTTCTTGGTTGATTTTTATCCAATAAGATATCCAACACCTATCTTATCATAAGAGGATCTTTGGTAAAATATTTATTCATCAATTTTCTCACTACTAGAATAAAGCTTCTCTAACTATTGTTTAGCTTGTGTTAAGTCTCCTTTTACAATGATATTGTACTTTTCTAGTTTTGCATTCTCTATTTTGATGGAATCTAATTCATATGTTACTTGACTCAACTGAGATCTAAGATTTTCATTCTTAGTTTTCAAATTTGGTTCACTCTTACTCTCATCTTTCTTAAGCCTTAACCTAAGCTCAATAATTTTCAACTCTTGTTTCAAGATCTCATTTTCTTTCTTGAGGATTTCTACTTCATCATTCTCACTAATATGCTGATTTAATTCATTTATAGATTTCAAATGATCAATCTTTTCTTTTAGTTTTCCAATGTAATCCTTTGCATCCTCATACCTATCTTTTAGTTTATCTCTTTCTTTTGTAAGAAGATCAATTTTCTCAAGAGCTTCTTCAAGATTTCTCTTTAACTATTCCATATTCATAGGGATCTTACTCAAGTTGTTAAGCCTCTTCTGAGTAATTGAAATTTGATACCAATTGTTAGAAATAGATAATACTGAGAGGGGGGTGAATCAATATTGTAAAAAAATTTTCCCACAACTGAATATTTTTAATTATTTTATAACTTACATATGAAAATAAACCAACAATGTTGAATAGTAAATAAAACCATACACATAGAGAACTCATAACATCATTATTTGAAACTTTGGGCAAGGAAATACCCCAGTGAGGATGATACCCACAAGATGATCCTCTAACCAAAAGAATCATGTTGAGGATATTGATGCTTTTAGGAGTCTATCAAATACATATAGTGCCTCAAATACAATGTATGCAAGAAGAGCCCACTACTCAAACATGCAATATACAAATAAGTTTCTTCACAAGAATACATAGACATACAATATTGTCTCACTATTGTATCTTGCACTTGCTCTGATCATACATCAAATTTTGCATCACATAAGGTTCACATATCACATATACTTCATTCACAATAGTTCACATCACATTCCCACTTCCCATTAGCTGCACAAGATATGATCTTTACTTATACCTTGTAAATTATCAAAGCTCTTCTTAGTCGACTTTGAAGCTTCCACATACTTGGCTAATTATAAAATAATTTTGAGGTTGACATTTAAGATGTCTGCCCATCATGATTAATTAATTATTTTGTTTCCAAAATAATTCCTTAAGTCATACAATTCATTTAATTGATGTGCTATGTTATGCTATATTAATTACCTGTACTAGTAATTCTTCTATAACTAATGTCATATTGTCCATCCAGATCTATGCACTGACATATGTCATCATGATACTATCAACTATTGATCCTCAACTATCTAAGAGCTATCTTAGAATCTATCATTCATACATATTGAATCTTTCTCTGTGCTACTACAAAGTATCCAATACTTAGACAATTTTCTATTTGATTACATAATGAAATACCAAAATATTCATGGTTCTATAAATGACAATTCTCATACATCTACCTAGCCATACTACCAACATACTCTAGTAGTAATGGATAGGTAGGAATAACTTTAAGAAACCCCCTATTGGAAAAAAGTATAAAATCATGGCAAATCCAACATTATTTAGGGTGAAAAAATAATTTCTATTGGCAAATATTTTTTCAAACTAGGAAAAAAAATTATTGCCAATTTTATTTTTGTTGTAGTAAAATTTTATAAAACCTTGGAAAATTTTTAATTATTGAAGAAACATGTGACATGAAGTGCAAATACCTAGAAACCATAATTTTATATCATCTAAATACATCAACCCTATTTAATAACCATTAGATGGTCCTAAATCAATGGTATAAACCCTATTTCGGGCCAAAATGTTAGGAGAGCAAGTTTTAAGGAAAGTCTCTAGAATAATACTCAAACCTATTTCTAGCCAAATATTAAAAGGATAAAAAACCTAGTTGGAATGTCCCTAGGTTAGAAACATGTGGCAAGTATATGTACTTAACATATAGCCTAACTTAAAAATTTACCACACATTGGTGAATGTGTCCATCAAATAAGATAAGACTCTTAAATTGTAGGCAAAAATATTTGATTTATTCTGTGGAAAGATTAAATTTCATTGGTGAATTCATCATCAAAATAAAAATAATTATGTATCATTATTGGTGATTGGTCTAAGCATGGGACCCAATTTTCATAAATTTTGAGCGACATGACCACCGCAAAAGTACAATTTTTTTCCAAATTTAGGGTCCCCAATGATTGAAATTCACCATTTGGAAAATATTCTCCACTAAAGTTATCCATGTTGGATAGAATTGTGGTTTAAAAATGTCATTTCTAGGCTCATCCCTATAAAAATAACTATCAAGATTTATGCATAGGAAGTTTGTTGATGCAAGCAAGGGATTTTGGTACACTTTGTTGATGTAGGCAATAAATATTTTTGTGTTGTTGAATTAGATTATGCAGACAAGGGTTATGAAGGAGTATGTTGTTTGTAAAACATAAATGGTAAATTTTGTTCGAAAATCATGGTAATGTATGTTCAAATACCATTATCTATAGGTCTATGATCTTTGTTGCTTCTTATCTTTGATTTGTTATTTTCTTTTCTTTTTTGTCTTGACATGAGTATCAAGATGCATTAAGTCATATTACAACCCAATATGATACATTAGGACCTATTAGGGAATACTAGGACCCCTTACAACCCATCAAAACATCTTAGGACCCCTTGCCACACATTAGTATTAGACATGAAGAACTAATGCATGCAATGAGTTTTGGTGTGTTATCTAAAGTGAATTATACAAACAAAGCCTGTAAAGAAATGTGTTGTACATAATCAAAAAATGCTCAATTTTTTTTGCAAAGCGTAATAGTGTAGGTTCAGCAATCATAGGCTACATATCTATGATCTTTGTCCCTTCTTATCTTTGATTTGTTCTCAATTTTTTTTTTATGTCTATTCATTATTTTTGGCCAACATTAGGTCTTTTTGTTGGAAATATAAGAGGAGTAATTGAGAGGGCAGGGGTGAATCAACTACCACAAAAATAAATCCAAGATCCCTTGGGATGTTAATACAATAAAAAATTAAAACTCTTCTGAAACTGAAATGTTGTCGTAACTCAATTACCATAGGAACACTCAATTTACACTGAGAATTATTGTCACTTGGTAAGCACTGAAATAATCACTTCTTAAGATGTTTAGTGTGTTTAACCCTAATTAAATTAGTTTTAAAAATATAAATAAAATATCATGAACATAAGAGACACCAAGATTTAACGTGGAAACCCAATTTGGGAAAACCACCAATTACAACTAGTTATTGTTTTTCACTCTTTTGAAGTGAGCCCTGTTACAAACCAACCTTGTTAAAGGCTACAAAATAAACTATAAGGTGTGACCCTATTAAAAGATCTAATTCACCCTATTAGGAGTGGCCTTGTTAGAGGTCATTAGACACTTCAATCTAGAAATGCCACCTTGTTAGAGGATTTGGCAAATAGTTGTTAGGATAACTCTATTAGGAGATTTGATTCACTGCTACAATTATAAGAGAGTAACAATGACTTGCCTTGATTGTTGATGCAACTATCTTTTCTAATTTTAGATCTCAATTCTAGCTTGAAGACTTGATCCTCCTTGATCAGATTTATCTATGCAGCTCAGTCAACTCTAGATACTTTTTTATCCTTCAAATTCACTTCCTTAATTTATCTTTTTCAATCCCATGCTTCTTCCTATTCAATACTAAACTTCACCTTATATTTATATGATTTACCTTGTCAATTTGGCTTCAATACACTTTCAAAAAAATAATATTCATCCCTTGAGTTAGCTAGAACTAACCATAAAATTTGTCAAATCCAATATGCTAATATAGGAAAATCCTTCATTACCCTACCCAACTTGGTCAACACTAACTCAGGATAGACTTTCCTTTAGACTTCCTTTGGTAATTGAGTGAGCTCAATTAATACTGGTTCCATGCCAACATTCCTTTGGTAACCAAGTGAAACTTGGTCAACATTGTTTACCTGTGAACTTTCCTAGAATGCTTGGCATATACATGAAACTTCCTTGAATGCCTAAGTGAGCTTGGTTGACATTTTTGTAACATCAAAGAAAATATACAATCAAGTAACTGTATTCAACAATCTCCCTATTTAGAATTGATGGCAACACCACATGTCATGATACAAAGAAATTTTTACAGAAAAAAATAAAAGTAAGGGTAATATCCTTAGTTTCATTTTGATTTGCATTCATGAGAACTCCCTCTATCAGTGTGAACTCCCTTTGACATTAATCTCTCTTATTTCTCTAATTTCTTTAACTATAATTTTTCCTCTTGGCTGTAAAATCTCCTCTTTGACATCTAACTCAAAATTTATGATTTCTTATATGAATAACTCTCCCCCTTTGACATCTTATGCCAAAGACAACAATCAATGTATTTTTCATGTACCCAATGTATTGATTCATATGTAATCTACTCTATCAATATTGCATCAACTTGATCGATCTTAAAAATTCTTTATTGATACATCACTAAATATTATTTAGTGAGCTTCAAATAGGGGAATGACCCCTAGCTTACCTCTTAGATATAAAAATGCATCCTTAGGTAATGACTTGGTGAATATGCCTACAATTTGTTCTTTTGTATTTACATATTCCAATCTCACCCCCTTGTCTTGCACTAATTCTCTCAAGAAATGATATTTTATTGCAATGTGCTTGGTCTTTGTACGAACACTAGATTCTTGGATATGTTGATTGCATTGGTGTTATTATAGAAGATAACAACTGGGTCCTTGATCTCCTCATTCATACCTAACAACAGTTGTTTGAACCAAACAATGTTGGAACAATTGACTGTTGTTGCAACATATTTTTCTTCTACTTTAGATTGAGAGATATAATTCTGCTTCTTTCTTGTCCAAGATACTAGCCTCTTTCCAAGAAAAAATTCTCCACCACTAGTGGTCTTCCTACCATCAACACTTCTTGCCCAATCAACATCAGTAAATGCTTTCAATTTAAAGTTACCTCATTTCTTATACCACAAACTATAATCTTTGGTACCTTTCAGATATCTCATGATTTTTTTACTACCATCACATAATTTTCTTTAGAATTAGCAAAGAATTTTTCCACCATACCAACTGCTAATTCAATATCAAGTCTTGTGTGTACTGCATACTAAATTTTTCCAATCATTGATCTATATGTTGTATGGTCTACCTCCTTGGAATTTTCATTTTTGGAAAGCTTATGTCTAGTAGAAATAGGTATTCCAACTGGTCTAGATTCTTCCATTCCAAATTTCTTCAATATCTCCTTGATGTATTGTGATTGAGTAATGTAGATATCATCCTTCATTTATTTAATTTGCAAGCCAACAAATAATTTAATCTCTCCAAACATTCACATTTCAAATTCTTTATTCATTTCCATAGAAAAATATTTACACATGTCATCATTTCTAGAAAATAATGTATCATCCACAAATATTTCTACCAGTACTATCTTCTTACCTAGTCCTTCATTGATGTATAGGTTAATGTTATCATTAATCCTTTGAAAAACAATAGTTATGAGATAATTATGTAATGTTTCATACTAGGCTCTTGGGGCTTGTTTGAGATGATGCAATGCTTTGTGTAATCTACAAATCATATCCCTTTTTCTAGGATCTATGAAACCTTCTGATTTCTCAATATAGACTTCCTCTTGTAAGAATCCATTCAAGAATGTTGATTTCACATCCATCTCATATACTTTGAATCCAACTAGATTTCCTTTTCTATCCAACAACTTGGCTTTCCTATTCATGAATTCTACCTTGAATCCAATGTTATTCAATTGTGCCACACTAAGTAGGTTATGTTTCAGTCCTTCAATCCAATAATCATTTTCACAGCTGATTTGACTGGTTAGTGCAATACAACATTTTCCTTTTACATAACAAGGTTCATCATTTTCAAATCTGACACTCCCACCATCATAGTGTTCCAACTGCTCAAATCTAGATTTATCACCAGTCATGTGATGAGAAAAAACACTATCTATGATCCATGTTCCATTCTTGCTAACATGAGAAATGAGGGCCATCTTATAATTTTCATCATTTGATTCATCCTTAATAGCAATGTAAACCATTTCATCTCCATCACTACTGTCAGAATCTTTAGCCATGTAACAAGATTTCTTACCTTTATCCTTGCAGTCTTTGTAGCTTTTGGAATCTTTCTTACCTTTGTACTTGTCATACTTATTTTCTTCTTTACCTTCTTTTTTTAGACACCTTGTAGCAACGTGACCAACTTCTTCACAAGAGAAATAGATCCAAGGTATTTTTACTTTCAATTTTCCTTTGCCTTGGAAAATCTTCTTACAATAAATGCTTCAATGACTTCAAGATCATCATCAGGTCCATCTTCATCTTCACTTTCAAAGCTTTTTCTTTTAGATTTTGTGGATTTATTTTTGAGTGATAGCTTATCTTGAAATGAAAACTCAATGTTACTAGAGTTAGGAACATAGTTATCAAAGTTATCTAACTCAAAGGTTGACAAACTTCCTACCAGTGCATCCAAAGTTATATCATTCTTAGGACCACATCTTATTTCATGAATAGTTGAAACTCTAATTGCATAAATAGGAAGAAGATTTCTAATTACCTTGCTAACCATTGTTACATCATCTATTTTCCCACTTGAGGCTCTAATTACACTCACACTAGCTTTGATTCTTTCATTGTACTAGACAATATTTTCATCTTCTCTCATCTTCATCTAATCAAATTTACCTCTTAGACTTTCTACCTTAGCTCTCCTCACATTTTCATCTGCTCCATAGATATCTTTTAGCTTGTTCCACATTTCATGAGTAGTAGCAAAATCTTTGACTTCATCAACTTTAAAGTAATTGAGAGTAGAAGCAATATCAATCATCATTATGTTATGATTCTTCTTTTCCACAATTTGATCCATAGTCAAAGTTCCTATTGGTTCCGCATATTTGTTCTCTATATAGTTTAGGCATATGTCACCAATGGTTGCCAAATGGATCTTCATAAGTTTTTTCCATGCTTGGAAGTTATCTTTGTTTAGCTTAGGAATGTCCATTTAGTAACACATCTTGATCTTTAGCTTAGGTCCTTGAAACCTTCTCTGTAAGCACCAAAAGCTCTAATACCAAATGTTGGAAATATAAGAGGAGTAATTGAGAGGGGAGGGGTTAATCAGTTACCAAATATATATATATATATATATATATATATATATATATATATATATATATATCCAAGATCCCTTAGCTTTTCAATACAATATAAAACCAAAACTCTATTGAAATTGAAATGTTGATGTAACTCGATTAACAAAGGAACACTCAATTTACACTAAGAATTATTGTCACTTTATAAGCATTGAAATAATAACTTCTTAAGGTTTTTAGTGTGTTTAACCTTAATTAACTTAGTTGCAAAAACATAAATCAAATAGAATGAACACAAGAGACACTAAGATTACTTCTTAAGGTTTTTAGTGTGTTTAACCTTAATTAACTTAGTTACAAAAACATAAATCAAATAGCATGAACACAAGATCCACCAAGGTTTAATGTGGAAACCAAATTTGGCAAAACCACCAATTGCAACTACTTACTATTTTTTACTCTTCTGAAGTGAGACCTATTATAGCTAACCCTATTAAAGGTTACAAAACACACTATTAGGTGTAACCCTATTAAAGGATTTAATTCACCCTATTAGGAGTGGCCTTGTTAGAGGTCTTTGGACACTTACATCTAGAAATGCCATCTTGTTAGAGGATTTAGAAAATAGATGTTAGTCTAATGTTGTTAGGAGATTTGCTTCACTGCTACAATTATTAGAGAGTAACAATGACTTGACCTGATTACTGATGCAACTTACTTTGCTGATTTTAGATATCAATTCTAGCTTGAATACTTGATCCTCCTTGATTATATTTGTCTTTGCAGCTCAGTTAACTCTGGATACTTTCTTGTCCTTCAAATTCACTTCATTAATTTATCTTTTTCAATATCATGCTTCTTCCTATTCAATCCTCAACTTGACCTTACATTTATATGATTTATCTTGTCAAGTCATCTTGAATACACTTTCAAACAAATAATATTCATCCCTTGAGTCAGCTAGAACTAACCAACTGTCAAATCTAATATGCTAATAGAGGAAATCCTTCATTAGCCGACCCAACTTGGTCAACACTAACTCAAAAAAAAATTCTTCAGACTTCCTTTGGTAACTGAGTGAATTTAGTAAACATTGGTTTCATTCTAAATTTTCTTTGGTAACTAAGTGAACTTGGTTAACACTGTTTACCTACAAACTTTCTTATAATTCTCGACATACATAGGAAACTTCCTTCAATGCCTGAGTGAGCTCGGTTGACACTAATTACTCGGTAAAAGGCTTGAAATTTGTGTAACATCAAAGACAACATACAATTAAATAATTGTATTCAACACCTTCTACAACCTATTAAGACACATTGGTGTTGGAAATATTTAAGACTAGCTAGGTTACTAAGAGGGGAGGGGTGAATCAGTAACCTCAAAATTTTTTAAAAATTTAGAATTCAATAGCATAATCAAATTACTATTAATAGATCTAATATACTACATGCATGAGAAACTAAAATCATAAAACACTTTGAACAAAATATTTGGTAACCCAGAAACCTTCCAAATAGAAAGTAAAATTGGGGTGGGAATGATACCCACAAAATTTCAATACTATAGCATCAAGTTGGCCTATTAAGGCTTACAATGATCACTTCTAATGATCTACCCTATTAGGAGAAATTAGAACTATTAGGTCCCTCTTGTTAGAGGTTTTACAAACATACAATGAAGTATGCACTCACTAAAGAGATTTAAAAAAAAGACTATTAAGTCTACCCTATTAAAGGATTTAAAGATGATTCACCTATTAGGATGAAACAATAGATCTCTTACTTACAACTAAATTGTTGATTGAGATCTCTAAAGTACTGATCACCTTTATGTGATAGATGTAACTCTCCTGCTCCTAATATGGCCTTGCAATACACTTTGCTCTGCTACTAATTCACGTTCACATGCTTATATTTTATTCACATTATCTCTCATTATTACATTACACCTTTGGATATGATACAATTCATTACATATATACCAATCTAATTCACCTAATTACAAGGTCTTCCATTACACAAGTTAACACCAATATTACAAAGTCATCCCAAATGTAGATACTTAGTTTTGAGATTGACTTGGTGAATTTCTGATACACAACATCCACTGCCATTACTTGGCATCATCATGCACTTGGTATAAGTAGAGGCTTGGTCCATAATGATCACTTTGATGTAGTTTCAAACTTGGTATACACTGGTGACTTGGTAGATACTATGTAACTCGGTGAAAAATGCATTCTCTATTTACCACAACTGTGCTTGGTAGACACTATTTTCATTCAACTCAGTTAACACTAACTTCACTTTACAAGAATTGATGACTTGGTAAACACTACGAAGCTTGGTAACCATTGAACTACTCGGTAAGAATTATGAAGCTTGGTAACCACTGAATTACATGGCAAACACTAGAGACTAATCAAAGAGCTCAGTTATGATATAGAATCTGAATAAGTGTTGTCACTAATTAAAAAACTTGACTTAATGCCAACAATCTCCTCATTTAGCATTAGTAACAAAAACACTTATCAACCAAAACATATATACAATGTAGTGTGATACTTAGCTTGGTATGGCATGCTAATTTTTGAGATTTTTCAAATTTTTTCTTTGTAACTCTATTATATATACATTTTCTTTGCATAGATATGCATATATCTCCCCCATACAATATACATTTTTTTTCATACTAAGTGTATCTCTTGGCATGGAATCTTTATCTTATGATATTTACAAATATCTCTCCTCCTTGATTATATACATGTCTCTCCCCCTTTTTGATAGAGATGCCAAAGATTTATACACAATATACTTATATAGAGACACCAAAATGTGAGAGAAATTTAGAATGTACCTTAAGAATAAGAGTTAAGGTCTTATCCCAGTTATCTTTCAAAAAATTTTAGGTTTGAAGAGAAAATTGTACTTCTACAAAAAGCTCAATCATGTGATCTACAATTGAGAAATTATTGTCATGGATCAATGTTTTGGAATAAGAAATGTACTTCTACATTGTTTCCATGATGGGAAGGATCATATTTTGAATGTCTACGAGTGTAGATCGGATACTTGCTTCCTCTCTCAATAAGTCTGCCTACATATCTAATAAGAATCCAATCTTCATATGATGTGCAGAGCTTAAACTAGGGTCAAGTTGCAACTACTTTGTACTAGCCATGAGATCTTCATCAATTTTATTTAATTTTCACTTTATTTCCTTAGTATGCTCAATAACATCACATAACTTTGCAAAAAGAGATGTCACATTTGTGTAAGAAGATTCAAGATTTGATAGAATTGAAGAAAGATCTACCTATTAGGTAGCTATTTGCTAAGCAATGTGCTCAAGCACTTTGTTATCAAACTTCTTTTATGCTTTCTCAATTAACTTATCTTGGCCACTGGAATCTTCACTAAATTTTTTGACTGCCTCTTCTAATTGCAACAAAATGTGTTGAGAAGAATCAACATCAACACCTATAGCTTCTATCAAAATATTTTTAGCACTTTCAATAATCCTGAATTCTCTGTCTCTCCCTTCTCTGAGTTGCTTCTACTTGCCTTTCTTTTGGAGGAGCTGACTAACTAATCTTATTTGATCTATAGTGGCATTGTCAAAATCTAATTTGGGAATTTCAATATCCTCATCCAGATCTATATCTATTTCCTTTCCACTAATCAAAAGTCTTGGTTGAGTCTTTGGCTTAACTGTCTTTGAAGATAATGCTTTAGGATTTGGAATAAAAACAATAGTGGAAATAGTAAGGCTAGTAGTGAAAACTTGTACAGTGCCTACTAGTGGAATACTAACTATAGTACTTGCAAAATTCAAAACTAATGTATTTTCCAAACTTCCCAAAATTGAGGTATTTACAAGTGAAGTACTAACAGAAGTTTTTACAACTAAAGCACTTACTAGATCATGTACAACTAAAGTAGTCAAAATTGAAGAATCCAAAATTGTACTTGCTACTAAAGAACTTAAAATTATTGAACACTTTGTATCCATTGTTGAGACTAGCTTGGTAACTAAAGGATTATGTAGCTTGGTAGATGAGATGGTAGACACTTCTATCTATGATGTGTTGAGCTCAGAGGTAGTAGGGAGTGATTGGAAAATTGATGTATCAATGGTTGTCACAATCAAAGCTATTGAAGTTGTCTCCATGCTTGATGATGTTGCAATTTTTGCTAGAGAGTGAGGAAGGGAGGCTATGATAGCCATAGCTATCTTTACTAGGTCAATCTCTTCTTCTTCTTGCCTAGCTTCCTCTTCAGCTTCTTCCTCTTTTTCTTCTTCATCAATTCCTGATATTCTTCAACATCAATTGTGATAAATGGAGTATTGTCTTCATCATTTTCTTCATCCTTGTCACTATCATCATTATCATCATCTTTGATTTCAATAGGATTTTCACTAGGCTTGTGAAAATGGAATACATTTTCCATAGGTTTGTAGCATTCTTCACAACATACTCAATATCCTTCATTAAAACTAGACAAGTGTTGAACTTTAAAGTCATTTTGTTCTCATTGTCTTTTAATGCTTTATTGACCTCTGCATCTATCAAGTTGGACACCTACTATTTTAATGTTTGAGCTAAAATGTCTTTGATAGTTTGTTTGGTGTTCTCCCATCTAACCTGGACATTATCCAAGAAAATTGTAGGGATTTGTGATGCAAACTGATCAAGAGAGAATTTCCATCTACCTAACTTGTCCATGATTAGATCTTCAACTTCTTTCTGCTCTGTTGGAGTCCTGGTCTCATATTTGAGTGCCTTAAAGTTGTTTATTCCAGCACCTTCTCTTAATGACTTTAGCCTTTCTTGAAATGTGAGAGGAGGTCAGTTGAGGAAAACATCACTATCATCTTTTTCTACTTTCTTCCTGGATCTCCTTGTGAATACTGCAGTGGATGGCTTTGGTGGCTTTATGATAATCACCTTGCCTTTCTTCCTTGTTGGTTCTTCTTCCTTTTCAAATTCCTCTTAATTTTTGGATTCTTACACATCTTCTCCTTTTCCTTCAATAATCATAAGAGGGGTACTTTTTGTTTTCAATTTTGTTATCCTGCTCTTTCCTTTGTTCACCACCTGTGGAAGCTTGATCTCAAGTTTAATTCTTGCTTTAGCCTCATCATAGGTTCCAAAGAGAGGTACCTTTGGAACTATAGGCTCATTTACCAAGGCTTCAATGATTTCCTTTGCCTCATCAATGTTAACCTCATATGGAAGAGGTTTTACCCACACAATTCTAGGCCTTACTGCCCAAATGTATACTTTGTCACTATCAACCATAAAACAAACATCATCCTTATAATCTTCAACCAACTTCTTTGGTATTCTAAATCTATTATTCATCTATTCTTTTAAGGTTTCAAAAAAATTATCCATGATACTATTAAAATTTTCACCCATTTCTACGATATACTCATTGATCTGATATAAAACTGGTGTGTCTTTTCTCCATACAACTGTGCCTTTAGAGAGGAAAAACTTTTGAACATAAAAAAATAAATATGTCAATAATGAAAAAAAAATTCATGGGTTATTCTTTGATGTTCTAATGCTTTCCATATTTTTGTTCAATTGCTTCAACAACAAATCTGCTAGGTTATATGACAAATTCTTCTTTATGACCTTATAAGCTAAGTCAACTGCTTCACATGACACACTATTGAGTCGGCTTGAACTGTAAATCTTGTGTGCTATCACATGGATGCCAAATTTAAGTTATATATTAGACACATTGCTAATTTTCATTCCTCTTTTGTCCCACTCAGCTAGGGTTTTCTTTTGTAACTCATCCCAACATAGGATTTTAGTGACTTTAGCTTTGGTGAGCATGGGGAGACCAGTAATGTGATGAATCATTCTCTTTGTAATTAAAACTAGTTGCTCTAACCACAATTGACCATTATGAACTTGACTTAGGATATTTCTAATCCATTTAATTTGAAAGTTTCAAGGCAGGTGAGGAATATGGGTTAAACCTTTTTCTTCCAAATGTTTATGCTCAAGTTTGAGAATTCCATTCACACAGAGTTCACTTAGGGCATTATCCATTTCAAGGGATCCTACCTCTTGAACTTCACATTTAAAATGAGTTTGAATGTCATTTATGAGAAGTATCTTAGGTGGTATTTACGACTGAGCTCCATTCAGGTCGAGGTTTCAATGATTTCTAGCACCAGTTTGAACTTAGGAGCTTTCCATTCAACACCTCACACCAACATTTTAGATCCTTTCTTCACCTTGTTGCTACTGTTGGATACCATGATAACTTGGTAAGCTGAGAAAATTCTTTGAAAAAATTTTGCTACAAATTCCACTTAGGGTCACTGAGATGCTCTACAAATCACTCTGTTTGCAATATACTAAATTCATAGTGAAAATGAAGTCGATTTCTTGCCTTTTGATAAAAAAATTCCAATTAATGTTCGGTACAATGAGAGCCTTAATGACATATTGTGTGACAGCCTATCATCTACTGTTTGGGTAAGTGCACCAAGTTGTGGTGCCAAAAGGGGGGTATAAGTGGACACCTTTTTCCTAAAATCAACAATTTCTGAACTTCAACAAGAATTTGAAGATAGTTACACTCAAAATTTTAAGATATGACAAAAACAAAAGTCGTAGTCCTTTGAATCTAGTTTCTAAACTACTATTTTTTTTTCGAAATGGTTTAGTTTTAGGTCCTCAAAAAAGGGGGCCAAAAAAGCATAACATAGTACAAAGTGTGGCCCCCATAAAATTTTAACTTTTTTTTGAATTCTTTAATCAATCTGGTCAAAAGTTACTTAACACTATGTAGTTTATCCCAGATTTTTTGAGTAATTTTATAATCTTTTTTTTTTAATGAATTTTTTAACTAGACACATCCCAAAAACATGAAATATCCGTGTGCTCCCCCTAGAAATAATTTAAAACTAATCTAAAATAAAAACTTATTTATTCAAAGTGTGTAGAATGGAGTCTAACTTCTAAAAACTAAGTTGTTGCAAAATTTGATGAACGAGGTAAAATCTATAGCCCAATTAGTACATGGTGGTTTTTGACAAAAAATGAACATACATTCAAAAGAAATTATAAATGAAAGGCTTCAAATAGTTCAAACTAAAAAAAAATTTCATGGTTAGATAGCTAACACAGAGACCTACAATGTCATGTAACCTAATCTTATCGATACCCAACCACAAGGAATCTTGAAGGAGAGCACACAAGAAAAATCAATCATATTTTGTATGTTTGTTGGAAAACATATCTCAGGCCTGTTTATAAACTCCAAACCTTTGGGTTGGATCTCCAAGGCAAAACCAATCCTTAGGCTTGGTTTTAATGCAAATCTTTCAATAGCACATGCACCCTATAGTGCGCACAGGTTACAGCACATAGGAACTATTGAAAGCATTTGAATTCTTGATAGTGTGTGCATGCTATAGGGTGCACACACTATTGAGACCTAAATAGTGTAGAGTTACAAAGAAAAAGTGAGAGAGAGTGGGGTTGGTTGGGGCAGGGGAATGGCTATGTGTGTGTGAGAGAGAAAGAGGTAGAGAGAAATTAGGGGATGGGAGAGAGAGGAAGTGAGAAAGAGTAGGGGTGGTAGAGAGAGTACAAGATGGGAGAGAGGAAATGTGAGAGAGTAGGGATGGAAAAGAGAGTACGAGACGGGAAAGAGAGGAAGTGCAAGAGAGTAGGGGTGGCAGAGAGAGTATGGGATGGGAGAGAGAGGAAGTTTGAGAGAGTAGGGGTGGCAAAGAGAGAGTATGGGATGGGGGAGAGAGATTAAAAGTAGGAGATGGGAGAGAGAGGAAGTGTGAGAGAGACTACAGGGTGGGAGAGAGAGATTGAGAGTAGGGGATGGGGGAGAGAGATAGAGTAGGTGGTGGGAGATGGAGTGGGAGAGAGAGAGTGTGAGAGACGAGGATGGGAGTGCATGTGTGTGAAAGAGAGAGATTAGGGAATGGGAGAGGGGGGAGACAAAGTATCTCAAGAGAGAGTAGGGGATGGGAGAGAGAGTATGCAATGGGAGAGGGAGTGGGAGAGGGAGAGAGAGGGGGGATAGAAATGTGTGTAAGAGAGAAAGAGAGAGAGAGTAGGGGATAGGAGAGAGTGTGAAAATGTGAGAGAGAGTAGGAGGTAGCAGAGAGAGAGTAGAGAGGGAGAGAGTGAGAGAGAGAGAGTGAGAGTGAGAGAGAGAGAGTGAGAGTGAGAGTGAGAGTGAGAGAGTAGGTGGTGGGAGAGGGAGTGGGAGAGGGAGAGCAAGTGAGAGACAAAGTAGGGGATGGGAGAGGAGAGAGGGCAATGGGTGTGTGTGTGTGTGTGAAAGAGAGAGTAGGGAATGAGAGAGGGGAGAGAGAGATAGAGAGAGAGTAGGGGATGGGAGAGAAAGAGAGTAGGCAATGGAAAAGCAAGTGGGAGAGGGAGAGAGAGGGGGGATAGGAGTGTGTGGAAGAGAAAATGTAGGGGATGGGAGAGAGTGTGAGAGTGTGAGAGAGAGTAGGGGTGGTAGAGAGAGTGATAGTAGGGGATGGAAGAGAGAGAGAGAGAGAGAGAGAGAGAGAGAGAGAGAGAGAGGGAGAGAGAGAGAGGGAGTAGGTAGTGGGAGAGGGAGTGGGAGGGAGAAAGGGGGGGAATAGAAGTGTGTAAGAGAGATAGAGTAGGGGATGGAAGAGAGTAGGCAGTGGGAAAGGGAGTGCAAGAGACAAAGGTGGAATGGGAATGTGTATAAGAGAGATAGAGTAGGGGATGGGAGAGAGTGTGAGAGTTTGAGAGTTTGAGAGAGAGTAGGGGGAGGCAGAGAGAGCTCATATGAGAGGGGGAAGAGAGAGGGGGAGAGAGAGAGAGAGAGAGGGAGAGAGTAGGGGATGGGAGAGAGAGTACTTGAGAGAGAGATAGTAGGTAGTGCAAGAGGGAGTGCGAGAGGGAGAGAGAGGGGAGATGGGAGTGTGTATGAAAAATCTAGAGAGTAGGGGATGGAAGAGGAGAGAGAGGGGGGATGGGAGTGTGTGTGTCTATGAAAGAGAGAGAGTAGGGGATGGGAGAGGGGAGAGAGAGAATAGGGGATGGGGGAGAGAGAGTGGGTAATGGGAGAGGGAGTGGGAGAGGGAGAGAGGGGGGGGGAATGGGAATGTGTGTAAGAGAGACAAACTAGGGGATGGGAGAGAGTGAGAGAGAGAGTAGGGGATGGGAGAGAGTAGGGGGATGGGGGAGAGAGAGAGAGAGATAGTAGTTAGCAAGAGAGGGAGGATGGGATTGTGTGTGAGAGATCTAAAGAGTAGGGGATGGGAGAGGAGAGAGGGTGAGAGAGGGAGAGAGAGTAGGTGGTGGGAGAGGGAGAGCAAGAGAGAGAGAGAGAGTAGGGGATAGGAGAGGGGAGAGAGAGTAGGGAGAGAGAGATTAGGGAGGATAGAGAGTAGGAAGGATGGAGAGTGACATGTTTTGACATAGTACACACCAACTATAGTGCGTACGCGCTATGTGAAATCACCTTAAAATGGTCAAAAAGAAAATTTTGGCCCATTTCATCCATTCTCTTATTTTGGTCTATTGTGCACTCTATTATTCTGATAGAAATCATGGGTTTCAACATAGCAAACACTATTTCAACACTTTTTGAAGCTAACAAACACCAAATTCAATCATTGGATACGCAATTTGAAGACTTATTGAATATTCCTTGTATAGAAAAGGTTAGTGCAATCTATTTTAAATATTTTTTGTTGATATATAGATACAAATTTGATTATAATTTGACATGTTGTTTAATATATAGTGAATTCATTGAAAATTGTATGTTTGAATGAAATGTTGTTTTGAAATAGTTATAAATTTGACAAGTTGTTTGATATATATTGTGTATTCATTCAAATAATTATAATTTTTATATGTATTTGAATAATTTATAATTTACATATGTTGTAAGTAATTTAGATGTTTGAATAATTTGAAATGTAGAAATCATCATCATGCCAAGGAAGAAACCAAAAACTCAAACAAATGAAGATAGGGAGAAAGATTTGGCAATTAAAATAGATAAAATGAAATTACTACATTAATAAATAAAAATTGCAAATCAATAATGAATAATTGACTTTCGAAGAGGATCAAGAACCACTGGTACAAAGAAACAAAGAGGAAGAATTGGAAAGACAAAGAGAACGAATGAGACTGTTACACTTAAGAAGACAATTGAATTGTGAAGCTATACCATCTTCCAATGTTGGAGTCATATCGTCCACTACACCATCTTCCAATTTTGGAGTCATATCATCCTCTCATGTTGAAGACACACTAATTTGTAGATCTTACAATGTACACACTCCATATCATGTTGAAGACACAACATCAACACATCAAGTAGGTGGCATTCCATCTTTTGCATCTTATTGCCAAGGCACATCATCTTCGGTTCAAGGTACGCAATACACTTAACCTTATGTTGAAGTTCAAAATGTTGAGGGAATTGAAGAGATTATAACACTTTCTAAAATTCATTTTAGAAGACCAAAATATTTGATTGATATTGATACTAACTTTTTGAAATCAATGCTTGACAAGATTAGCAAGTGTATTCCTCAAAGAAAAGTTAATCATATGTGGAGATTATTTTTTGAAGAATAAAATATTATAAGTAAATGCCAATTATTTTTTGAAATGATGAGGAATTTGAAATTTATGCCTATCATGAAGATTCTTGGACTAAGAGTTATGGACGATTCAAATGAAAAAAGCATTCTAAAGAATCTAATGAGTGCTTATGACAAAGTGGGTTTTAAATCACACACCAGAGATACTAATAGCACAAGAAGAGTACTTACATCGACAATAGTAAGTAGCCAAATGAAGAAAGCTCAACTCATGAGAAAAATAAGAAAAATATTAAAAATTAGTGATAAAGAAATTAGTGAAGCTTTGAAATCATTGATCGAAGATTTTTAGAAAAATAACACACGTGTTTCCCCTAATCAAAGAGATGTTCTAAGAAGGAGGATTGGTAGCCAAAATTGCAACCCACATGTGAAACATTTTTTGGACTCAACTCAGATACAATTTTGTGCAAAATTTATTGGTATGTATCCTCAAATTCGAATAAGTCAAAGATTTTTTGAGATGGGTAAACCTTTTTATGTGAAGATAAATCACACGTGCACAACTTGTTGTTGTAAGATACATATTGAATTTTCTAACCATTTTGATGTTTTTAGGCATATATGTGTGCTTTTGCATTCTCAGTTTGTTTTGCAGGATTGTAATGTAATGCCCCACCAAGGGATCCAAAGAATTAATCTAAAATTTCACTAAGTTTGCCAAACAAATTTTTTTTTTTTTTTTAAACATGAAAGATAAACCATTCACAACTTATACATAGTAACAGAAGCATTAACAACAATTCAATAAAAGTAAACATAACATACATAATAGGTTTCATTCTTTATGGATCCCTTAACGTTGAATCACATCTAATCATAACTATTCATCACATCCTTATGAAATAACAATGATACATCCAATGTTCTTAAACAATATACAAGTGTCCTTTTTGTAATTGCATTTTAGTTTAGCTCAATCATCCACTGTACATGTCACAGCGTATAAAAAGGCTTAAAAAAATAAACATCCATGTAAATAAAGTACATCATCATCCAATATTAATCCATGATGCAATTAAAGTAAATGAAACCACACATCATACATGATACATCATCATAAAAGATATAAACATCCATCATAAAAGATAGCCATGATCATAAAACACATCTAATCTAAATGCACGGTTCCTCCCAATTGTAAATAGCATCATTAGACCATCGTGGATCCTAGCCATCCTTCCATGCGTAACATCCCAAATCACCGAAGAGATCATCGGTATTAACATAGTAGGAATGTCACTCCTTAAAACATAATACATCATATGCAGAAAACAAACATAAGATAACATCATCTAACATGTGCAAATCATCAATGTGAGGAAACATACCAGTAAATACATCCATCATAGGGTATATCATCTATCATAATGATCCAAGAACAGAATGAAGATAAATATCAATCAAGAATGCTCTAGCCGTGGTGTCTCAAATGGATCTCAAATGATAAGAGTGGAAAAACACTACCACCCGACCGTGTGGAACCTAAATGGTCCACTCCCACCGTGCTGAGGAGATAATATCAAGTCCCAAATAGGCTATCAAAAATCACATAGCAAAGATACTCTCTAAGTCCAAGAATCCTAAAACTATACTAACTCAAAGGTTCTAATCACAAAACTGACATCTACTTCCCAAAGGCACACAATGACATGTAGGAAACCTACTCTGTAAGCAGGCAAGTGTCATCACATATATCATGTAGAAGTTACCCTAGCAATTAGCTTACAACTCCATGGGTCCCTACTGATCCTTATGCGGCCATTAGTATCCTCTCATACTAACAAGGCATACTATGGAATGCAAGGTTGCAACCAAGCGTTCTCTCTAATCCCATCCTAGTTTGTACAAGCACTCGAGGCATGGGTGAGAACAAAAAAATTATCCTTTTAGGTTCATTTAATCCCCATTTAGTGTAAATGTTTTTTATTAGGAAAACAGGTTTTACAGGGATCCTGAAACCCAAAGTTTTACAGTAGAAAACAACTTAAAACTGAAAAGACAGAAAAAAAAAGTTGCCTCAAAAGGCCAGAAACAAAAAGGCCTGAAGCCTGAGAAACAAAGGCTAGGAATAGAGCCTGGCGGGTAGACTAGTGTCCCTTCTTTTCCATTGCCTACAGGGTTTCTACAGTGTTGCTTTCCTTTTGGTTGGCCTCTTCCTCCTAGATCTTGGGGGGAAATGCTTCTGGTCCCCCTGACTTTCCTGGTTTCCAGTCTCTTTCTAAGGATCTTCCCGGCTGGTTCTGTGCTCTGTACTCTGCTCCACATTCCCCACAAGACCGGCATTGGTCAGATAGTTCGCCAAATTAACAATGTTTTTATTCAAGGTATAGAGGGTATCCACAATCTGTTTAGTCACAATCTGGTGGACGAAATCCAGCCTTTGGACCTTCTGCTCGAGCCGGGTGATTCTGTCCTCCTAATTGTCTCTGGGGTCTTGGCTTCTATCTTTTTCCTGGCTACCCTCCTAGTCTTTACTACCTCTGGCCTCATGATCCTTGACATCCCCCCTATTGTTGGTCTGGTTGGACCTATCCTTCAGAGTATCAATTTCCTGAAAAAGCCACTTAATGGTCAATCAGGCTATTCTTTGTATTGTTGAGAAAGTTGAAACCTGTTTCACGAACATTGTCAGAGAGAACCAGAAGAGTCAGGTCAAGGAGCTCATCATAGTGGGTGCTACTGTCGAGATCCCCCAACACCTAGATTTTAGCAAGTTCTCTAACAATGCCCATACTGGCCCTATCCACATTAAGATTGCTCCAAGCTCTTCTCTTATTTTCCCTGATGGCCTCCCCCCCTTTTCAACCATGATTTCTATCATCTCTTCTAGGTGCAAAATGGGGACCTCCAAGGGGGAGGTGGGCACAGTAAGGCTGGGGGAAAATCGGCGAGGTCACTGAGATGATCATGGGTTGGGGTCTAGTCCAATTTTATTTTCTTGGGGTTATCTTAGGTTACCAAGGGGGTCACCTCCTTCTTGTCATTATCTTTCTCCTTGTCATCTTCCAACTCACTTTCCTTCTCTGCCATCAAATCTGCCTCCTCCAACTCCGTATCTGACTCATCACTAGACTCCTTAGGATGAGGGGAAGGAGGGTTAGGGGGAGGGCACCTGGGGCTCTTCCTGCTAGGGAAGCGGGGAGAGGGATTGGCTTTTGGGGTTTCAGACTTGACAGATTTCACAACACGCACTTCCCCTGAGTCTAAGCTGGAGGTGTCCTCTAAGGAGCCACCCAAAATCCCAATGGACTTGCCTCTTGTCTGGGTTTTTAGAAACTCAAAAATGAGGAGCAGAAGGCCTTTGTAAAGGGTGAGGTTCTTGACAGGACATTTCTTGTAACTCTCTATATTCTTAGTCATAGAAGTATTAATATAGAAAGGAAAGGAGATTTTCACTTTATGTCTAAAATGATTAAGCAGAACAAAATGTTGGGTCCTGACTCTATCAAACCTGGGCTCCAAAGTGACATACTCTATGATGATCCTTAAAACATGCCCCCAGATCTTCTTGATCCAGACTCAATGTCATAGTAGGTGTCAATCTTTACCAATTTGCTTTTCTCCTTGTCATTCTTGACGAAATCGTTGACAGCATTGGCAGACATCTTCTTATCCCTGAAGAAGCTAATGCCTTCTTGGGAGAAGCCAGTCACCTCCGCAATGAGACCCTCTATGATTTGGTGGGAAACACCATCAATTTTGACCTTTCCATTGTGCCAGGTTTCAACCATAATCTTGGTAACCCCCACGTCAAAACCATGGAGCCTCTCCATGAAGCTGGTTATGCCACCCTTCTAGAGTTTTTTCCAAACCTTCCCTTTTTCTTTCCAACTCTTCGTTTCTCCCCATGGCTCTCTTCTAATCCTTTCTCCCACCATTGTGATATTATGCTTCTCTAACCCTAAATGCTTAACAGAATTGCAGAGATCAAAGATGAAGAAATCGCTAAGGACAAGAGCTTTAATGCGCGTGTTATTGGGTTTAACTCTGGCTTTCTTCTTCTTGTGTATTTCGTACACGTTATTATGAAACGGTGGGGGTTCCGCATAACTCCAAATGATTCCCTTTTTAAAACATGATTTAGCATGTCTCATCATCATAAAAAAGATTTTGAGTTGGTACCTTGAATTTTCTCCTTTCGAATGAGCTCCATAGTCGCCACCAGAAAATGATTATTGTTTCCCCACGTCATCACCAAATTGAATGTGACCGCTACGTTTGCAAACCAATCAGCAACCACGTTAGCTTCACGGTAGACATGGCTGATGTGGTAATTTTAAAATTTTCTCAAGTCCATTTTTAGGTCCTCAATTATGCTTTCAATGGTCCATGAGGGTTTGGTTACTCCTAAAATACAATTTATTATATTTAGGGAGTCTCCTTCAAGCCATAAATGTTTGATCCCTAAGTCCAGGGCCAGCTTAACAGTGAGTCTGGCCACACTGGCTTCAGCCAAATGGTTGGTTTGGTGACCAATAAGGGAGGAGATAGCAACAATTCCCCCTCCCAAGCTATTTTTTATGATTCCACCACATCCGGCGGGACCAGGGTTACCCTTAGCCGCCCCATCGAAATTGGCTTTATGCTAGTTTTCAGGAGAGAAGGACCAAGTAGCCTGCTGTCTTCTTTTGATCTTGTCTTCTTTCTTGGCCTTAATTTTCTCTCCGTCCTTTATGTTTCCATTTCTAGTTGTGGAATAGTTCTCTTTCATGAGGCCATCAATTTTTTCTGCTATAATACCCTCATGAGCTTCTCTGTCTCTGAATATCCTGTTGTTGCACTCCTTCCATATTCCCCAGCAAAAGTATGGGATAATCCAAGAACTCAAAAAAACTTACAAAGGGGTAAATGTTATCGCGTATTAAAAAAACTTACAATGAGTTACCTTGGTAGCCACTTAGGGCCCTGACCCCCATTGCAAGCCACTTCCTGACACTACAAGTAGCTAACTTACCCTAAGCTCATGAAATCATAAAATCACCCTAGTCCTATACAAGTGACTAGACAGAAATATCAAAAGAATAATCCATAACAAGAGCATTAAATATCCACAACAAAAGCATCAAATCTCCATGAGCATCTGAAAAGCATCCATAGGTAATCATGACCACAACAGTTCTCTATTGGCAACTGAAGGTATCACTAATAATCAAAAGTATCCATTGGTTCTCAATAACCAAAATATATCTCGAAATCATACTGATCGAAGACTCCAAAATGGTTGAATCAAACATGTCACAACATGACATTATCAAGAAATAAATCAACATTTCAGTCCCATCATGGTGACTAGAAAATAATCCAAGGATAACTGATCGATGACTCAAAAATGATTAGGTCAAGTGTCTCAGATACATATAAACTCGGCTTCACCCAAGAAGACTAATAAGCAATAAAAATCAGTAAATACAAACATCTCATAAAGAATATCATCACATTACCATGGTTGGGTTTAGAAAGATTGAGACCAAATAAGATCAACATGCCATCACATATCATAAACCCCCGAGCCTCTAGTTACAACCTAGGACTGGTCAACACTAGTCAACCCAAAAACCCAAAACAAGAAGCGTGGAGAAAACACAATGCAAACACATGTTTTGGTTTACTAAAATCACATAGTTGAATTAAGTGTAGAGATTTTTTGTTTCCGTTTGCAAGTATACTTCAAGTATATAAAATTTACCATTTGACCTACATGTCAACCCGTTTGTTTCCCCGATAGCATTATTCTTTCCATTATTTAAAATAATATTCTAAGAATAACTTAAGGGTAAATACTTTACTCATTAAATTGATCATCATTGACCTTTAATTAAATTGTTATCTTTATTTAACTAAGATCCATATTCTAATTGATTAACTCTTCTTTAATGTTACTTCAACTTTTCAACATAATCAAAGGATTATTATTCGTTATATTATAAGAAAGCCAATTATCAATCTTCGAATAAGAAGATTATAACTTTATTAAAATGATCAATTAAATCAATCAATTAACATAGGTACACAATCCATAACCTTATATCATTTAATTAAAACTCAATTAAATATTACTAAATCTTAAGTCTCTTAATTTGATCGTTACAATAATTAAATCATCACTAATAACCATTAAAATATCTAAAGTCATTATTCAAGTCATTAGAATAAGACTTATCAACTTCGATGTAGATAATTAACAACTTTGTTAAAAGAATCATATTAGCATATCAATAAAAAAATGTATTACATAACTTAATTATTAATTAAATTTAATTAACTCTAATTAATCAATTTAATTAATAATTACATATCCAAATCAACGACCCAATTAATAACTAGTCATACTATGTAAGTTAAAGGCCAACCATAATCCAGTTCTCTAATATTAATAATGACTTGTTAACATTTAATAACAAGTTATATATTGGAAATATTAATAAATTTATAATGATCACATTCGACATTCTTTAATGAATACTAATATTTCTTTAACAAATTGTATTATCAATAATCATTTAGACCATTATACTATTATTTATTAATGATTTGCTAGACTCAACAAATATTAATAAATAATAAACTCATCAAAACTATAAATAATCGATCTAGAGAACCTTCCATAAACCTCATTAGTTAATATTTAACTAACTCTTAACACCATTAAAATATATCAATAATTTATAACATATTAATCAATATAATAATAATTCAAATCGTAGCTATGTTATAACAATGTTATAATGTAACAATGACTCCTTGTCAATTTAATAATACTTAACTAAATCTTAATCCAATATCATTAAAGTCTCTTAATTTAAAATCATCTTCTTTAAACAACTATCATTAATGTAATATAAAATTATCATCTCTAAATTATTTAATATATATTAAATAGTATTTAATATATATTAAATAGTATTTAATATACATTAAATAAATATTAAAAGTCCACTATATAAACTATATTAATATCTCTTCTCTATAAATAATAATTGACAAATCATTATTAATTATTTATCATTTATCATTTCAATGAATCAATTTATAATTTCGAAAACCCCAAAATAATAGATAACTTAAATATTTCATTTATAACATTCTTATTGACTATAATTAAATTAAATTCTAATTAAGAATGATTAAATTAAAAGTAAATTATTTATTTAAAAATCTAACTAACTTGAATATAAAAATTCATTGATATCTTTTGTATGTATGTATGTATGTATGTATGTATGTATATACATACATACATACATACATATATATATATATATATATATATATATATACATAAAAATTATTTATATTATATATATATATATATACACACACACACACATATGTATAACAATATTTAATAACACATATTAAATCGAATTACAACTCAAATCATATCATAAATGTTTTCTCTTTTAAAAAAAAGTGAAATCAATAAAATAAACTCTGCTGATGTTCTTGCCTTAAAAAGGTCGTGCACCCTGCCTGCCGTCGTTGGGCCTGCGGCTGCAGGTACAGTGTCGCGGCCCAACGTATAAAGCATGAGTACGGGGGTATATCTCACCCATCCAACATATGTATATATATATTTTTTATAACATTTTTTTTTTATAAAAACATTTTCTTAAACACGGGTTGCGATTCAAATTTATTAAAATGATTTTCGACTGTGATTACAATTTGACTACAATAAGTGTGTGTGTGTATGTATATGTATGTATGTATGTATGTATGTATGTATGTATGTATGTATATGTATATATATGTATGTATGTATGTATATGTATATATATGTATATATATGTATATATATGTATATATATATATGTATATATATGTATACATGCAGAGTTTTATTGACCAGTATAAATTTTTATAACAAACATGTGTGTGTGTGTGTGTGTGTGTGTGTGTGTGTGTACATAAGTATGCAGATTGAAAATATAAATGGGTACATTTCTGTAGAGAACATATACACAAATTTATTTTTAAAAAGTATTTGATCTCTAACTTTATCCAATAATTCTTCTAATAGATTTGACTAAAAACTCTTTTTAAATCTATTTCTCAATTCGATTCTAATTTGAACCCAAACTCGACTAATTTCTTCTTAAATTGAAAACTAGGGTTTCTATTGTTTTCTTCTCAACCAATTAAAATTAACACACACACACACACACACACACACACACACACACACACACACACACACACACACACACATATATATATATATATTCCAATTTCAAAATTGAAGATTCATTCATGGAATATAATCAAACACATATAACAGACACAATGAAGACAAGAAGAGAAAGAGTGCAAATGGAATATGTGAAAATCATGAGTGCACCTGGACACTGATGCTAATTTGCCATCCCTCAGAAGTCCATAGAAAATCCCTTCCTTCTCTAACATTCACAATTCTTCCAAGATCCAAGCCAACTGAAACCTCCAAGTGACTAGAAGTGCTTAAAGAAGCATAGGAGCATGTAGAAACATAGGAGCATGTAGAAGCATATGAGCATGTAGAGGCATATGAGCTTCTCAAATGCATGTAAGCTTTTGAAGTTTGTCCAAACACACTAGGAGCCTCCAAGTGACCAGAAGTGCTTGAAGAAGCATAAGAGCATGTAGAAACATAGGAGCATGTAGAAGCATATGAGCATGTAGAGGCATATGAGCTTCTCAAATGCATGTAAGCTTTTGAAGCTTGTCCAAACACACTAGGAGAGCCTCTATTTAAAGGCCTCTGAGATGCATCTAGAATGTATCTAGAAAGAACTAGAAGATAAGCATGACAACTAAGCATGAGTCTTCTCCAACCTTCTAGATGAGTCATAAGGTTGTAGACACCATGTGCTCAAATAATATGCTAACTCTTAAGTGTAGACAACATGTGCATACTTAGAGTACAAACTCTTGTGTGAGCAAATATTAAAATAATGCACATTAATTAATTTAATATTTACTTTTACTCTTTTCAATTTAATTTATTTATTATTTTTAAATCTCATACACTAACTTTAATAAATCCACTTATTTTATCTTAATATATTTATATTTTAATCACATGAAATCTAGAATCTTTTAATAATTTTAATATCTTTTCCATTTTTAAATTTATTTTTGAAACTTAATTGCTAAAACATTTATTAACATAAATAAATATTACCACATTCCAATTTTAAAATTATAACTTTTATCTTCAAATTTAATTATTTTATTTAATTAATTAAATAAAATAAATATTAAAATATCATATTAATTTTTCATTAAATTAAACCATTAATTAAATCTTTTAATTAGGCTTAATTAATAGAAAATACATCAAAGACTCATAAAATAAAATATGAAAACCCATCATAGCCAAAATACATACAATATCAAACCAAAAGGGTTAATATCATTAATTACGTCATCTGATGCATTCGAAGGGTACTCAACTCAGATACTTGTCCTAATTTCCAATTAGGACAAATAGCTTAAAGAGTTGGGATTTGGACTTGAGAATTTATCTCCCCTCTCTTACCATTGAGATAATGTGACAGGGTACACTCATCCTGGCAATTCAGGGAAGTCGATACTCGGTACCTGCAATCTGCATAAAAACTATGCATGTACAAGCACAATATATACTAAACTAAGCAGGCAATGGTAGGAAGTGGTGCATCGTGTAGATCTCGACTAGCAGGTGACTACAATTCCCTTCCTTAACCACATCAGACATGCCATACATAAGAACAAACACGCACACCATACACATGCAAGTATGAGGTAAGTATCCATAAGAAAACACATGATAATAAATCATCTTACTAATCATCATTAATAACTATAAACACTAAAAATAATCATCATGCATACATAAAATATAAAGTCTAAGTGATCTCATCACATATCAACTGAATCCATAGCACAATATCTAATAGTCTCAAAACAATGCTGCTAACCATCAACATAAAACTAGTCCTAAAAGAGTTTGACAATGATAACAAAAATGTGACCTAGGGGAAAGCACTACATGTAACATGAATGAGCCACCAAGATCTTCAAGGGAATTCATATTCAACATTTTATGTGAAATAGGGGATGGCCAACAATTTTACAAGACATCATGTTTGGATGGTACATGCTTATTTTGTAGTTTTTTGCAACTTTTATCAACTTGTCAACATATGGATAGTACACATGCAATTGAAAATAAAATAGTAGATTATAAAAAAATTAAGACAGTGACATATGCTCTAAAAGATGAGAAACATGATAAAAGATATGATATAATCATTGAAAAAATTTCAGTGTATGAGTTCATGAAGATTTTTCATGAAAAGATTATTTACGAGTATGCAAGGCATACCCATAGAGCTTGATGGTTGGATTTGCAATTCAAGTTGTGCAAGGATACATTTCCATTAGATACCATTGTTTTAATTGTAGATTTCATAGAGAACTACACACTACAACCACAAAATGAGGTGCAAGCAAAGTATTATACTTCTCAACAGGTTTCCATATTTGTTCATATAACATTCATGCATTCACTTACAAGTACAAAGGATTACAGGAAGATTTTGAGGGAGTACTATTTTTACATCAGTGATGATCAATCACATTCTACAAATTTTGTACATGGTTGTATTCAACTATTTTATGGAGATTTGGCTAACAGGGGCATAACATATCATCAGCACATTATTTGGTCAAACAATTGTGCATCTCAATTCAAGAATGCATTGATGTTCTATTGGTTGAGCAGGATGCCCAGGTTGAGTAGAATTCAATATATGTGAAATTTCATAGAGGCTAGTCATGGAAAGGGAGAGCACGATGGTGTAGGCGCATGCATCAAAAGAGCCCTAGCTCGTGAAGAACTAAAGTACAAATATGGAGCAATATTAATAGATGCAAAATCCATCATCCAATAGTATAATGCTACAATGGGTCTAGGTAAGGAAGGTGAGTCTACTATTCATTGATTTTTTTGGTTGATAGATAATACTAACATTGCACCATATCAGGATTATTGCACACTAACTGTAGTACCTGCCCCTAAGTCGCATTTCAGTTATCGCATGATGCAAGCATGAGTTGAAAATTAAAAAAATTAATTAAAAGATAAAATAAGTGAAAATAATAATGTTATTTTAATTTCATAAAGTGTGCATGGGATTAAAATTAATAAAGATTAAAATAGAAGTCAAGAGGAAAACTAAATTAAGTTATTTAATAATTCATTTAATGTGCATTAAAAGATAAAGCAAAGATTAATACAAGTGAATTTTAGAGTTAACTCAGTTGAGCAAGGAGTCCTCTTGGGTGAACGCACAATTAATGCCCCGATTTGAGAAGAAAACTCCTTATCACAACTTGGGGGGTTCATTTTTGAAGAGGGGGAATTTGGGAAAGAATGTTGGGAGACATCTTGTGGCAGCGAATTTCAGAAGGAGAATTTTAGGAAAGTTATTGAGAGGAGCGAATTCTCTCATAGTTTTTCAGAGTTTTTGAATTAGCATCAAGATCAGGTAGGGTCTTGTGATCACTAATTAATTATGCATTTTTCCTACTTCTTGTCTTCTTCGTGCCTGTAGATTCTTTGTGATGAAAGTTTAAACATTCCAATATTGAAAATTAACAGATGCTTGTTAATTAATCTTCTGTATATGTAGGGATTAGAAAAAAGATTAAAAAAAATCTTGAGTTTCTAAATCAAAGAACATAGGATTTAATCGGGAAAGGGTAGAATCTAAGAATGAAATTCTAAATTTGGAGGGTTGATAATGTTTTCTCCATCAGATTATAAATGAAATCAATTTTTAAAATAATAATAATAATAATAATAATGATAATAAATGAAACAAAATAAATAGATTTATATTCAAGAAATTGTTTAATAATTTTAAAATATTTATAAATTTTATAAACTAAATAAATCTTTTTTTTAAAATGAAATTGTTTTCTAACATATAATAAAGTGTTATTGTTAAAAGAATATATATATATATATATATATATGGGGGGAGGGGAGGGGTCGTTGACCCACACCCCTACCCATCTGTTCGTCGCCGCATGTCACAGTATGTAATGCTGCGACAGTAGGTATTGCTGATGCAGCAGTACCCTACGACCTGCATTGGCAGTGACTGCAGCAGTGATTAATAGAATCGCTTGTTCATTTTATTTTATTTTTAAAACAAAAAAAAAAAACTTTATTATACATGATGCCTATTCCACATTTGGCATTCGATTTTGTTAAGTGGCAAATATGTAAATTGATATTAATTTTTAATAAATATTTTTATTATGTTTATATTATTATTTATTAATAATTTAAATATTAAACTTTATTAATATTTTATAATAATAAATGTTTTTTTTTAATATTTTAATAAAATATTAATTTATTTAATTAAATATGGTTAAAGTAATATTTGTTAATAGTGGATGAGTTATTATTAAATGAAGATTAAATAATTGATTTTAATAAAATCATAGTGATTTTATTTAAAATCATTATTGATTATTTTTATAACTTAATAAAATAAAGATTATTCTAGATTGATTAATTTTAGGGAATTTGACTATAAATTTGAGAATAAATAATCGAGTTAAATTATAAGGGTGATAGTGAGAAATCTTTACATTAAAATCGTACATTGAAACTCAAACTAAAAATTTCAACTTAAACCTTACTATGTATTATGAAAAAACCAAACACAAACTATGACCTATACTGTACTGTTCTATTTTCTTATGTTATTATGTTTTGGGGTTTTGGGTTGTTTAGATGTTGATTAGTTTAGGTTGTTACCAGAGGCTCAAGGGTTGTGTGAATGTGGTGATATGATATTTTTTATCTCGATCTATCTTAACCCAACCATGGTGATGTGTTGATATGCTCTATGATGGATGTGTTTATTGGTTGTTATCACTTTCCAACGTCTTGAGAGGACTGAGGTGTTTTAAGTGATTTGTTCTTAATGATGACATTGTTGTGACATGCCTGAATTAACTATTTTTGAGTCTTCAATCAATATTGTGATCTATTTTGGGATATTTTCTGGTTGCTTGTTAAGAATCTGATGTATACTATGACTTATCATTGATGCCTTCAGTTGTTGATAGAGAACTGTTGTGATCATTATGATTATCATTTGATGCTTTCCAGTTTCTCATGGAGAACTGATGTGACTATTGTGGCTTATCTTTTGATGCTTTCCACTCGCTTGTATAGGGCTAAGGTGATTTTGTGGTTTCATGAGCCTATGGTAGGTTATCTATGTGTAGTGTCAGGAAGTGGCTTGCAATGAGGGACGAGAGACCCGAAGTGGCTCTAGGGATGACTCATTGTAAGTTGTTTGTTTTAATAAGTGAAAACATCTCACCTAAATACTGACTTAAATGAACCTAATAAGATAATTGTATGTTCTCTCCCATGCCTTGAGTGCTAGTACAGACTAGGATGGGGTAGAGAGAACGCTTGGTTGCGACCTTGCATTCCATAGTATGCCTCGTCAGTACGAGAGGATACTAGTGGCCGCAAGATTACTGGGGACTTGAGATTCCTGAGGGATTGCTCGAGTAACTTCCAATGTGATTCATGTGATAACACTTTCCCACTTACATAGTAGATTCCTACATGTCTTTGTGATGCCTCTGGGTCTAGATGTCTATGTGTTGGAACCTTTGAGTTAGTTTACTTTTAGAATTTCTTGGACTTAGAGAGTACTTGTGTTTTGTGTTTTGGTATCCTATTTGGGACTTGAGACTATCTCCTCAGCGTGGTGGGAGTGGACCATTTAGGTTCCACACAGTCGGGTGGTAGTGCTTTTTACTCTTACCGTTGAGATCTGTATGTGGTCACCATGGCTGGAGCTTTCTTGGTTGGCATTTACCTTCATTCTATTCATGGTTTATTATTATGGATGGTTAGATTTTATGATGGATGTTTTATCATTATGGATGTATGGATGTATCATGTATGGTGAATGATTTCATTTATTTTACTGTACTGTGTATCATGGATTTGAGGATGATGTATCTTTATTTCTACATATGTATATTTTTTTAAGCCTTTCATACCCTATGACATGTACAATGGATGATTGAGCATTTCGAATTAATTTGCCAAGAGGCATTTGGAACAAATGTATATTATATGGACATTGGGCTTTCTTATTATTTTTTTCATGTGGACATGGTAGTTGATAGACTTAGAATTAATTTAATTTAAATGTGACTCAACGTCTTGGGATCCTTAAGGAATGTAACCTATTATTTATGTTTGTTGATGATTACATGTTATTGCTTCCGCTAATATATGTTTGATGTGTATGTTATACTTTCTTACTTTAAATTTTTTTATTTATTTTTAAATGTTTAGCAAACTTAGTAAAACTTTAGGTTAATTCTTTTGGATCCCTTGGCGAGGCGTTACACTAACAAGATCTAGTGAGTTACACTCTTTTAGAAGCTCCAATGCAGGTTCATGAAGTATCCACACACGAAAAATGGCATGCTATTGTACATCATATGCAGAGAAAAATTAGGATGACTATGAGTCAACTGAATGGGTGGACAAATGGGATATATGAGTTTTGGACCCAATTGACACCTATCGTCCCCCACAAGCACTAGAAATGGTAGAGATGGATTTGTCTATTAACTTTGACCGCTTGTCAGATCTAGTGCAACATGGTTATATATATATATATATATATATATATATATATATATATATCTTTGTAATTTCAATATGTAACTTTATAACTTTTACCTAAGTATTTTTTGAATTAATGATTGCAAATTGTACATTTGTCACCGCAGGCTATGTTTTTGCTGTTATTGCACCTAAAGAAAATGAAGAAGGGATAGATTATTATTTTTGTCATTGTGTCCAAGCCAAAAAAAAATTGGATCACTCAGTTATAGATGGTGAAAGTTTAGAGTACCATGTCGGTGCGGTGGTTGTAACTAGCACATGGCTTAGATGATATTCTATGAAGAACCCTAACTTGTGGTTATTCAAGGATTGGAAAATAGAGAGGAAGATTCTTCATTATTCAAACCTTGTTGTCACATCAAATGTCCACTTGATAAAATATGGTAAAAAATCACATAATAAGATTCTTTGAAAAGTTCACAAGTCAGACCATGAGGCAATACTTGAGACATTAAAATGTAGAGGAGATCTAATTGGCTCATTAGATTGAATAGGAAGAGAGGGAGAGGGAGAAAGAGTGATCAATTCTAGGATCCAAATGCAATGTTCCAACCTCTCCCCCAAGACTATCCACATGACAAGGTGGGTATTGTTATTATGTGTAAGTGATGAGATAAGTTTAAATCATAGATTTTATGTTTTGATTTGTTTAGGATCTAGATACATTATTTCAATTTATATTAGATTCTTTAATAGGACCCATTTTTAGATTAGTCATTTGAATAAGTGAAAGTTTAAAATTTGTTGTTTAGATCAAAAAGTAATGAAAGAACATGAAAATTGTTAGAATGTGAATGCTTTGTGATGTAAATTCATGATTGTGTGCATGTAACCAGGAACTTCAAACTGGCAAAAGCAAGGATACAATGGGAGAAGTTTTCAATACTCATCAAGCAAGGGTTATCATAAAACTCAAAAAGCAAGGATTTGTACAAATGGATAATTCTTAATGACAAGCCAGATTCATTTTTTTTCATTCTCAAATTTTAGTGGATTAATCTTATCTTAGATTTTTTACTATGCTAATTCTTCATTTGTAGGTCACCAAAGAAGAGGGCTAATAAAGTCAAAGCACCAGTGATAAAGGGTGAGACGCCAAAATCATCTGCGAAATGGTATCATCAATTCACATCCTCAATGTTTATTAGTGCTTTTTGTTCAAGTACCATTGTGTGTTAATCTTCTTATGTCTAGGATTGTAGAGGATCACAATCATCAAAAAGTAAGAAGGAAAACAAGTCTCGATCTGATGATAATGGGGCAATTACAAAAATAGTTCTCTCTAAGGATAATGTTGATCGGCTGATGTATAAGTTGAGAAAACCAAAAGACTTTTGATATTTTTGGGATGTTGTTTGCAATAATGTCAACACTTGATGAAACCAAATATTATGAGTGGAACTTAGTAGTTTTGTTTAAGCATGTCTAGATCCCTAAAAATAGTCAATGAAAAATACATTTAAAGAGGTTTCTCAGATTGTGCACATTAAAAATGTCCATGTTGGATTTTCTAAAATTATTCAATACTATGATTTTGAGGTGACCATTTAGTTGAGCAATAAAATGATATTAAAAAAGAGGTGCAAAATAGAGATTTCTCATGTTTTTCTTCTCTTGTGTGCATGTGGGATAGTTTTACTTTTGTTTCTTGTGTGCTAGACCAGTTCTTTCTTATTGATGACACAACCACTTATAATAATGATGCATATAAAATATTGTATTCATTGGTACCCTTTCACTTAACAATCATGCCACCTTAATGAGGTCGGCCAAGTGCATTTTTATTCACTTTTTACATTTTCCCAATAAGGCACTCAAATTGAGGTTTCTTCATTTTCTTTTTTTGGGTGTGGGGGGGAGTTGGGTGAGGTACACTAAGAGGGGTTTCCAAAAGCCTATGGGCAGCCAACATGCTTTTATTATAATTCCTTCCATGCATGGTTTGGCCCATGCAAAGATAATTATTCAAATAACTATATTTAACTTGCCTCATAACTATGCCCTTCAATATCTATGACAATATTTTCTGACATGTTTTCTATACTCTTCATATTGCAAATGCTAAATAAATTGAAATGGCTAAATGATGCTATATGAATTTGAAGCAAGGGACTCATTTAAGCCAAAGTTGTGCATAGAAGGGTTGTTAGGGAATTTCTATAAGCACAAACTAAGGATGGAAGATATATGAGCTAATTGCACAAATGAATATGAAGTCTAATGAAGTTATTCATGCCTCAATGCTCATCAAATGAAGATTAATGGATTGCAAAAATTTCATATGAAGTGAGATGATGGAAAAGTTCTTGAGCTTGCCTATGGTCAAAACAAAATTTTAAAAAACCAATCCCCAAAATGGATTGGAACACTGAAGCACTCGAGACTACAAAGGATAAAATGAACAAATTAGTTGGGAGGAGTGAAAGATATTTGAAGGAAAATAAGAAGTACCTTAATCTAGAGATGGGAGAATCTTTAGACAGTAAGGTGAAGGAAGAAGAGTAGCAGCAAGAAGAATAACAAGAAGCACCTCACAAAGCAATAAACACAATGGAATACAAAGAATTTTAAACAACTATTAAAGAAAGGAAGAAGAAGAATCCAAAAATTGACTTTTTGTATCAAACGTTGACTCAAAAAGGATGTCCCTCACAAGTCCCAATAGTCTCTCTCATCCCAAGGCCCCTTCATGCCATACAAACTAAAGATGATAAAAAACCTCCAAATATGTCACCAATTTGGGCCTTGGATGCTTCCAAGTACAAAAGCCCCAAATTGCTCATAAACAAGCCTCAAAACTAGGGTCTCTCAATAAACTACCTTCCACACCTTCCTAGGATAAATTGAGGGTTGATACACCATTCATTTGATGTTACTAGACTCCTCATTTAACCATAAAAAGTATGCCACCTTCAAGCAGATCTCTCGCTACTACTCCCAACCATCCACTTCCATTAACCCTTCCACTAATCTTCTTGATGATCACCAACCAAATACCTTTCATCTGCACATTAAAAGTTAGAAATTATATTGTAGATATCAATTATAAATCACTCCATGAGAATCAGATTTTTATCATTCATGGAGTGATGATCTTTCCATTAAATTAGACAAAAATTGTGAGGAAAATCTAAGGGAGCTAAGGAAGTAAAAATTATAACAGATTAGGACCAAATCGGGATACCATCAGATAGATGTGCAAGGAGTTCAAATAATGAACCTTTGGTATATAAACACCAAAATACTATTTTTGGTTTTAAACTAAACTTGACTATGCATTTGACTTATTTATCCTAAAAATGCAAAATGCATGGAGATCATGTACACGCACTGATTAGTAGACTTTGGGAGTCAGGCTTCACTTCAAAAATATATGAAGAACATGCATAGGTATAGGAAACTTCTTAGATTGCTTAACATACCTTTCACCTTTAAAAATAGTTTCTACAAAGACAATACAAGGCATTTCACAAGACATTGCAATGATCCTTCATAGCATTACCTTCCTAAGTGGCTCATGATGGAGGTTGTAATGTTTTAGAATGTTAGGACTAGTTTCAAGTTGATATCAACCCAATTGTAAAGGCTTGAGACTTATTGGTATTTCTATAAACCTTGAGTCCTTAAGAATGATGCAGAGGTTAAGTAATATTAAGCACAATGCTGATATCAACCCAATAGGACAGGTCTTACACCTAAACCTCTACACCTTGACACAACAGCAACACAAATGGATCAACATTAATCCATAAACTTGACACCTAGCAACTTGATTCGACACCCAAGAAATGGTGGATCTTCACAAATTAAGACTCTTATCATGTAAAGGAGGTTCCATATATTAGCAAAACCAAAAAAAAAGGCCATATAGCAACCTGAACATGGGTTCCATAGTTCTATCCAAATAATGCAACACTTAGCATTAATCCATGCAACTTCAAACTTGACTCAATGCTCCAAAAATGGTGGATCCTTACAAACAAAGTTGAACAGCATAATAAGGGATTCAATATGTCAACAAGACCCAAGAATCAAGACCAAATAGCATGTTCAACATGGGTTTCATGGCACTGTTTGAGAATGCAACAATTAAGGCTACTAGCCCATCCAAGACAAAATGTGAAATAATTATAAAAACTCTAAAAGGACCTCCCCAACCAGTTGGCATTCTACATACCCTTTATGGAGTTTGTTAAACCTTCAAAAGGAAAAGTGTTGCAACCAAATATAAGTCCTCCAAAACTAAACTGTCATTACAAGCCTTCCAAACTCCAATCAGCACCTTAACTTGCTTTCAACGTCCAAATAGTGGTGTAGAGCACCTAATAAAAAATTTTCTTTTTTTCAAGGTAATAAGGCCTTAGGATTGATTAAGAAAGTCTCCTCAAGGCCATCTTGGGTGATGTTGAAACTTGTAGTGTTGGCCAATACAAAGTTGCCAACTACCAAATCTCTCGCACCTTTCATCATGGGATCAAACTATCTACTCTATTAGCTCCGAGTGGTTGGGTTTATCCCCAACCTTGTCTCATCTTGTTCAGCACTCAAACGTTCTTGGGCACGCCGAACCAAAATGTCCCTAAGGGTCACTAAATGCCATAGGGCTGCAATCTTTGATAGGGCATATCTTGGAGCTCGTGCAAGGTATGGATGTGATTCTAGTTCTTATAGGACCATGTTGTGGAGACCTAAAATAACCTCTCTCATTTTTTGGAGATCATACTCTATTTTGATTTTGTGATGCCATCTCAGGTGATGCTAAAACTTGTAGTGTTGGCTAGTATAAAGTTGCCAACTGCCAAATCTCTCTCACCTTTCATCGTGGGATTGAATTGTCTACTCCGTTAGCTTTGGGTGGCCAAGTAAACCCTATCCCCAACCTTTTCTCATCACATTTAGCACTTGAACATTCTCAGCATGCTGAAGTAGAACATCCCTAAGGGTCACTAAATGACATAGGGCTTCAATCTTTGACAGGGCATATCTCGGAGCTCGTGCAAGGTATGGATGAAATTCTAGTTCCTATAGGACCGTGTTGTAGAGACCTACACTAACCTCTCTCACTTTTTTGAGATCATACTCCATTTTGATTTTGTGACACCATCTCAAGTCGTGCTAAAACTTGTAGCATTGACCAGTACAAAGTTGCCAACTGCCAAATATCTCTCATCTTTCGTCGTGGGATCAAACTATTTTCTTTGTTAGCTCCATGTGGCTAGATAAACCCTATCCCCAACCTTTTCTCATCCCATTCAATGCTTGAACATTCTTGGACACGCCAAACTGAAATGTCCCTAAGGGTCACTAAATGCCATAGGGCTGCAATCTTTGATGGGGCATATCTCAAAGCTCATATGAGGTATGGATGTGATTCCAATTCCTATAGAACTATGTTGTGGATACCTACAGTAACCTCTCTCACTTTTTAGAGATCATACTCCATTTTGATTTTACAATACCATCTCGGGTGATGTTGAAACTTGTAGTGTTGGCCTGTACAAAGTTGCCAACTGCCAAATCTCTCTTAGCTTTCATCGTGGGATCAAAATGTCTACTCTATTACCTCTAAGTGGCTATGTAAACCCTATCAAAATGAATAGTTTTAAGGTCAATGATTAGAACAATACAAATAGTGTACAATGTTCATGGATATGTGAGTTTGGATATATGTTTCAAGATGAGTATAGACCTTATGTCTACAATTGCAATACTTTATGTAATGATTTGAGTAAGTTACAGATGTTTTAGTAAAGACTAGTTGCATGCTAGTGATAGAGAAATATATTAGGCATTGTTACTATATTTTGGTTATAACTTGTTGGTGACCTAGAATTAAGGCTTGGGAGGATAAAGCATGGTAGAAGACTTGGAATAGTGCATGATTTGGGATTTTCAATTCATTTGGTTTGTGTTGTGACGATCGCTAGCGTGTGGCATATAAATTACTACTTTTAGGAGCTGAGGGGATGGTGTAGTGTATTGTTTGGATTGGCGAGTGATAAGGAGGAATCCAATGAGTCCTGAGTGTTCTATTCATTCTCATGAGATATGGGTTCATGCAAACTGCTACTCATGCAACATGGGTCAATGAATTTGACTCAGAAACAACATAGTTGAATCTTGATAGAAATATCACAATTGACATGTTGTGGAATATATATGTTACTTATCATTTAACAAGCTCAAGGGGATTACTAGTGAATGGTTCATAAGGCACAACACTTGATGAAGCTTTTACAAATGGAGTTGCAAGAAGGGTGGTTTTAACCATGGGGGAAACTTTTTAGTTAAGTGCACTTGAGTTGTAGTAGTACTATGATGAGTAACCTCCTAAGAACTATTTGTACTTCACCTCTCTAAGAATCAATTACATTCAATGAGTGCTAAGTGTTCTATTCATTATCATGAGAGATTAGTTCGTTTAAACCACTACTCATGAAACATGAGTCAATGAATTTGTCTCAAATACTACACAGTTGAATTTTGATAGCAATATTACAATTTTACTTCTTGTATAAATGTCCCCTACTTATCAATCAATGAGCTTAAGGGGAATTCTAATGAATGGTTCATAAGGCACAACACTTTGTGAAGGTGGTGCAAATTGTGTTGCAGGAAGAGAGGGTTTAACCATAGAGGAAACTTTATAGTTATGTGTGCTCAAGTGAGAGTAGTACTTGGGTGGGTGAAATATTAGGAAGTCCATGTACCTCAACTCTATGGGAATCACCTAGATCCAATGAGTGCTAAGTGTTTTATTTACTCTCATGAGAGAAAGAACCAAAGATTGGTTGGGCAGTGAAGAGCATGGGCATGGGTGACTGCCCCAAGTAGAGAAGAGTTTTCTCCAAACAAGGATAAGTTTTATGTTTGATGTCATCTATTGGGATGATTTTAAGTATGTTTAATCCATTTAAAAGATCTAGAAAGATTGGGAGATGAGTTTTTGGGAAAGCCCTAGGGTAAAGGGCCTAGAAGTGAGGGTTTGGTGAAAGGGGATGTAGAAATGCTAGAGTGACCAAAAAAACTTTGAAATCCTTTCATTTGAGTCATATTACAAGATTTTTTGATGTTGTTAAGGTTCCAAAAAATAAGGGGATATGAGTTTCTTTGTAAATGGCCACTAATTAGGCCTAGTTGTGTAACTAAGATAGAAAGATTTGAGAGATACTATCCAAAATAGCTATAGTTGAAATTTTGGTATGTTTTAGAAGGGGATAAAGATTATCTAGAACACCAAAGGTTTTGGGAAGGTCAATGGAAAAGTTTGGAGAAAACTGAGAATTACTGTCTGGCAAGGGCTAGTTGAGTCAAGCCTAGAATAGGCAAAATTGTGAAAGTGTAAGAGATAAGTTGCTGAGAGGTTGCAAGGAGTTGGAACATGTTATATGGGATGTGTTGAGATGATCCAAGGTGTTGGGTTCATGGTGTGAAGCCTAGGATGGGTTTTGGTATGTTGGAGGCACAAGGGTACACTAGGTGCATAGGTAGCAACATGGATGTTTTGAAGGAAAACTTAAGAACTGAGTTATAACCTCTTATATATGGTTGTGGAAAGGTATTACCAAGTCAGAGACCTCCTCTTGAACCTTGGTAGAATTAGATTCCTTGGTTAGATTCTAAGAGTACAAAGGAATCTTGAAGTTGAGTTGTGATTCCTAAGGGAATAGTGGTGGCTCTGCATCAGGTGCAGGGCTTAGGAACTCTTCTAGGGACTATTTAAACACCAAATCAACCTTTACCTAGAAAGGTGGTATGATGTAGGGTCCTTGAAAATGCTTCATGAAGACCTCGAGTGCCTTGAGTACCCTGCACCATCCATATATATATATATATATATATATATATATATATATATATATATATATATATATATATATATATATATATATATATATATATATATATATATATATATAAGTTATTTAAAAAGTAAAATAGACTAGTAGTAAATTTAACTTGCTTGTAAGTTTAGTGGCCTATCTACACCTAAAGAATCAAAGGCATCAAAAGTCTCAATTTCAATAACCACAATATTACAAGAAATCCATCCAATAATCTAAAAAATCTAGAGAGTAGTTCTTCCTTGTATCCCCCTAACAAGGTACCTAAGAGATCACATAACTAATAAGGGTAAAAGTGGAATAAATTTTATTCTATTTTTAACACAAAATTGAAGCACATAAATTTCATTTTCAATTCTTCTAACATTAAATATTTTGATATATCTCATTGATTAAATATATGAATATTCTATATTAACTCAACAACCAAGTTCTTATAGGTTCCCAAACATCACTACTAGAAACACATACATAAGTTCCCATAAGTAAAAACCATCATAAATATATGAACAAGATTTAATTATAAATAATTGAATCCATTATTACAATTAGATAGCATAAAAATCACATAAGCATACCAAGGACAATCATCTTGATATACCCATTCTTTTTTATTGCAACTAAGCATGTGTACATATACATATTACAAGGAGCAAGTAATCATTATATAATCATGTTTTCATATACTTCTAACATTTTTATCCTCCAACATTATCTCTATACAAAATGGATACATAAGTATTATATCATAGTCATGATACAAAAATATGATGTTGCAACATCTAGTCACACACAAAAACAAGATGCAAAATTGGAATGTGTGAAGAAAGATCTTCCAAGGCTCTTGAAAAGCTCTGGAAAAATGCTCAATGGATAAAATACTTTCCACCCAACCATGGAACCTTACTGCCCCACTCCCCTAAGCTAGGAGATAACACAAGGTCCCACACCAAGTTCAAACATAAGCAAGGGGATAAAATAGCTATTTTAACACTGATAAAGTTTATTGCTGATCAATATTGTATCAAAAATTTAAACTAATTAGGTATTGAATTAAACTTGATAAAAAAATGATAGAGAAGAAAAACTTTAAACATGAACAAGATCATAAATCATATGACGATGACATATTGGAAATGATAAAGTTATACTTAAACAGTGATAAAGTTTATTGTTAATCAATATTCTATCAAAGTTTTGAACTAATTAGGTATTGAATTTAATGTCATACATGAACAAACATATAATATAAAATGATAACCAATAATGTCATGTACATTAACAAACACATAATATATTATGATAACTAACAATGGTGTACATGAACAAACATATCATATATTAACCAATAATGTCATAAGTCTAATAATGTAATACATCAAATATAAAATGTCATATATACATCAAATGTATATCGAATATGTCCACTGACATAAAATCCAACATATATGTTTGCTAATGCCTGTACATGTACATGTCTATCAACTATATCTTCTCCTTCCCATAAGGGGAAGGAAATAAATCTCTAGAGACCTTCGGTCATCGTGTGGAGGGAGACAGTGGCGATGATGGGGTCCTCCTCACACGCTCGCTTGTCCTCTTGTTGAGGCTCTTCTCTAACTCAAGCTGATACAAACAAAGTAGAAATGAATCAATAATTATTATACATTGAAATCAAATATATGTACACACAAAATTAATTATTTTCTTACTACCATCATATAGTCACTCCACAAGTCCACCTCGAACACTTGTGGACAATCAAGTGTGACAAGACCCTAAAACAATTGAATCAATATAATCACTTATAAATAACATTAGAAATTTTGATAGTAACTATTATAAACAATAACTAAAACCAAGAAAATTCTTTCATACCTTAGTCAATGGTTGTGAACTAGCCATAGCTATTCACTAGGTTTTCTAAATAATGCACATATTCTACCTTTTGGTATATCTTTTTTTTAACATCTTTATATGACAATTTTTTTGCATAAAATATTTTTTTGTTCATCCCTCTTAACTTGCCAAAGATCTAACTAACCACTAACTAAGGTTATCTGAGTCTTAATGGATTCAAGAGACAATGCCAATTGAGCCCTCATTGGATTGGTTTGTCCAAATTCTTTCAACTGACCAATGAGTCCTTCTAATTCAGTTTTGCCTCTTTCTATTTCATTTATTATATTTTCTTGTGTGTCAGGTGGATGTCTTGCAATTGGTTCAGGCTGCAGAATTTATTACTCTTCTTGGGGAGGGTTTTGGTTTTGATTTTCTTGAGGGTTTTGAGCTTCTTGGGGATTTTTTGATTGATTATTGACATTTCCTGATAAAAAATCAATTGAAATCTAAATAAATAAATAAATCTAATTTTTTTTTATAAAAACCCTACAAAACAATATAAAAAACCTGCAAAACAATATTAAAAACATATCAAACAATGCAAAATAAAATTTAGATCACATACAACGTGGGTGTGCTTGTGATCTTGAATTTCACTTGCAAGGAGGCATATTGGCAAGGTGGGTGGTGAAAATCTTTGTTTTGTCCAATTTGTGTATGCACTGCTATTGGAGGAAGGTTAAAAATAGAGAAAAAATAAATGGGATGCGAGTATGCAGCCCATTTATAAAATTTTCTTTTTAAAAGCATGTATGCGCTATTGAAAAATGGAAAAAAAAACACCACAACTCGGTGCATATACCCATCTGTAAGGATTGATCAATGAAAGCTTGTAACTCAGCAACCAAACACAACCATGTTTCTCCCAACTTCACTTGGTAGAGTCCATGACCCAACCTTGCTCGGTAGAGAAGTCAAATAACTATTGCCGATCTTACTGATGATTCTTCTATATCTTGAATACCAATATGAATCTTTGCTTCCCTTCAATTGGAACTATTTAAGATGTGACCTTGGTAACACAGTTCCAATTCTTCCTTAAGAACTTACTTGGAAATGGTGGAGTCACCCACTTCTTGAGTGACATGACTATCATCGCTTGAACTTGTTTGCTCGATAGATTTAGGAATCCACTATTGTCTCATTTGCTTCCTAATGCTATTAGCTTATGCTTTCTTTTCATCTTCAATTCTACCTGTATTCATGTAATTCTTAGCTATATGACCAAGTTCAGTACATGTGTAACATCTTATGGTGGTTTCCTTTCTTCTCATGTGATGTTTAACACAATTTATGCCAATGTGTCCATATTCTCTACAGTAATGACATCTACACCAAGTGTTGTAGTCCCAACCAAATATTGCCTTCACAAATTGTTTAGCTGGATCAAATAACTTAGATTTGCATTCAGGTGCCTTGTGACCTTATTTCTTGCATTTGTAACACTTGCCCACAAACTTTGGTTTCTCTTTGCATTCATTAGCTTTATGACCATGTTGACTGCAATTGTAGCATTTTCCATTAAATTTTGCCTTTCCATTACTCCAACATTTTTTTGATGTATGACATATCTTATCATAGTAATTGCAAGTAGGTCTTTGATTCCTTTGAGTACCTTGTTTGGAGGATTCACCTTCGTCTTTGTATCCAAGTTGTGCCTTACCCTTTTGCCTATAAAGATTTTATTCATTTTGCTGATTCAATTGATCCATGTCTGCATGGGATTTCATTATTTGTTCATTGAGTTTCTTTTCAGAATTTAGATCAACTTTCATCCTTTCATTGATTTTCCTTTTAGAGTTTAAGTCATTTCTCAACCTTTCATTTTCAAATCTCAGACTCATGATTTCTTCATTTGCATTGGAGAGTTGATTAATAAGACTTTCTTGATGAAGAGATTGATTTTGAATTTTAGTGTTCCTTACCTCCAAGTCTTCTTTTGCCTTATTTCTCTGTTCTAAAATTTCACACAATCTTATTGACTGAATTTCTCGTTCTCTTTTCAATTTTCTTACTTCTTCTTGTAGGGAGCCATTCTTTTCTAGGAGTTCTTTGATTGCATCATATGCTTCATCTAAACTACTTGAGGGGAGAAAATCTTCAATCTTCTCTCCAACATATTGGTGGTCATTCATCTAATTTGCAAGTTCCTTCCTTCTTTTTAAGGATTGGGAAAGATGCTCTTTTTCTTTCTTGAGTTGAGCTATGGCCATCTCTAGATCTAGTTTTTCATTGTCAATAGCTTTGTCAAGTCTGAATATCTCCATTGTCCTTGATCTTTACTCAAGCTTTCAAACTTTATCCTGAGAACCACAAAGTTTTGATACCAATTGTTGGAAATATTTAAGACTAGCTAGGTTACTGAGAGGGGAGGGGTGAATCAGTAACCTCAAAACTTTTAACAAATTTAGAACTCAATAGCATAATTAAATTACTATTAATAGATCTAATCTACTACATACATGAGAAACTGAAAGCATAAAACACTTTGAGCACAATATTTGGTAATCTAGAAACCTTCCAAATAGAAAGTAAAACTAGGGTGGGGATGATGCCTTCAAAACTTCAATACTATAGCATAAATTTGGCTTGTCAAGGCTTACAATGATCACTTCTAATGATTTTCCCTGTTAGGAGCAATTAGGACTGCTACGTCCACTTTGTTAGAGGTTCTACAAACATATAATGAAGTATGCACTCAATAAAGGGACTTAAAGAAAGACTGCTAAGTCTACCCTGTTAAAGGATTTGAAGTTGATTCACCTATTAGGATGAAACAAGAGATCTCTTACTTACAACTGAATTGTTGATTGAGATCTTTGAAGTAATAATCACCTTTATGTGATAGATATAACTCTACTACTCCTGATATGGCCTTGCAATACACTTTTCTCTGTTGTTGATTCACATTCACATGCTTATACTTTATTCACATTATCCCTCATTATTACATTACACCTTTGGATATGATACAATTCATTACATATATACCAATCCAATTCACATAATTACAAGGTCGACCATTACACAAGTTAACACCAATATTACAAAGTTGGCCCAAATGTAGAAACTCAAGTTATGAAACTATCTTGGTGAATTTTTGATACACAGAATCCACTATCATTATTTGGCATCGTCATGCACTTGGTAGAAGTAGAGGCTCAGTCCATACTTATCACTTCAATGTAGTTTCGAACTCAGTAGATACTTGTCACTCGGTAGATGCTATGTACTTTGTGAAAATTGCATTCTCTATTTACCACAATTGTGCTCGGTAGACAATATTTTCATTCAAGTCGGTTAACACTAACTTCGCTTCACAAGAACTGATGACTCGGTAGACACTATGAAGCTTGGTAACCACTGACCTACTTGGTAAGAACTATAAAGCTTGGTAACCACTGAATTACATGGAAAACACTGGAGACTGATCAAAGAGGTCGGTAACCATACAAAATCTGAATAAGTGTAGTCACTAATAACAAACTTGACTTAATGCCAACAATTGGGAGCAACTAGGACACCATAAGACCCATTAGGACCCATGAAGACACTATATGACCCCTTATTAGGTGTAAAAGGATCCTAACATGTCTAAAGATAAACACTCAGAAGGAGTTCTAAAATCCTTAACTGGGTACATTCTAAAAGATCCTTTTATAAAGTGGGATGACAAACTTAGGAACCAAAGGATGCATGATGAGACTCATGATCTTTTACATACCAGTTATGAATTTGGAGAACCATCTAGATGAAAGAAGCCTAAACAAGATGGAAAGTCTCCACCCAAGATGAACAAGAGAATACCTAGTAAGAAAGCCTGAAAACCTTTTTCTTTTAATTGTCATAAGGTAGAACATATTAAAATAGACCAAATGTATTCAATGTATTTATATAATTACAATAATTTTGGTTATATGGCTAATTGGTGTTGGACAAGATTTAACAATCAATGGACACCTATGAAATGGGAGATTCCTTATCAAAATTAGAGTAGATGGAATGTTACATGCTCACAATTTCACAACTATGGTCATATGTAAATTAAGTCCAAGGCAAAAAGAGACCAAAAGGAGGAATAGATTATAGAATCTACTAGCAATATTCTGTATAGTTTGGTGCCTAAGGAAAAATGTGATGAGAAGGTCACACGATGAAAAAATAAGCCAATTGCATTTGTTTGTTGATTGTATGCACTAACTGGCATAGTTGTTCAATCGGTCAAAACTAACAAGTTAGCCAAAATGGTGATGCATAATAGATTTTTGGTTAATCCAATAATTATATTTGCAGTCACAAGGTAAAAATAGGTTTTAAGGGGAACCAAAACCCTATATAGTCTTTACAATATATAAAGCATTAAAGTCCAGAAAACCATCTATGTTGGCCAAGCCAGCAAGCTTGAAACAAAACCAAACAAAAGAAAGACCAAACACCAGTCACAACCAACCAGCAAAAAATAGAAGCACAAACAAAACGAAAAATATCCCAACAATTTTGGATGTTAATCAATAATATTAACTATAATGATGAGTTAATAATCAAACCTTAATGACATTACCCACTAAAACTAAAAAGATTTACCAAAAATAAACTTTAAAAAATATTTAATGTAAATAATTAATTTATTTTAACATTTTAATTGTTTCATTTCCAAAAATTTAAGTAGATAAAATAAAATCAAGATCATGTGACTTCATATACATATACATGTATATGATAAAGATTTCTTTATCATTTTTCAAGGGGCATTCCACAAATGTGAAAAAAAAATGTATTAATAGAAGTCAAAAAGTGTAAATTATGATTAAAAAAACATTTATGAAATGGAAATTAAACTTTCCCATATGACATCAAAATAGATGTCACAATTTTATCAATTATGCATCTATATTTGAACATAAGTATGTAAGGATAAGACAATATCATAATGTCAAGTGTTTACACAAATCTATTCATTTTATTTTTTTTGTGAAATGATATTTTATGACCAAATATTCTTAAAATTCATTTGGTATAACTATGCATTGTACTAATTACCACCATTTATGTGTATTTATGCACAATCATAGTTGCTTAAATTCCAAACCTATCCATGAGAAGATCTAACGATTACTAGCACGTTTGGATACAAAATATAAAGAATATTTAAGAAACAAGTCCAATGTCAGGTGTATTATACTAATGATTAGAGTCTAGATTACTTAATTGTAAATGAGAAGCTTATGTCATTTGATATTTGCAATAAAAATGAATTAAAAATATATTAATTTATATGTACTTTTATCTTTTTGTTATTGGCACATGTGTGTGTGGGTGTGTGTTTAATTTATATGTACTTTTATCTTCTTGTTATTGGCACATGTGTGTGTGTGTGTGTACACACACACACACACACACACACACACACACATGCAAACATAAGGTCTAGTATGTGAATAATTTATGGTCACAATGGAGGTCCACATCCTCATACATCATCTCTTGACTAGCTCCTTTTTACTTTGAACTCCTCATTGCTCCACACACCTTCTTCTATCACATTTTATATGTCTTCTTATCACTCTATCCACCCCTTATTACTTAGAAGCTTATCACTACAAATTTATTTATGTCTCCCCTCTTTATTTCTTCAAAAACTTCTTGAGTCTCTCTCTCTTCATTCATCAGCAACCTTATTGTTCCATCATAACTACTTATATCCCCCACTCTCATTATCATTGTATACAACTTTTATTGCTCTAAAAATGACTTATCTCTCCAACTATTATTATCACTCTATACAACTTTTATTATTTCAAAAATGACTTATCTCTCCAAGCAACTCCCCTTACCTCTCCTCCATTTTATGCCCACTCCTTAAAGCCCTTATCTCTCTAATGCTTTATTGTTCCAAGTCTCCTTGTATTCTCTAACACCTTATTAGCCCAAGCATTGTCTCCTTATCCTTAACATTTCAAAAATGCCTTGTTTCTTCAAACAATTCTAAAATTATCACTTCATACAACCTTATTACCCCAAGTCTCCTATCTTCTACTATGTCTTTTTCTATTTGCTTCAAAACTTCTCATACTTCCCTTTGTGTACTCTATATTTATCTTTCATTTCATAGTATCTCAAGCATTTTAGTATTTTAATCAATATAATCTTGTTGTATTTAGTATTTACTAACTATATCATTACCATATTTACCTTTAACACTTTCTATAGTAAATAAATTACATACTTATGTAAAAAATGAGTCTTATGTTGTATATATTAACAAAGATCTATACATTCTTTTGACTTACATTAATTAACATGGAAAATAAATCTTTTAAAATTAGAGCACTATTTAAAACAAAGTTTGTACAGCACCCAAAATTTATCATTTATTATAAACATTCATTAATTAAAAATTTAAATACAATGAATATAACATTTTTAGTTGGAACAATTTGGGTGCCGCATAGTCAATGCTCTATTTTGATATCCTAAAAAATTGAGTTTAGTTACAGTAATAAAAATAAGCATTAACTATGCATTAATTCACTGAGACAAGCTAACAGTGAATTTGTTTTATTGTCCAGTCATGCAGTGTATGAGAATAGAATAGACTAGAATCAATGGTGCAATAAATTCATGCCCAATTTGCATTGAAGACAAGTTATAATAAAAATAAATGTATTTCAATACGCCTGCTAATGCCATTCAATGACAAGGCAATCCCATTGGTGGTAACCTGAATAATTTGCTGCATGTGGTGCCCATTCAAATGAAATCTTTGCATTAAACATATTACAGAATCAAATTGACAGATGTTCAGTCAGCTTACCTTTTCAGGAGATAAATTGGAATACAATCTCAGTTCCTCCTGCATTGCATTGTTTTGGGTTGCAAAATGGAGTTGGACAAGTGTTTAAGAAGTCTTTGGGTGCTTATTGTTTTCATTATTTGGGCTTTCTTGTTATCTTTTAACATAGTGAGGTCTCAACCAGAAGAAGGAAAAGTGCCTGCACTCTTTATTTTTGGGGATTCACTGAGTGATGATGGGAACAACAACTATCTTTCTTCTTTGGCCAGATCAAACTTCCCTCCGTATGGGATTGATTTTCCCTTTGGACCCACTGGAAGGTTTTGCAATGGACGTACTGTGGTAGATTATATAGGTCTACTCTCTCTTCTACTTCTCATATTAAAGATGTCTTTATTTCTTAATGGTTTATTGATGAGTAAATGAATGCATGCAGGGCAGTTTCTTGGATTGCCATTTGTGCCAGCATATTTGGCTCCAACAACAAGAGGGAAAAAGGTTATGAATGGAGTTAACTATGCTTCAGCAGCTGGTGGGATTTTGGATGATACTGGTAGAAACTACGTAAGTGATATATAGAACATAGATGGGTAGTTTAATTGATCTATGTTCCCTTCTCTTGTTATATATTTTTGACATAATGGATTTAGTTTTTTTTTTTGTGTACTGTGAGGGCAACGGACCTCTTAAACATCACATACTAAGTAGAAAATTAAGCTTGGAAAAAATAAGTCAATTTCGACTATTTAACACTTGTTGAAATGAAGCTTAGTGTATGATGTTTAAGCCGTCCCAATAAAGACTGGTCTAATTCTGTGAAACAATGTACCTTCAAAAATGTGTTAGGAAAACTTATCTGATTATTAAATTGTTTTATTTGTTGAGGTTTATTCTTAGATTTTGAATTGTATAGATGAGTTATATTTATATTAATTTAAATAAATTAATTTTGTATAATCACTTTCAAAAATCAATATCTAGAATGTATTGTTTAAGTCAAAATTTTGTTATCTTCTTATGAGGAAGCATTTGAAATTACAGTCAAAGAGCTGGAAGAGAAGTGCTAGTGGCTGGTAATTTTTCATATGTATGTGTATCTATTAGAGATAATAGATGATAACTTTATTAATATTTGGTTTTTTTCAAAGTTTTAAATAATTTATTGAATTTCTAACTTAGTGAATTCAATTTATTTTTGTGTCTTAAAAGTTAAATAAGGATAAAGACTGGTCTAATTTTATGAAACAGTACATCTATAAAATTACCAACTATTTTGAAAAGATGCCTAGCAGTTTTAAGTAGAATGATGATAATTTGGAAAGCAAAATTTTTCATTCAATTTGAATATATGTATTGCCATATGAAAATGCTCCTGTTTTTTAAAGTACACTCTAAATTTTGGCTTCTTTATATAGCTTGCCTGAAATTGCACAACTGACCAGCTTTACTAGAGAAACTAGTGTGATTTAGATGATTCGCCTAAGAAATCAAAGTTTAGAACTATTTGAAAAAATAATTTTGAATTGATCAAAAGCATTTGAAAAATATAGGTTGTATTTAATAGTAATCAAAGCATTGTCTTTAAAAAGATATCATATGACAAGGCCTGGTGCTATACGATCATTCATAAACATCACACACTAATGAAGAAATTAAGCTTGGAAAAATAAGTCAACTTTTACTATTTAGCACTTTTAACTTAGGAATCAAGTCTTAGTGTGTGATGTTAAGGACGTCCACTCAAAACTACATTAGTATGAGGGAACATTTGAGACACAGCCACAGATTTATAGGACTATTAATTCTCCATGTATATATGTAGATAAGTATTTTATTTTATTTTTATGTAAGAATTTATACAAATCTATTTGATTTCTAATAACATCATCGACAATATTTAAACTTTATCAACAGATTAAAGACCTATTAACCAGATCACAATTCTACAATAATTTTTAAATGAAATTGTATTTCACATTCAGTGCTAAAGAAAACTGTACCACTGATCATATTACTTGAAGCAAAATCCCAACAGTCTGTTTCTTTCTACGTAAGTAAATAATGTCTTATGTTTTTGGCACAGGGCGGTCGAATATCGTTCAATGGACAAATAAGTAACTTTCAGAATACGTTACAGGTGGTGAATAGACGGCTGAGAAGTCCAAAAGCAGTCTCCCAATTTCTATCAAAATCCATATTCGCTCTCGGTCTTGGAAGCAACGATTACGTCAATAATTACTTATTGCCACAGTTTTTTGCAACAAGCAGGCAGTATTCACCACAAGCTTTTGCTGACCTTTTACTCTCTCAATACTCTAAACAGCTGCAGGTAATATCCAACATTAATGCTTCACCGTCTTTCCTCCTTTATTTTCATAAAATATTGTTACTTTGTAGATGGATAGAATTGTCAATTTGGTATTGAAAAGGTGGCAGAAAATCATCTATTATTATTCTAGTTTGATGGACACAGCTATCCTCCTTACAAACTGTACAGTTGACCAATTTTCAAGAAACCTAAAACATCATGAATTTTTCCCCGAAAATTTTAGCATTTGATCTTCATGATCTGCATAGTTTGTAATCGAAAACAATAAAAAATTTAGATATCTGAAAAAAAAGTTTGACTTTGTTTTGTCTTTAGCACATTTTGTGTGCAGATTAGCCTTTCATATTGTTTGTGGACTAGAATTTCATTACTGATTCATTACTTATTTTCCTCTAATTTCAGTAGTAAAAGAATTTGAACCTTACTAAAAATCTTCTCAAAATCTTAGAATGTGATTTTTAAGCTATCTGACTCTTTTTTATTATATGAATTATTCTTATATGAAACCCTAACCAAACTAAACTATTTGTTGTATGTTAATGCAGTCTCTATATAACTTAGGAGCAAGGAAGTTTGTAGTGTCTACAGTGGGTCCTCTTGGTTGCATTCCTCAGCAGTTAGCCATGACAAACTCAAATGGGCATTGCGTTGACAGTGTGAATAAGCTGATTGAGCCTTTCAATGATGGTCTTCTCACTCTGATCAATCAGCTAAACAATAACCTCACTGGCTCTCACTTTGTCTACCAAAACACCTACTCAGCTGTTCTGGACATGATTAGTAACCCCTCTAAATATGGTACCATTATGCCCACTTGAATTTGTACTAAATCTAGCTATAATGATGACATGAATAGATGGTATTAAATGAATGCATTGTGTGGTGCAGGTTTTAGGGTAGTGAACCAGGGTTGCTGTGGAGTAGGAAGGTTCAATGCACAAATAACATGCATCCTCTTCATTCAGCCGTGTCCAGACAGAAACCAATACGTGTTCTGGGATGCCTTTCATCCCACTGAAGCTGTCAACTTGATATTGGCCAACAGAGCTTTTAATGGAGGCCCCCTGGATGTTTATCCCATCAATTTGACCACACTCATGCAATGAATGCATGGATAAATTGGTGATTTTAATGACATCTATTAGACTCAACAGTCTGAGAGATCAAGTAATAACAGCTTCAAATGCCTTCATATTGTTTTCATGTTGTCTATTATAGATCTTGACTAAAAATAGCTTGATAACTTAAATTTTAAACAAAAAGACTTTTATTATATATTACATACTACCATTTATTCGTACGACTGTTCAATTATATCTTTTAATTTATTAATTGGAAGAAAACTATTTAGTTTAGTTGTCCATGTTCAAAGTTTTAAGTCTTACGATATATAGAATTTGTTAAAGAGCCAGGAATACATGAGTGGTTTATGCAAAGTCTTAAGAATTATAGAGGTGCAACAAAAGATAGAATTATAGAAATTAAGTAATATCAAGGGCAGACAATCAGATAAGATAATAACTAAAAATCTTCTATTTGTAAACTTTTAAAAAAACAAGAGTTCTATTGGAACATGAGTTTTGAAAGAGTGTTAAGCAGATTTTGAAAGAAAATCAATTATCAGATGTTGACCCTGAATTTTAACCTTTTATCAAAGATTTCAAGCCAATAGCAACTTTCATGGATTTGTTAATGATCATGAACTTTGAAGAAACTCGAAACTCTATAGATGAGCTCCCTTATAGAGGTAAAACTTTTAATTTACTTGTTTTCAATCATAAATGTCTTGTACATAAGGCAAGAACCTACAACACAAAGGTAAATTGTGAGCCTCTTATCGAAGAGGTCTTGGGCTCAAATCTACTTGCAATCATGCTTAATAAATAATAATAATATTTAAAAATTTAGTATTTCATAAATATTAATACATTAATAAAAAGATTATTTTCTTGTATGTGACTTAGTTTATTAGTGAAATTAGTGAAATTATTTAACTTACAAAATGACATAAGTGCTAAGTCTCACTTTATTCAATTTAACTGAATAATTTCTAGTAATAATATTATGCATATATTTTATTTTTATTTACTTAAACTAGCACTCTAGCCGATATCGATTATTAGTGTCAGATGTCAATTATTAGTGTCAATCATATAATTATATGCAATTAATTATCATTTTGCATAAATGTCACGCAATAATTATAAATGACAACCTTTATGTGTCAACTGACTTTCTAGTTTAAGGAGTAGTTAGAATACATTGCTATAAATCTCAAAATAATTTGTATGTTAACTAATTTTTTTCTTCAATACATTGTTATAAATCTTACTATAATTTATAATTTGTGGATAAGCTTATTTTTAACTTTAAGAGGTAGTTAAAATTGTTGTAGGCTTCCTACTAATTTCTTAATACTCTTCACAATCTCCATGTATTGGAACTATCTAGATAAAAATTACAATTTCATACTTTAGTATACAACAGCATCAATACTAGAAATGCAAACATGGCATAATTAAACATTCCTATTTACAAGGTATTTGCAGTGAGTTTAACAAAGGTCAAAATGATCCAAGCAATAATACCAATCAATGCAGAAATCAAAATAACAAAATAGCATTCTTTAGTTGATGTTGGGCAATTTAAAATATTAGAAGAACATAACAACAATTAAACTATGAGAATGTCTTGATGTTGTGCAAGGCAGGTGAATCCCCAAAAGAGATGTCCTAGCCCCAAGTAAATAACCACACAACAGAGACACAACAATAGTGCAAGATCTAATACTAGGGTGAGTGCACCAAGTTGGTGTACAAAAAAGTGGACACCCAAAAAAAAGAAAATCTTTTAATAACTCAATGGGGTTATTTAAAAGTGAGATGTTGGCCAGGCTTGGTATCCAAGCCTGGCCATTATACTTTAAAAAACACGATCGGGTTATTAAATGAGATAATAAAAAAGACATGATCAGGTTTATTTAATTATCTCATTTAATAACCCAATCTGAGTTTTGTAAACTATATATTTTTTCTGTTGTCCACATTTGAGGGTATTTTTATACCCTCAAACGACAGCATTAGCGTGGAGTGCAGAGGAGAACATCAAAACCCAATTGGGTTTAACATAAAAATTAATCGTCTATTGTATTTCCATCCATAGCACCCTGCAAATGAGGTAGGTCTTCATCCTATTCTTCATTTATGTTTTTTTTAATCAAATTTTTTTATGTGGCTTTGTAATTTATAAGTTTTGTAATTGTTTAATATAGATGCATCACGAAATCCAAGAAAATGAGGGAGAGATGAAAGACCACCTCCTACACAATCAAACCCTCCACCTATAGTGACACAACCACAAAACTCTTCACTCGATGTTCTCGTTCAACAACCACTGCATCCTATAAACTCTCTATGCACACAATTACATCATTTAACTACTACACAGGAGGACCTCATAAATTGCCTTACACAAAATAGTGCTAACATTACCCAAATGGTCAATAGGTTGTAGTCATCTACACTTTCTCACCACTCAACTCTAGTGAATACACTTGAACAAATGACCCAAAATGAAAATGAGGTATCTAGGGAGGTTACGAAATGGGGTACATAGAGGGATAGGTGTCATGCATTTTATGTTGATGGGTTAACATATCAGCAAGTGAAAGATAAAGATATTATGAAAGGTACTATATGTTCTCTTTTCATCGATCCTATATCTAGCAACTCCCTATTACACACACAACCAAAACTTTTCATATTCATCAATGCACTCATACTAGGATGAGATCATATTTTTGGGATAGGTGGTATATGGTATTTGACCAACCACCATGTAAATAATTATGAGGTGCCTCTATATTTTTTGAGAAAGCTATATTGTGAGTTAAACCTTGGCAAGTTCAACCAAATTACTTTGACATCCATTAGTTCTAGAGTAGAGGGAGAGGCTCTACGTAGGATAGACCTAGGGCTCATAGGGTGGTACCACAACATGAGAGGAGATGTATAGCATGAAAAACCATGCCTCATGTTGTACTTCCATCAATTTTAAAGAAGTCTATATTTTATTTATAGACTCTTCATGTGCTTACATCATTGACAGATGTTATTATTGAGCATGGCTCATAGTTAGGTGGAATTCCTTCACCTATGGCACCTCAACCATCATCAGATGCACCTTTAGGGTCATCACAGCATGCAACAACTCCACCATCATCAACTATGGCACCTCAATCATCACAGCCTACAACAATGCCATCAGCATCACCTACACCACCATTTTCATCTCCACTTGTGTCACCTACACCATTAGTGTTATCTCTTCTTGTGTCACCTGCACCACTAGCTTCATCCTCACTTGTGGCAATTGCATTTTCATCACGTGCATCATTACAGTCTTCAGGGCCCAATCAATATTTTTGTTTTAGTTGTCAGCACATGTGTGATGGGATAGACATAGAGGTGCCTTAGGATGGAGTTTCATCTAATCTATGTGTATGTTGTGGGTATACTTGTTATTCATACGAAGGCATGGGGATTTTACACTCATAGATGATTTGATGGTGATAATCTTCGGTGGACAAGATGCATGGGTTTGTTTGTTTAAGTTTTGACATGATATTATTTTATAGATCACTCTAGATTGGTATCTAAACAATATGCAATACATGGTGCAACAAGCAGTACGAGAACACCACAAAGTACTCATTCTACTAGAGGTGTGAGGTTAGGAGCAAGAACACCCAAGGTAAAGTTTTTCAAATATTCTTAAAGGTACAATAATACATTGGCTTTAAAATATTATTTCTTAATTGATATGACACTAACAACCTACTTATAGATCCTCTTCCATCTCCTACCATCATTGAAATCCTCCCATTCATCAAATCCATCCAATTCCCATCCACATCTCTTGCTCCTAGAATTACCCAAACCCCATCTAATGAACCTCATGAGTTTTCAAGTGATATTATTTAATCACCTAAATATCATAAAAGTAATTTTTTTTGAAATGATATAGAGCACTTTAGATTGATATGTTCAAACGTATGCAATGTAGGGTGCACCAAGTGATACGAGAACACCACATAGTACTCGTTCTATTAGAGGTGTGAGGCTAGGAGCAAGAACACATGGGGTAAAGTTTTTTTAAATATTCTTAAAAGTACAATAATACATTGGCTTTGAAATATTGTTTCTTAATTGGATTTCCTAAAAGTACAATTATACCTTTCCATCTCCTACCATCATTGAAACCCTCCCAAATTCATCAAATATATCCAATTCCCATCCACATATCTTGCTCCTAGCATACCCGAACTCCATCTAATGAACCTCATGAGTTCCTCTATATACCCATCCACATCGAAGAACCTCCATATTAGATAGGGTGTCTTACAGGAGTGTGGAGATCGTGAATCTCCACTTTTATTTCTTGACAAGGTGTCAAAAGTTCATTTGTATCTCTCTTTTCCTTCTCGGTCTCTTTGTTTTCAATTTAAGCCTTGTAGTCTTTTTTAGCCCTAATTTTTCCTATCTTTCAACTATCCTTCCAATATCACCCTTCATGTAATTCTTGTGTTTTCTTTCCCTCATATGATCTTGTTGTTGTTATTGTCCCTTCTTTCTATTTACAACATTATCTCATATTTATAACAATACTCTTTACTATTTTATAAGTTTTGTCAGGGGCTGAAATTTCTCAAATTGATGATGCCACACTTTCTGCCATTAACTTTGGCCTTGAGAGTTACGTGGTATCATAACTTTCACACCTATCAAGTTTAGGTTTTGAGTTGAACTCATGACTTGTCTTATTGATTCCTTTTATGTTATATTTTTTTCTTCTTTAGGGTACTCCACATAGCTTGAGGTCTAGAGGAAAGGGAAGGAAATAAGCAAGAATACCAAAACAAAAAAAATGTATTAAATACAAGTGAAGATTATATTCTGGAATTTATTATGAATGAATGTATTTACATGTACAGTCAATATCGATGAATACGTGTTGACTTGTTTGTTGTATACATGTAGAAATAATTTTAGTTTTGTATATTTGATGAATGCACTTGAGATTGTTGATGTTGTGGAAATGGAAGAGTTAAAAGTTTATATTTTCCTTCTCAAAAAATTTAGGTTATAGTATGCATTTGTTCTATATACATATTAAACAAATGCATTTACAAATGAGTACATTTTTTTTTTCAGTTTTAAAGTTATTATCAACAATTTGTCTTATTAACATGTGTTATTTATCTTCAACCTATTATAGCACTCTTTGAGACTTAGTGCAAATCCTTTCCCATTTCATTTTGTTAGGAGTCCAGAGTGTCAAAGATGGGGTCAAACACAATAGAGGTTAGAGGTATGTATGTAGAGTCTTAGTTGAAGCTCTCTTGTGACCTCAATTTGGATTGCTTGTGTGTGTGATAGAAATCCCTAATTCCTACTTTATAATTCTAATATTTTATTGCTTACCATACATGTTGTGCCTCGTATCAGCATTGATTCATCAGTGGTTGTGCCTCCTGCTAGCATGGGAGATCTAACTCAGTTTGTAGTATATTTTTTTATTTTTTTAATCTATTTGGAATCCCTAATGTCACTCTATAATGCTAAAAATTTATTTCTTACCATACATGTTGTGCCTCATACCAGCATTAATTCATTAGTGGTTGTACTTCCTACTAACACAGGAGATCTAGCTCAGGTTGCAATACATTTTTTTTATTTTTTTACTCTATTTGGAATCCCTAACACCTACTCTACAATTCTAACATTGTTTCACTTACCAAATAGGTTGTGCCTCATACCAAACTGATTCATTAGTGGTTGTACCTCCTACAATCATGGGAGATCTAGCTCAGACTGCAGTATTTTTTTTTTTAACTCTCTTTGGAGTCCCTAATGTCACTCTATAATGCTAACATTTATCACTTACCATATAGGTTATGCATCACACTAGCAATAATTCATCAATGGTTGTACCTCTTGCTAGCATGGAAGATCTAGCTCAGGTCATAGTACATTTTTTTGTTTTTTTACTCTATTTGGAATCCCTAATGCCACTCCATAATGCTAACATTTTATCACTTACCATACAGGTTATACCTCATACCAGCACTGATTCATCAGTGGTTGTGTCTCCCACGAGCAATGATTCATTGGCAGTTGTGTCTCCCATCGTCACTCTGCCTCATTATTTTGTTAGAAGTCTCACCCACCGATGAAGGAGCCCATTACCATTATCATTTAGTCCAATTGTGGGACAAAGGGATGAGGTAATGAAAAACTCAACTATCCACAATTTTGAACCCAATTTCGAGTCATTTTCATATTACTTATAAATAAGATATTTGATAGTGTATTTTAATTTTTCCTCTGTAGACACCTGTCAAGCCACAAAATGCATCAAAGAGGATCAATTTTGATGATCTTGCACAGTCATAGATATTGATAGTGATATATATATATGTAGTTGTGGTCATCAAATGACATTGACATATATTTGACTTTTGTATTGTATATATTCAAGATTTGTATTGTGTTGTGCATTCAACATTTCTATTGTACACATTCATATTTGTCGGGTATTCAAATTTTGTATTGTATATATACAAGATTTGTATTGTGCACATTCAACATTTCTATTGCACAAATTTAGCATTTGTCGAGTGTTCAACTTCTGTATTGTACCGATGAGACATAACATCTTTTTGTAACTATATGATTGATATGACATAATATATTGTTAATTTTGATATACATTAAACTTGGATTTCCATCCAACTTGTTCAATGTGTGCATACAAACTTGTATTCCAGCTTACTTTCTTGCAATTAATCAAGCACATGAATGTTCATTATTTTATACAGGAAATGTAACATATTTATCAAATTCATTATAACATGTAATCATATGTTACTTATTTTGATGCAATAAGACATGAAAATAAAAGATATGTCATGATTTTTGTATTTGTATCGAAGATTGCAGCCTAATAGTGCTTAGAGACCCTTAGGAATACTTCCATTCAGTGTGGTTGATACTATTGGAGGGACGTTGTGGATGAAACAAGGTTGGTCCTAGCCTAAACCCAACCGACTAAAGCTAATGGAGTAGATGATTCGGTCCTAGGACCAACATTTTGAAATATACACAACCTTTCTCATTTTATCTGAGCAACATTGCAACTTTTGGTAATAGGAAAAATATGGATGCCAAATCCAAAAAAAGGTTGAATCTCTAAAAATTGAGATATTTTTTTGTATGCCTAGGTAACATGATCTTGTAGCGCCTGACAATTTTTTAATACCTCGCATGAGCTCATAGAAATGTTCGATCAAAGATCGCAACCCGATGGTTCTTAGAGACCCTTAGAGATGCTTCCACTCAATATGGGTGATACAATTGAAGGTAAATTGTGGCTAAAATTAGGTTGGTCCTAACCTAAACATGACCAACATGTGCTAACAGAGCAGTTGTGGATTGCTAAGAAAAGGCAAAATTGCTCATTAGGACCTAAGTTGGTCAAAAGTTGCTCAATAGGATAAAAGTTGTTAGGTATGGGCAACTAGGGTATTAGGTTACTTAATAGGTCCTAGGAATCTTAATTAGGGTCCTAGAATATTCCTAGATAGACCCATTTGATCAAAAGATGTCAAGAGCAAAAATTGCTCAAAAGTTGCAAAGTTGCTTGAGCAACTTTTGCAATTTTTTGCAAAAAGTTAGAAATGGAGGTTGGGAAGTTATAACTACCCATGCTCAAGTATATGAGCATGTGGAACATGTCTTGGAAGGTTAGAAGGTTTCCATTTAGATTCCACACTTGTGTACCTGTTGTACAAATTGTTGCAGTATTTTTTATTGTTTTGGTAGTGCTTTAATGCCCTAGTATAGCTGTTAATAGACCTAAATAAAATAGGCCTAATTAGCCTTATTTGAAGATAGTGAGTTTTGAATGGTTATAGTTGTGACTAGAGGTATTACACAAGGTCAAGAAGGACTAGTTATAGTTTTGAAAACAAGAACCATTGAATGGTTCAAGGATTGGATCCTTAATTAGGACTGGTTAAGTGCTAGATCTCTAGACCCTCTACATCAATCCTAACATTGTATTATATCATTATAAAAATGTGAGTGCAAGAAAGAATGGGATTTTTTTGGTTGAGAGTGTTTGGAGGAGTTTGATAGTTTTTTGGAGTGCTTTTGGGGCCATCAAATGGAGCCATAGGTGTATCAACATAATATCTAGCCATTGGAGGGGGTCTTTTTATGATGCATTCCATCTTATAATAGTCTAAGGATGGTGTAACAACTTTTTTTTTGTAGTCATGGTGTTCGGAGGTCAGACATTAAGCAAGCCCTAGATTTTTGGGGTTTTGGGATCCAAATTGGGGCTTTCATATCTAGAGGTTTCATAGAGTCAAGTTGGATGCATATTCCTCTAATTAGATCCATTTCATGATGGTGTTGCAAGTGGAAAGGTTTGGGAGTACACCCCTGATAGGTTTGCTTTAAAAATATGGGTTATTAGGCTTATGAGGCATGGGGCATGGTAAGGAAGAGGATTGAGTTCGTGGAGTCTAGTGGGATATTAAATGATGAAATTGACCACCAATAACTCTATAGTGTGGGTTGAGGGCCTAGAGTTTATTCTTTTGGAAGGAAGAGTAAGGTGTTGTTACAAAAGAAAAGAAAACATTAGCATTCTCCTAAGAAGATTTTGAAAATCCTCCATTAGCCTTTGCATCATGATATCCAACACATATACACTCCTCCATGTCATTTGGTTTTTTCCCAACCAACATTTGCACTTGGTTGTGCATTCTTGACAACTTTTGCAAAATTTGCACTTTGCAACTTTTTAACACCTTTTTGCACTATTATGAAATTTTTTTCTTCTCATGCTTTATATAGGGCATTTGGTTGTTTATTCACCCCATAAGACTCCTCTTCAATTCTTTGCAACTTTCTTGCCAAAAGCTGCTCAAGCAACTTTTGAAAGTTGCAAAGTTGCACAATGCAACTTTTACATTTTTTTGCAACTGTTCACCAATTTGGTTAAATGACCTTCCTATCATCTCAAACTTAACTAAAAACCTTACCTATGGTAAAAACCTAACCCTAACTCTTTTTAAAATTTATTGACCTCATGATGACATCATCATCATGCCTTGTGCCAAACAAAGGGCTATTTTAAGCCAAAAACGGGGTGACATAGTGTGAAAGAAAGAACATGGTCCAAAACAACCCCATCCAATATTTTTATAATTTGTAGAGAAGCCAAATGGGTATCCAAATCTATAATTTATGTTCCTAATGTTTTGGGAAATTTTGGAGAAAATTGCAAGAAGACAACTATCTAAATCCATATAAGTTGAAGATAATTGAATATATTTTTTAAGGATATCATCAAACCCACAAAAAAGAGTTCAAGAAACAAATTTATAAAAATAATGTACAATATTTACATCTCTTATCAGTTTTATATAGAAAATATGGCATCTAAATATGCACATGTTCAACATCTCTTATCATGTTTTTATACAAAATATGGCATCTAAGTATGTACATGTTACATGTCTTCTCTCTTTTTTATACAAAATTTGGCATCTAATTATGCACATGTGACATCTCTTATTGGATTTTTATAGAAAATATGGCATATAAATATGCACATGTTACATGTCTTGTCTATTTTATATACAAAATTTGGCATCTAAATATGCACATGTGACATCTCCTATCGAATTTATATACAAAATTTGGCATCTACATATGCACATCACTGAAAAGTTGCAACACTTCACATAACATATATACAAAATCTTCAAAATTATTCTACCATATGTAGAATGATTCAGCTACACAGCACACAATCAATCAAGTGAACCTTCTCAATCAGCTCTAACCCTTATTGTATCAAGTATTTCCTTGTGATCAGATTCATGTACTCTCCACAACTTCTTGTTAAGAGGCCTACCATGATACAATATCAAATGAATATTTGTTGCAACAATAAGGTTAGAGTAATGAAGAATATGTTTGTGTGTCTCAAAATCCTCAAATAACCACATGGTAGAATTCTTGATAGGGTACCTACATTTAACGTTAAAGACAATTTAAAGTCAAAATTGATACATTATACATGAAAAATTGACCTAAAGAGATCTTCATGGATGGGGACAAAAATATACTACCTTCTAAGCCATGTGTTTGTCACAATGACAGATCCTATTGGGTACTCAATATCCTCATGATCAATGATTGTAGCTATTAGTTTATTTTTGAGCTCAATACACTGACGTAGAAAGTAATTTGTTCCTTCATCATTATTCTCATATCCAATAATTGCATATACATGACTTGCATTATATAGAAGGATAAGTTAATGGAAAAATTGAAAATAATCTATTTTAGCCAATTATTAAATTGATAATTTAGTACCTAGTTCAACTAGGTCAGATACATGCTCAAAATCTATTGATACTTCAACCTAGTTGAGTTGTAATGTTGTAAGAAGTTGATATGAATCAATTGGATGCAAAGGTCTACAATACCATTGGTCAACCCACTCTTTTGATTTACATTCATCCTATAAATGATGCATACAGTAAGAGCAAAAGCATGCAAAATTTCTAGTATGAATAGAATGGATCTCACTTGATCATGTAAGTGTACAATAATTTTGAAAAATTTCAAATGTTAGGTTTTCATATCAACCAAAAATATCTAGAAACCATAGACTTACCTGTATTACCTAGTTCCATCGTAGAATTACACCATTGGACAATTGTTTCAGCATTTTCTAATATTGCCCCACCTTCTTACTTTAATTCATCTCTACCAAGGGCTCTTTTCACGCATGCTCCAGCACCATCATGCTCTCCCTTTCCATGGCCTCAATGAAATTCTAAAAATGTTGCACTCCACTTGTCGCATGCATCCTACTCAACCAATAGAACATCCTTGCATTCTTGAATTGTGTGGTGCAATTGTTTGACCATATAATGTGTTGATTGTATATTTCATCTCTTTCCCTCAAATTGTCATAGAAAAATCTAAAACATCCTTGCACAAACTTTGATGAATGAGTTTGATCCATCACTAATATAGAAGTGATACTCTCTTAATACTTTTTTTTCATCCTTTGTGTTATCATGTGCATGAATAAATGCCATGTGTACAAAAATTGACACTTGTATAGGGTTTTCATACATTGTTTGTACTTCATTTTGAGGTTTTAGTGTATAGTTTTCATCGAACTCAAAAACCAACACAATCGTACCCAAGGGAAAAGTGTCATTACACAACTTGAATTTCTCATCTAACCATCTAGCTCTATGTGTATGACCTATGTAGTCATAAACTATTTTCTCTTGAAACAATTTCATAAAACCAGCTACACATACATCACTTTTCACTAATTCACACATCTTTAATTCTTTTCCTTCTTTAACATCATATTTAACTAACTTGTACTTTCCAAGAGAAACTAGTGTCTTACCAATTTCATGTGTGCTATCTAGATGTAGGCATCTATGCAACTTTTGCAAACCACCACATTGAGGTCAAATTCCTTTCAAACACATAATAAATGCACCCATCATCTCATTTACATAGTACACTTGCAATAAATTCTCTCAATGACTTAGGAGGTAATTGTAGACCACATTCCTACAATACTTTGTTAGTATGCAAAGTACAACATATATAACGATAAACATCATAATGCATAGAAAACTCAACATGAACCCTACAAAAATATGTAATGCATGTATGATTTATCTTAACATAGAATAGTTTTTTCATCGTTTGATTCATATCGAAAAAATGTTTTGCATGTGGCTCACAGTTTGTCTTTTCAATACATCTTTTGACAACATCTTTTTGTTTTGGTGAATCCCTTGTGTTGTCATGCCAAAATTTTTCTATTAATGTTCTTAGTGCATCAAAAATAACTTTATCCTTACGTGGGAGTCTACCTTAGAATGACCAAAAAGAAGTCTCATTAGAATTCTCAATTTTCTCTCACCTCACTATGGCTTTGAGTAACATTGTTCTACTTATCCTTAATGATTTGTTTGTTATGCTTACCATACGAGTTTTTTTAATTTCCTTTCCCATTATGGTTGATGTGATGACTTGTCAACTTGTATTAGCATCTTTAGTACATGATTTTGAACCAATGGATTGGTATGCATCAAAGATATTTCTAACAATGCTTCTTTCACTACTATTTTCAAATGTTCTTAACCCCAAAATTCTCATTGTCTCTCTAAATTTCAGATTTTAAACCATTTTAGCAACAAGTTGGCATCTTCCATTTTGATTTAAATTTTCAAAATAGTTATTCCAAATCTTTTGAACAATTCTCCTACAATTTCTTTCTAACATTTTATCATGCATTGGCTTCAAAATATTTTCATCAATGTCAATTAGAACTTTTGGTTTTCTACAAATTATTCTAAGAGATGTTGATGTACGTGTATGCTCTATATTTTCATTACTTACATCATGTGAATTCATCATTTCAACTTGAGATGTCACATTAGGGGCATCAAATGACATAAGTGTATTTGTCATAATCATTTCAATTGGGGTATGTTAAACATTTTTGTTTGTCAAATTAGGTGCATTTGCGACATCAATATCAATAGGTGGATTTTCATCACTTACATTGGACGCATTTGATGATGTACCTTCACGTAATCTCCTCATGCGCTCCCTTGTTTTTTCCTTTGTTGCCTCTCATTTTTCAATTGTTCCTCTCTTGTTCTTTCCCATCATTGTAGATGCAAAATTACCCTACAAACAATAACATGAATAAAATAAATAATAAAATACAAAACTAAAAAAGATTTGCATGATTATTTTATGCTCAATCACAGATACTAACATAAAATAAGATGTTGGCATATGAAAAATATAAAATTTATCATTTCCAAGATCTAAAAATCTTACACGTGCATACATGGTATAGAAATACATGTGAAACAATAATAGAATCTGGTGGACCACACTAAAATGACATAATAACTATTGCCATGTTGTTTTATTTACATTTTTTAGTAACCCAATCAGGTTATTAAGTTCTAACTACATTATCCATATGGACAAATAACCCAATCAAGTTTTGTATAACCTGATCAGGTTCTGTATTACTACTACACAAAGGTAGATTGAAGGAGGGAGGGAGTGATGGAGAGAATGAGAGAGATCTCAAATGAGAATAAGATAAAGAGAGAGAAGGGGATATGAAGAGGGAGAGGGGATAAGAGAGAGGGAGAGGGAATGGGTGAGAGAGAGAGGGGGGATATGAGAGAGAGATAGAGACAGAGACAGAGAGATGGAGAGACAGAGAGATTAGGGGATAGTATAAAGAGAAAGAATTAGGGGGAGAGAGAGAGAGAGAGAGAGAGAGAGAGAGATTATGGGATATGATAGAAAGAGTGAGAGAGAGATGGAGAGAGAGAGAGAGAGAGAGAAGGGGATAGGACAAAGAGAGGGAGGGTATAGGACAAAGAGAGAATGTGTGGGTGTGTGTGTGTGTGAGAGAGAGAGAGAGATATATATGGAGAGAATAATTAGAGGATATGAGAGAGAGAGAGGAGGGGATAGGAAGGAGAGAGAGAGAGAGAGAGAGAGAGAGAGAGTGTGTGTGTGTGTGTGTGTGTGTGTGAGATATATATATATATATATATATATATATATATATATATATATATATATAAGAGTGAGAGAGATAGAGAGGGGGGAATAGGAGAAAGTGAGGGAGGGTATAGGACAAAGAGAGAATGACAGAGAGTGAGAGAGAGAGATAGAGGATGGGATGGAGAGAAGAATTAGAGGATATGATAGAAAGAGTGAGTGAGAGAGTGAGAGAGAGAGAGAGATTAGTGGATATGATAAAAATTGTGTGTGTGTGTGTGTGAGAGAGAGAGAGAGACGAAGAGGGAGGGGGAGAGATTTGGGGAAAGGATAGAAAGAGTGAGAGAGAGAAGAGGATTAGGCAAAAGACGGAGGGGGATAGGGGGGAGAGAGAGAGAGAGAGAGAGAGAGAGAGATTAGGGGATATGATATAAAGAGTGAGAGAGAGAAGGGGATAGGAGAAAGAGAGACGGGGATAGGATAAAGAGTGAAAATTAGAGAGAGGGAGTGATGGAGAGAGAGAGAGAGAGAGAGGATGGGATAGAAACAAGGATTGGGGGATATGATAGATACTTGTTTAGTAAAATATATAACTCAGTCTCTCTCTCTCTCTCTCTCCCTCACTCCCACCCTCAATCTAACCACTACAACATTTGGGATCAAATTGCGATGCAATTTGTGATGGAGGTGTAATTTGTGGTCATTTTCATATTTTTTTTACAATTTTCCCTAATGTTGTTGCAATACTGACATCGACATAATAATTGTGATGCCCTCATGAGCTTAAAACAAAAACAAAACATAAAAAAATGCAAAAATTATTTTCCATTTGTTTTAATTTTGGAGAGCTGCACATGAAAGAGGTGGAGAGCTCCGAACAAGGGTGAACATTATCATATCCCTTGTGATCATAGAATTTGGTTGTTGTGCCCTCATGATCTCTGCATTTCATTGTCATGCCCTTGCTCTAAAATTTCATTATCGTGTCATACCCTTGCTCTACAATTTCATTGTCATTTTGTGCCCTTGCTCTACAATTTCATTTTCATGTTGTGCCATTGTGATCTATGTGCCCTTGCTCTATGTTTTTCTTCAAGGGAAGAAGAGGTACATATGTAAAAAAAAAATTCCTTGCAAGCATGTATGTCTTTATATTTCCTTCTAAACATGTATTTCTTTATATATTCAAAGAGATATTTTTAAAGGTGTTTATTACATATATGGTCTAGCTACATACATATTCCAGAATCCAAATAATAAAACAATAAAACTCACTCAACCCATGCTAAGTGACTTACCTCAAGATCATTCACAAAAATAATGCAAACCATGAAAAATGGACCGAGTTTGCAAGAAAATTTACAAAAACATATCATAGCAGATATTTTTAGAAAGAAACAAGCCATAGCCCAGTTAAATTGGTCTAGTTGTTTATTAGCTAGGTTGATTACAAATTTCCATAGAATTGTCATTAGATTAGGTACAATAAAACGAACAATCAACTTTACCAAAAATGATCCATTTACATACATATTCCAAAATCTAAATAATAAAAAAATAAAACTCACTCAACCCATGCTAAGGGACTTACCTCAAGATCCTACACAAAAATAATGCAGACCATGAAAAATGGGCAAACTTTGCAAGAAATTTTACAAAAACATATCATAGCAAGTACTTTTAGAAAGTTAAATTGGTCTAGTTGTTGATTAACTAGGTTGATTAAAAAGTCTTGTAGAACTATCATCAGATTAGGTACAATAAAATGAACAATCATCTTTACCAAAAATTATCCAACTACATACTTATTCCATAACATTGGCCTCCACATCATTTTACTTATTGTACAATAACATCATAGGGATGGTGAAATTTTCAAATAGATGTAGAGAGTGCATTGTTGCATAGAAATATTGATTAGGATATCTATATGGATCAACTATAGGAAATTTTTTAGGAATTATATGGTTCTTGTAGTATCCAACATTCATTATATGGCCTCTAGCAATTCCATGGGACTTGGTAGGAGAAGTTGAACTCTTTTTCTCTCTCTCTAGTTTCACTCGTTGTCATTCCAATCCCATAGTTTACACTCAATAGCAAGCGGGAAACAACAAGAAGGGTATATTTTAACTTGGTATTATATGTAGATGATTTGGTCCTTACAAATATATCTTACTCTATGATTCAAAGTGTTCAGTGAACATTGATGGAGATTTTTGACATGAGAGATCTTGGGCATCTCACTATTTCCCTAGGATTGAGGTTGTTCAATATTTCCATGTAATTTTTATTTGTCAACAAAAGTGACTATTAGTCTCAAAATGGTTTTTGACACTTGAGTGCCAACACACTTAATCACTTTCTACATTGGAGCTGAGTACACCATGTATGTCGAGCCACAACATGAGCCAAGTTAGGGAAGCCTTCAGATGTCGAGTGATCTTCAGGTGCCGAGCATGATATAAGTGCCGAGTGACATTTGAGTGTTGAGTCATAGACGATGCCGAGCAATATAGAAATACAACAAGTGTCGAGTAAGCTAGTTTAATATAAGTGTCGAGCATCAGAGATCAGTAAGTGCTGAGTAAGCCAGTTTAATATAAGTGTTGAGCATCAGAGATCAGTAAGTGCCGAGCAACACATAATGCACATATGAGTTTGTAACATTATAAATTTAGATGTAAATCATTTTTATGGCCGACATATGATAAATCTCGAAGGATTAAAAGATAAGATCAAATCTTTTGTTTTTCCCATGCAATCAGCATGCAACCAATAAGAAAAATGGAGAAGGCATGCAACCAATTGTAAATGTGCAAGGAATAAGAGGGAAATAGAGATTCAATATGGATCATAGATCCATACCTAACCCTAAGTCTTAGAATGTCTTTATAAGGAAGATAAAATCACATTGAACCCTATGGTGGATGGACGAGGGTGTGCAAGGAAAACTAATTCTCAGAGTGAAGAGTATCAGATCATAGAGGATCAAGATCAGAAAAAGCAGATCAAGTGCCTGTATTCAGAAATTGAAGGATTGTAAGCTATCAGGTTTATTATACCTAATACTCTCCAGCAATTGTATAAGAAAGAAAATCCTATGGTAATAGATTAGCTTAGCAGCTATTTTGTAAATCCTATAAATAGGTGACAAAATCCTTCAGCAAGGTAACACTTCTTGTAAAGTTTTTGAAATCCTTTAACCAAGTCACTATTGATATAGTGTAAAGCTTTTAATAGGGCAGACCATCAAAAGTGGTTAAACCTTATTGCTGCAGTAATTTTTTTGGGTATCATCCCCACCCCAGTTTTACCTTCTTATTCTTGGAGGGTTTCTGGGTTACCAAAATCTTAAGTGTTTTTCATAATTGTGTGATATGTTTATATGCATGCAATTTACTTTCAGTTTTTTAAAAAAAAAGTTTTAATGGTCAAAGCATAGTACTTCTGATTCACCCACCCCCCCGCCCCTCTCAGAAGCATTATTCCTATTTGAATATTCCAAAAATTGGTATCAGAGCATCAAGGTTCTCACAAGAAGAAGTCTAACAACTTGGAGAAAAAGATCTAAAGATGGAAGTCTTCAAACTTGGGAAGATTATTGACAATCAAGTGATTGATGTGCACCTGGCTCTACACAAAGTAGATGAAGTAAGGGAGGAATTGAGAAAATCCTTGAAGAGAAGGAAGGATATAGCCATAGCTGAAAATGATATAAACTACAAGGAGATTAATACCACAAAACTATGTACCAATGGAGACATTAAAGAGTTTGATGCAGCAATAGAAGAACTGATGGAGAAAATCAAAGTTCAAGCAGACAAGATAAGATCTCTCAAGATGGAACATGAATCTCAGGCCATAATGTTATGTGAAATCACTGAAAAAAAGAAAAGAGTAGTTGAGGATAAAGTCATGATGGAAGATGACAAAAGAAATCTTGCAAACAGACTTGAAGAAAAATGTACTGAATTATCAAGGATCTCAAACATGCAGATGGATACACTTGCCCAAAAAATGAATCTTCATCATGAACTCAACATAAAAGATATTGAGATTTCTACTTTGAAGATGCAGAATGAATTGAATAGAGAAAAAAAGGTAGCAGAGAATCTCAAAAAATCAAGTGAAGCCATCAAATACTTTGAACAATTGATGAAATTTCCAAGATCAGCCCATGATACATCAGGACTTGGATACAACAGCACTAAAATTGGAGAATCATCAAAGAGTGTTGAACAAAGAAGTGACAAAGGTAAGGATTCTAAACCTAATTTGCATTACTGTAATAAAAGAGGGTATACTACTAATGTTTGCAGGAGTAGAAGAATCAATCAGACAAACACACCCAAAAACAAAAGTTATTGTCACAAGTGCAACATGCAAGGACATATGACACAAGATTGTAGATCCAGAGTTACAAGGACACAAAGATTTGATGGACATTGTCATAATTGTAAGAAGTTTGGACATAGAGCATTTGAATGCAAATCAAAGCCTATGTGGACATCAAATCAACAAAAAAAAACAAAAGGAAATGAAAGTCAATACCATTGGGATTACAACACCAGGTATAGCTGTCATTATTGTCAGGAATATGGACATATAACCCAGAATTTCATAAAAACACATTTCAGAGGGAATTATAGTAGGTGGCTAAGCCAAACCACATGTTTCAGTTGCCTAAAAACTGGTCACATTAGTAGAAACTGTCCTACAAGGTCAAAAGCACCAAAAATTGAATCAAAAAAGGGCAAAGAAAAGATTGATGAGGAATACATCAGAACAAACATGAAGAAGACATGGCAGAAAAAGAATGAATCAAGTACATCCAATGAAAGGGTCACTTCACCCACAAGGTCAAGTGATCATTTCTCATCCAATTAATCTCAAGATGAGTCTATGGGGTTGATACATACAGGGAAGTATCATACATCAGCCCTAAATCATGAAGAAGCAATGCAAAGTACAAATCTACATGAAACAAGATGCCAAGACAAAATTTTAAACGATGATGCTGAGCTATCTTTGGATGCAAAGTAAAATCCTAGTGGAAGCCGAGTTTCTAACAGCGACCGAGTTGATGACTGATGCCGAGTTAAGAAACTCCTATGGAAGTTGAGTAAAATAGAAATGTAGTGCAAGCTAAGTAATGTTAAAAATTCTTCATAAGCCGAGTTTGCAGTTGAGCATTTAATGCGATGGAAATAAGGTATATTATCATGATTTCAATCATTTTTCTTCACCGTGATCAAGAAGCAAAGGAGATAAAGAGCACAGAGCGACTTCACAACAGAGAATCCAATATTCCAAGTAGATTACAACCTCCTACAATGCATTTTCATCGATCTTGAGGTATTTTCATTTGTGTCGAGCTATGCAATTTCATATTTCTGTGTAAAAGAAACCCTAGTTTACATAAATGGCTTCGAGTTCCAAGAAAACCCTAGAAAAAGAATCGTTTGAAGTCCAGCTAGTGTCTAATGAGGTTAGGCAGCCTAATTTTTGCCCTATTCCTGAAGTGGCATACAAAAATGACCCAGCCAGAGCCCTTTCTTCCATACCCCCAAACATTGTCATGGTTCAGGATGTAAGAAGATGTTAAAATTGCAAGATAGGAGCCCTAGGAGACATGGAAATTAGACAAGCCTTTGCAAAGCTATGTGTCAATGGAGCATTAAAAGATGAATACAAAATTGTTGAAAGGAAGGGTTTGATACAAGTTTTAAGTTTTTCCACCGTATTCAAGAAAAAGTGGATCAGACTTGTATTGAGCAGAATTCATGATGGTAGTCTGTGGTTAGAAGATGTCCCTGTCAAATTAACAAAAAGAATAATTCATAGGGCAACTGGATATCTTACCCTAGATCGGCACAAGACCTTGAGAAGTGAATCCAAGGAGGTCATTGAAAAGAATACAGGTGCTCAATGGAACAAGACAGGAATGACTATTCATACCATTCAAGATCCTCTAGTTGAGTTTGCTATTAGAGTTATTGCCCACAAATTCTACCAATCCAGTAGACTCAACAGTGTGCCATGTATAGCAGTAGATGTAGGTTACAAACTGGTGAAAAAGGATCATACTTATGATCTTGCTAAACTGCAACTACAGCAAATAAATGAAAACCTAACAACCATAAGAAGGACAAAGGGTCCTCAATGTAAATTTGGAGCAATTTTGGTTTGTATATTCTTTTATTTTCAGAATGAGTTTCCTTCTTTTGGAAAAGTTACATGGAGGAGTGATAGGACTATCATATCCCAAATAAATGAGTATATAGAACAAATGGGAGAAAATTTTGATACTCTGATGACAAGCTATTTTGAGGATTTTAAGAAATCCATGAAGCAAAGGGTGAGGATACCAGTTTCCTTAGTAGAAAAATATATTAATGATATATGTTTCTTAGTTGATATTGACTTCACCTACATTCAAGCTGCAATTCCAAGGGTGAGATGGCTAAGGCCATTTGGTTATGAAATCAACGTTGATGAAGCATCTGCAGCAATAACTGCATTGTTGGAAGAAGAAACAAATAAGAGTGCCCCACATTTTGGCACTTATGATGTTGTAAGATCAAAAATAAATATGGAATTAAAAACTACCTCCACATTGAAAAAGAAAGATAAATTGATGAAGAAAATTAAGAAGCAATTTGGTGAAGGGGTAGAGGCTGAAGCTGAAGATGATGATGATGACAATGATGATGAAGAGGATGAACAAGAGCAAGGCCCAATGGAACTAACTCAAGGCCTAGGTGAAGACAAGGAGGAAGGTGTTGAGGAAGAAAAAACCAAGGAAGCACCAACCCAGGCCAAGCCAAAGAAAAGAAAGGCAAAAGATCAGCCTCTAGCTCAGCCCAAACCAAAGAAAGTTGCCATGCCATCACCCCAAAAGCCAACAACTAGAGTTGCAACAAGGGCCTTTACTCAAAAAGCTAAAGAGAAAGCAACAAAGAAGAAACCAATCAAGAAGACACAAGATGAGCCTAGGAAAAGAAGAAGATATGTAGCTCTACTGATGAAGAAGATCAATCTGAAAAGGTAAGTCATTCTTCAGTTGATATATTATGTAAAAAGATTGGAAATGGAGATTTAAGCAATATAAATAAAGTTGATTTCAATAAGTTCACTAAAGAAGAACATAATAGAATAGAGGAATCAATTTATGGAATGATGGCACAGTTCAAGTACACCCCTCTTGAACTAGATGGATAATTTCCAGATGAACTGTCAAAAATTGTAGAAGACAGATGGCATTTTTGTTTAAGAATAGAAAAGGAGATGAGAGAAACAACCCTAGCAAGCATACTGCTTGATTTGACTAAGGAGCAAATAGAAAAAGCAATCAAAAGCCACAATGCCAGGTTTACACCTAAATACAGGGCATTCTTCATTCTCCAAAACAAAATGGAAGATATTGTACAAAGAAAAACCAAATCATGGAAGAACTTGTACAAAAAGATTGAAGATTTTCTTGAAGAAGAATACAAGGAAGAAGCTTCTGCTCCACCAGAAGAAAGAAGAAAAAGGAAAGAAGAGAACATAGAAGTAGAGCAAGGTAGAGAAGAAAAGAAGGAAGAAGAAAAGAAACAAGAAGATGAGAAGAAGGAAGAAGAAAAGAAAGAAACAGAGGAGGAGACACAAAAGCAAACTGAAAAGGGAACAACTGAGGAAAAGCAGCAACAAGATTAGAGTGTGCAAGACACACAAATGTCGCCTTCTAGCCCTCCTCATGTACCTATCACACCTGTAGAAACAATAACTATATAGGATGTTCTTGACACTTCTGCTCAGAACATCAATCCATTAACTGTAGAGGATCTCAAAAGAATCCTTGACCAATCTACGCAACAAGCAAGATTATGTGCAGATCCAGTATTGGTCAGTATGGATGAACTACAAAAACTAGTAGAAAACACAATTAGAGATAAGGTGAATCCACAAGAACCACCATCCATCATCTCTACAGCTACTAGTGGTCAACTTCAAATGCCAACAGTTGTTTCAACAGGCATAGTTGACACCATAGTTCAAAAGCCAAGAGCAGCAGCAGACAAAGAAATAGAAAAAATAGGATAGACTATTACATCTGATCCTACAGCACAAACATAAGGTGCACTTCCTACAATTACAATAACTAATCAAGGTAGACAACAGGAGGAGAAAATAGAAGAAACCCCTAAAGAGTAGGAGGCAATACAAACATTGATAAATTTGCCTACCTCGGGGACTCCTTCACAAAAGCCTTTACAAATATCAACCCCAGGATCAAGATTTACAAATATTGCAAGGGTACTTCACTATGGAGACCTTGAACTAGATGAGGAGATAGTCATACCGAGTTATAACTCAAAAACAATAAACATTGATCAAATCAATAAGGTGCAGGAAGCACTAAATAGAAGAAAGAGGCAAGAGATACTCAGAAAGGAGTATCAACAAAAGAAAACAATGCATGAAATTAAAGATATATTTATGGAAGCTTTCAGTATTCAGTCACTAGATGAGTCAAAGCATATCATGGAACAATTATCAGATATTGTTGAACAGGTGACAAATGCAGACCTAGAAACAAATGCAAAACTCATGGAATGGTCTGAAAGAAAATTTCAAGGAAAATTTAATGAGAAAATATCTAGTGAAATAGCACTTTCTCAGATTGAATTGGCAAAGGTCATAGATAAAGTCAAAAAGGTACTTGAGAATATATTCTCACTATACAAAAAGTTGTGTGACTTTTCATATTTCACACAAGAGACCAACCAAAAGATAATGAGCTTGGAGAGAAATTTGAATATTTCTAGCATGTAGCTACCTAAAGGTCCAGCTCAAAGTACGAAGCATTTTACTCAGACGCTTCACACTCAGAAAGAGATAGCTGTATTAACAGCAAAAGAGGCCACCATCAAAGCCAAACTATTACAGCTCCAATCTTCTATAACCCCACATTTGGAAATCGTCCATAAAGAACAAGTCTATGCTGAAACTATTCTCAAGAAAGACCCTAATATTTCTACTTCAAAAGGACTTATTCATCTTGCTGCAGAGACTGACCTCCAGCATAAATCATTGGAAATTGCTTTGCATAATTGGGATGCAGCTCTTAGGATGATTATGGAGGTAAATAGCACATTTTTGGTGAAATATGGTCTTAACCCTTAAAACCCTTTGACATAAGTGTCAAAAAGGGGGAGATAATAAAAAAGGGGGAGACAAGATAACAAAGGAGGAGCGTAATATACAACATCAAATTTTGTTTACCAAGATAGCATTGATAATGGCATAATCAACTTAGGGGGAGTTACAATACTTTTGAGGTATATATATTATAAATTAACAAATTTTGATTAAGGTTTAAAAAAAAAAAACCTCTGTATATACCAAGCAGATTAGTACATGTACTCATAAGGTTAGTTAAGTGTTTTTGTCACTCATGTCAAAGGGGGAGATTGTTAGTCTCAAATTTCTTTTTGACACTTGAGTGCCAACACACTTAATCACTTTCTACATTGGAGCCGAGTACACCATGTATGCCGAGTCACAACATGAGTCAAGTCAAGGAAGCCTTCAGATGCCGAGTGATCTTCAGGTGCCAAGCAGCCTTCAGGTGCCGAGTGAAGATCAGGTGTTCAGCATGATACAAGTGTCGAGTGACATTTGAGTGTTGAGTCATAGATGATGCTAAGCAATATAGAAATACAACAAGTGTTGAGTAAGACAGTTTAATATAAGTGTCATGCATCAAAGATTAGTAAGTGTCGAGCAACACAGAATGCACATATGAGTTTGTAACATTATAAATTTAGATGTAAATCATTTTTATGGCCGACATATGATAAATCTTGAAGGATTAAAAGATAAGATTGAATATTTTGTTTTTCCCATGCAATCAGCATGTAGCCAATAAGAAAAACGGAGAAGGCATGCAGCCAATTGTAAATGTGCAAGGAATAAGCGAGAAATAGAGATTCAATATGGATCATAGATCCATACCTAACCCTAACTCTTCGAATGTATTTATAAGGAAGATGAAATCACATTGAACCCAATGGTGGATGGACGAGGGTGTGCAAGGAAAACTAATTCTCAGAGTGAAGAGTATTAGATCGCAGGGGATCAAGATCAGAAAAAGCAAATCAAGTGCCTGTATTCAGCAATCAAAGGAATGCAAGATATTAGGTTTATTATACCTAATACTCTCCAGCAATTGTATTAGAAAGAAAATCCTATGGTAATAGGTTAGCTTAGCAGCTATTTTGTAAATCCTATAAATAGGTGATGAAATCCTTTAGCAGGGTAACACTTCTTGTAAAGTGTTTGAAATCCTTTAACCAGGTCACTATTGATATAGTGTAAAGATTTTAACAGGGCAGGCCTTTAACAAGGAAAACCATCAGAAGTGGTTAAACCTTATTTGTGTAGTAATTTTTGTGGGTATCATCCCCACCCTAGTTTTACCTTCTTATTCCTGGAGGGTTTCTGGGTTACCAAAATCTTAAGTGTTATGCTTATGTGTTTTTCATAATTGTGTGATATGTTTATATGCATGCAATTTACTTTCAATTTTTTTTTAAAAAAAGTTTTAATGGTCAAAGAACAGTACTTCTGATTCACCCCCCCCCCCCCCCCCCCCTCCCCCCCCCCCCCCTCTCAGAAGAATTATTCCTATTTGAATATTCCAACAAGTGACATGATTTCAAAGGTTTGACATGCTTGATTTCAAGCCTACCGCCACACTCTTTCAACTAGGTATTGTTTTGAATACCAATAGCTCTTCTTTATTAGTTGATATTTCATTTGGCAATATTTAATACCTAACACATACTTGTCCTAATATTTCTTTTATGATTGATCTTTACGTGCTCAATTTTCTCATGACCCACATGAGTCAATGGAAAACTATCAAATGCATTTTAAGGTACATACTATTCATCAACTGACTCTTGCATCATTAGCTTCAAAGATTTAGATTGGGTTTGTGATATTGATGATTGGAAGTCTACTTCTAACTGTGTTTTTTATATTTATCTTGGTTTAGGCCTTATTGCAATTTTTTGCAAGAACTAATCTCTAATTTCATTATCATGTATAAAGGCTAAGTACAAAACAATTCTTAATAGTCAAAAGGTTTTATGGCTTAGTTACTTAATGATAGAGTTTCTCTTTTCTCCTGCTGGGCTCATTATTCTTTTGTGTGATAATTAGAATGCTATTCACATTTTGTGCAATCTAGTGGAGCATCAGAGGATTAAGTGTATTGAAATCCACATGTTCACTATATTTAACAATTGATTCAAGATTATATTCTCAACTTGGAGTACACATTTATAGACGAACAAGTTCTAAGAATCTTTGTAAAGCCTTTGGCATCTCCATGCTATCTTTAGTTGCATTTGATTATTTCAATGAAGGAATTTGTCTTTGAGGGGTCCTCTTGAGGCCTCCCTTTATTTTACATTTCATATAGTTACATCTCTCACTTTTGGATAGGATTTTTTGACCATGTGGTTTTGCTCCTTTTTCTTCACTTTTAGAGGCTTTCATTGTGCAAGGGTACTTAATAAGGTATTTTGTTGTTAGCACCTATTCATGCAATTCATGCTTAGAGAGTTTGAAAACTTGCATTAACTAATTTCCTACATGTTCAAGAATATCATTGTAGGCATTTTTATACATAATCAAGGACATGTTTGTATATTCATGCTCTAACTTAAGTTCACTTAATTGAGCCTAAATTCATAATATTGTAGTCTAGTTGGGCTCTAGTTTATACATTGTGTATATTTCTAACTTACATATCTAGCTCTATTATTCTATGAATTTAGTTTGAGTTATCTCTTCATTGTAGTTCATATTTCATATTATGACATTTTTTAAGGAATGAGACTCCCTATTTGAATTTTGTTCCCTCTATTTTTTGCTGAAATTTTATGTACCAAGATCTTACTTTGTGCATACTTTGATCGGTATAAGTATATGATGATTAGTTGCTTTAGTATTTCATGGAGCCCCATTGAACACACAAATTATTTATTTAGTTGAACTCCTTTTTGAGTTTTTTATTCATATATTTGCAACCACTTTCCTTAGTGTTATTCTAAGATGATATGGTCTTTTCTATGCATCATAAAAACATGGAGAAAGAAATTGAAAATCTATTCTAAATATATAACAATATAGAAAAAATACAACTGGGAGAAGCAAGGATTTAGGTTACTTGAAGATGGAGAAATAATTTTTCAAGTGAAAATAATTTGAAAAATCAACTTTTCCCAGCTAGCAGGATCATATACAGTTTTTCAAACTGATAAAATTGTATATTCAGATGCATCACTTGCATGTCAGGCATGAAGTGCATTCCCCAACTTATAATGAATGGTTGGACATAAAGGCTCCATACACTGGCCCAAAAATGAAAGCCACGAATGTTGAAGAATAACTTCAATGAAGAGTTGAGTAGCATTACCTCTAAACCTCTAAACATATTGAGAGACATTTTGTGGTCAACATTGAGGCCCTTTCAAATGATGATCAAATAGGGCCCTAAGGCACACAATGTCTTGGATATTAATTTGAGCACCCAAGATCATGATTAAGGAATTCAAAGTCATGAGGATGAACTAGGTGAGATCACCTCCCTAACATGGCTATCAAAGTGAATATGATGGGGACAAATAATAATAGCCCAACCCATTATGAGTTAGCGAGGTAGATCTAATATCAACACCATGTTCTTGCTTCTAAGCTAACAGTTCTTCAGATGTATTTTCTTGTAAAAGATTTTTTTTTTAACAACTGTAAAATCTTAGAAAATGCATTCTTATTTTCTATTACCATTGATGGGCTTCCCTTGAACAAAATCAAAATGAAGAGGCATAAACACACCAAAATTTTCTTTTAAAACCATATGTGCAGATATAAACATTAAGTACAACATGGCCAATATTTTTGCAGATATACACATTAATTACTCCAAATTTTTCTTTCAAAACCATATGTGTAGATACAAACATTAAGTACAACATGTCCAATATTTTTGTAGATATACACATTAATTCACCAAATTTTTCTTTCAAAACCATATGTGAAGATATAAACATTAAGTACATGTCCAATATTTTTGTAGATAGACGCATTAATTACACCAAATTTTTCTTTCAAAATCATATGTGCATAATACACATTAAGAAGGTGATACTCCTGATGCAAATGATGTTGCTATTGATCACGATGATGATGCTTCTACTGATCACAATGAGGAGGAGGAGGACGATGATGATGATTATAACCTTTTACTATTTATAATTCATATGTGATGCTAATATTTGATGTAATTTTGAGTATATGTATCATGAATTTTTTAGCTAACATAAGACAATTGATTTACAATTGTAGAAATGTGAAGCTCTTTCACGAGCATCCCACAAAGTCTCATGGATCATCAGGTATAATTCAGTACACCCCATAGAGATTAATGTCTTTTACCATTTGTAAAATATCTCTCTCATTTCCACCTATCTCTCTTATTTTTTGGAGTCCAGGTACTAGTGAATAGGTATTTGTCAGATTTGAAAGTGAGACATTTAGTATGTCTAATCAAGGAGATTGACTCAAGGTCAAAATATCATAAAGAAATTTAATAAGCGCATGAAATTTTTCCTTTTTCAAGAGAGGTCATGTTCATATGATGATGAGAGTACAGGTGACTCTGATGTGCCCTTTAGGTACAAACATCTATAGGAACAATGGGTCCCCAATGAACTTCCTCCAATAAACACTGATTTTTGTGTTAGAGAGAGGATATATCACATAGCACCATCCTCATTACATGGTTTGGGCCTATTTTCCTTGGATGGCATAAAGGTCTCTTACAAAAAGGTTGTTGAATTGATGGAGTATGTCAGATCTTGCTATCATTACAGTAGTTGGATGTATATTGTTAGATATTAAAAAAGTATGTGTAGGTATGCACTCACGAAAAATTATATACAACAAAACTTTAGTGAACAAATTTAAAAAGTAGTTATATACATTAATGGAAGGCCAAAACCATCACGAAATAATGTAGGTTTTATAAAAGTACACGACCTATGTCAACTAACAAGCGACCCAATTGCATATTTGAGGTGTGCAAGGGAAATTGCATATTTGTATGTGTCATAAAATAAATATGTGGAGGTGAAGAGCTTCTTATTTATTACAATTTAAATCGCATAGATACAAACAAAGCCACTATCATGGGCGAGGTGGTACGTACTATGCACATTTAAAATCTAATCCAACCAATGAAGATAAACAAACCATTAAATTTGTATTTTTTTTGCTAACTTAGAATTATAACACGTGTTTTAACATGTCTCAATGACTTTTTTTAGAAATGCAGGGCTACAGTATGGATCAACAACCATAGGATATGCATGGTGGTGATGGTTCTTCTTCCTGACATGTAAAACTCATTGTTATTGTACAAATTAGATACAAGAAATATGTTAATGCATATTTTTTATTATGTTTTATTATTCACTACTATTTTGGATTGATTTTAAATATAGAGCTAATAATATTGCTCTTGCAAATGAGTTTTGATCAGGACAAGAGAAAGGAAAAAGTAGTCCACGAGGATGAGGAGTCATGCCACAATGAGTTGGCTGAATTTACTATTGATTTTAATTTAGCCCTTGATCTTGTGGTTGCATTGAAAAAGTTAATTAATGATGTAGGAAAAAAATTATCACAAGTGGTATTAGCTCAACCTCAAACTCCTACAACACAAGATATGATTGATAGGTTGGTGACCCTAGTTTGCACAGATACAGTAAGTATTACTATTTTTTTTAATTATAAAAAAATTTCAATGACGGTTTTTATAGTATACTCTTTTATTTATATCTTTAAATAAAATGCATGTGTTATTTTTTCAGAGGATGTTAAGGATGCTAAGGGGTGATCCCCTAGAGGATTATACTTCAAGTGGTTCAAGTACATCACATGTTCTATCCTACACTTGTGTTTTTCTTGAACAATATTTTTTTAATAGCTCTAACAATCTTATTTTATTGTGCTCTAGCAATCTCATTTTTCAACTCCTATCGTTGATCCTTTGTTCACTACACCGCCTACTATAAGGAATAGAACCGAAGAGCCATTGTTGACTGCAAATTTGGCAACACGTAGCTTGGCGATAGATGCGGTGGCACCACCTATTAGTAAGTTGATTCCTCTTTTTCTCTCTCATTTTTCATGTGTTTATTTCACTTGAACTATTATTTCTTAGGGGGCATTTTGTAATATTGGATTCATTTTATGCAAGAGGTGATGAGGAACTTCCTGGGTGTTCCTGTGTTAGATGTACAAGAACATTAAAGAATTTTGATCAATTGTTTGTTAGCAATAAAGATGGTCTTCCCCTGAAAATACCCCAACTTTTAGGTACTTTAAAGGTTGATCCTTACTTTTACTATACAATCTTATACTCATAATCAAATGCACTAACCTCTCGTCTAGCCCCTTGCAATAACTACTAGTCACATTATTATTATATAGGGAATAATATATTTTATGAAAAACTTAATGATGAATGTTTGTGTATATTTGGGTCAATCATACAAATAGGGTATCATATTTTGATTTCATTGCTAGATCATGTTTCCTTAATTTGGTCAATTTTGTCAAGTAAATTAAAAGGTAGCTTCAATTCATTTATGAATCTAACATTTTTTTTTTCTTTTCTTAAAAGGTGGAATTTGCAAGTGAAAGGGTTAAAGGACTAACTCATTGATGTCATGACATCACTTTTTGGACTCCACATCTTTCAAAGACTTAGGCTCCCTGAGAAAGCAGGCCAATCTTTGAAGTATATTAGGTTCAATTATAGGACTCAAATGAAAAAAAAAAAAAAAAATCCTTGTTATCTACGCCTCCCCCCCCCCCATATTCCCATTATTGAGTGGGATAATCTTATAAAGGATGCCACTAAGATAAAAGCAAGAGATGATGGAGAACCAGTACCACCCAAGGAAAGAAGGTATATCATAATATTAAGAATGAAAATTATGTAATAATTACTCTTAATACTTATGTGATCTAACATATTTCAAACTTCACATAGGTTTCTTAACACATCGAAGGCATTCAAAGAAAAAAAAAAAAGCACGGGCAGCACAAGCTTAGTTCGGGTTGATATTCAAAACTTGTTGCATGAGTTTTAAGTATAAGTAAATGAAAAATTATATGCCAATATTTATAAATTGTAAACAATTTGGTTTTGATGAAATTGATTACAAAAAAAAATTCATGATACCAAGAAAAAATGTAGGCCATCAAGTTTTAAAAACAATCTTTGAAGACAACAAGAAATTAGGCTATGCAATGATGGCTAAATGACTCTAAGCAATGAGTGCACAAGGTTCTTCTGTTGGATTGGTTGATGAGGTAAATAATTCAATTGATTTTTATTTCAAATTGAATACTTTAGCAATTACTATATTTGATATTAAGTTCCAAAAATATAAGTTGTTATATTTGTTTAAAGTAAGGAAACAATGATTATATATTTGTTTAAAACTTTAAAATGAATATATTTATATGTATTAAAATGAATGATTAAGATTTCTCAGTATTTGTCTTGTATTTATATGTATATATTACTGATAAATGCACTAATTATTTACATTGGATTGAAGCCTGCCAATCCTGATACATTAGTCGAGCACTGTGGAGGCGATGATTTGAATGTGGATCCTAGTACTCAAGGTATATATTTTCTATTTGATTTTTTTATTTCTGAATTATTAATACAAGTAAACATTTTAAATTAAATTTGGTGTACTAATACAAATTTAACTATAATATGTGTTAGAATTATGTAGTTGTAAGGGATGCAAAGGTTGTTCCTAATTAGCATGTTAAGGCCCAAGCCAATGGAAAAGATGATGTGTTTGGACAAGGTAAAGAGAGCTACAATGTTCTTGAAAATCTTTAAAGACTCAATATTTTTAAATTTAACTCTTTTATTTGTTATTGCACAAGGCTTTCCTTGGCAAAGGATAGTGAGTGCATGTTCACAAGTGCAAAGAAATATTGATGACGACATGGATATGCCTCTGCAACAATATAGGAAAGTAAAAAAAAAAAAAAATTATTCATGTAACTTATTTGATAACGTTTGACATTTATGTATAGATGTTTTATTTATGTTCTATTGAATGTTCATGTGAATGTTCTAATTAATCTTATGTTTCAATGTTAACATGAATATTTTAATGAAACTAATGTGTTATTCAATGTTATCATGTGATAATTCATGAATGTTACATTTTATTAATAGAATGAATGAATTTTAGATGTTAACGGGGATTTTAGATGTTGGGGAGGGGGGGGTGGGGGGGTGCAAATGAACTTCCACCTTCACATGGTTAGCCTTGATTAGTACATAATATTAAACTATTTTTTAAACTAAGTAAAGCTCAACATTAACCTATGATTGAATGACAACTAACTATGTGAATCTCTTGGTTTCAGGCAATGCAGCAGGACACCATAGTGAAACTCATTTATTTATGAAATTTAGTTGCAATGTATGAATTATTCGAAAGAATGGGTTACTATGGAATTGCCTTAACTTATTCCTCTCTAAGGTATTTTATTGTTTCCATTTATCTGCAATCATGTTTAATTGCATTTGATAACTTTTGTTGTGAATTGGGAGGCATGAAGAAGAATTTGAATATTGGAAATAAATGATATTAGATCATTCTAAAGTATACATTGATTCATGAACTATTCTCATTATTTATTTTGAGTTTGGTGATATGTTGAATAATATTATAAGGAGGAAGCAGAAGATCCTAAAGTCTAGTCAAAGATTTGTCAAGTCAAAACATTGCCAAATTAGAAAAGGAGGCCACCACAATACGTCGTGTATTTGAAACTACGTTTCATTCTTTTGATAGTGAGAAACACTAGTCCCTTCAGAATTGACTCACACTATGTGTTCTACATGACATGCAATGCTTAATGGAGAAAGTAGGTAACATTTATAATCCTTGTTCAAATTACAATATGCAAAAGTCAAAATTCGCTAGCTATATCTCTAGCTAGGTTTATATATGATATCTAATGATTTGAATTTTGAATTTTACTTTCAAAATACTTTGGTTAAATTATAATTTATACGTGAATATGTCAATTTGCAAGTCATTTTAGTCATTTTCTATTGTCTATGTTCATTAAACATCTCGATCATAAGAATGTTGTAACACTAATGAATGTTTTTAGAAACTTTGGCCAATGTTGAAACTTCAAATTCTCATATATTTGTAGGGATTATGGTGAATTCCTCATTGAATTGGTGCTTAGCCAAGAATAATATTAGAATGCTACAAGATTATCACGCTTCACAGAAAATCGTAAACATTTACTTGGCATTGCTAACATCAATGACATGTTATTATTTAGTGTGTTGGAAGACAAACATTTTCATATTTCTTTAGAACTCGACAACTAACATGCTTCCACACAATAATGGCATCTTATTTGGAAATGGTTACTCAACTGTGTGATTGTGACTTTGTGAATAAGGTTGAGCTTGATTCTTCCTTCATCATAGAATAGACTCATTGATTACCTTCTTTGTCAAGCAAGAACCGAAAATTCTAATGTTCCTTATGTTAATTAATTCACACACACTTCATAGGAGGGTCTAATCATATATTTCCCAACCTCATGGTTATTCGTCCTACGCCTAGGTTTCTCTGTGATCTTGCCTACTATTGTTTGATTTTGGAGCATAGTCATTCTCTCAAGAAAGAGCAAAAAATAGTTGAGATAGCCAAGCTTGTATCGAAAAATGTCAATAGACATTATTTCAAACTCCATAGAACCTGCCATCATAGAAGAGGTATCTCTCTAAATAAATCTTATCTTTCTCTTAACTAGGCTCTAATACCATGTTAAAGATCCCATTTAAGATCAGAGTTCTGATTATTTATCAAGTTTGAAATCACCAAATACCAAAATGAGAGAATATTAATAGATTTCAATATCTCTCTTAGCTTTGAGAAATTGGTATAAGTATGTTAAAGATCCCATTTAAGATCAGAATTCTTATTATTCATCAAGTCTGAAATCACCAAACACCAAAATGAGAGAATTTTAATAGATTTTGATATCTCTCTTAGCTTTGAGAAATTTTATAGGCAAATGTTGGAGAAGATTAAACAAAGAGTGGTGTGTTTCCTGTCACCATATATATATATATATATATAAGCTTGAAGAAGAGATGTCCAACATTGTACTTGTGCCCTTTCCATATGATAATTGAGACATTTTCAGTCCTTGGGATACCACTTTCTCCATTGGCTAGGTATTGAAATAAGAGTATTACATTCTGATATTTAGTTATTGTGTTGGCCTCTGATATTTCTAGAAACAATGATTCTTTTGTATCTAACATATACCAAACAAATCACAACAATAATGGATTTGATACCAATATGATGCAGAGGGGATTGTGGTTTAACTAACCAAATACATTTTTTCTTAACAAGGTCTTAACGACCATCCAATAGTCTACTTGTTAGTGGCCTTCCTAAGGTATCTAACAAGACAATCCAACAATTATTGGTAGAGTTACAAACTCTCCAACCTAACAAACCTTTAATCGTATTCCTTCCCAAGGAGTACCTTTCCACAAGTGCTTTACTAACTAGGATATAATCAAATTATAATTTATCATGGAGAATGAATGTGTTTATATGTTACTTAGACCCAACATGTAACCATAGATACTTTGATTTTTGTCCACAAAAAAACCCAACAATCCAATTTGTTGCAGTAAGGGCTAAAAGAGACATGATAAAATTGGCTGTCCTAATGAGGTATTTGAGTTTTTTCTCCTACAAATCCTAAATGACCCCCAAATTAAATTGCATATTTAGAAACTCTTTTCAGGCTATGAAATAGTATCAAAGAATGGGAATTTAGTTTTTCTCCTAACTCCCTTCAGCTAGATTGAGCAATATTAGGCCTGATTTGCAAATTTAGGACCAACTTGCTCTGTAGAATACTATTTAAAATACTCCCTACACATCTCTATTACTAAGGACAAAATCCTATACCCTTGATGGTATGATTTTTATATGTTTTCATTGCTGGTCAAAACTTTTATATTATGTTGTATGACATAAGGAGAAGTGTTTTAGGTTACAGTAAAAACAAGTTTTAAAGGGACCCGAAACCCTTTACAAGAAACTAGAGATAAACATTAAGCACCACTAGGTTTTACAAGGACCTGAAACCTGAAGAAAAGATAAAACCAACACAAAAAAATATGTTTTATAAGGACCTGAAACTACAAGTTCAAACCAAATAAAAGTAACTACGTTTAACAAGGACCTAGAATCTAGAGTTTTAAACAAGCTAGAAAACAAAAAGCAAAACTAGGAAAACCATACAGACTAGCAACTAGCACTCCAGCACCTACAGCAGCTCTTTGATGATATTTGATACCTCTTTACCTACTTCTTCCATACTCTAGATAATTTCAATCAAAGCTATAGCAAGAGCCTCAAGAGCCTCAGTGACCATTTTCCTCATGCTCTGCTTAGTTCTCTTACTAGGTCCTCTTGGACTCCCCATCCCAACATTATCTCCTCATTGCTCTTCTTACCCAGACTAGTCATCACTGCACATAAACTAGATGTAACTTGTTCCATTCATTGCCCACTTTCCTTTATTAAGTAACAGATCTCCTTCTCATATTGCTTGAGCTTTTTAGGGATGTTTGCAGTTTGTATTTCCAACTGAGCTCTTGTGGTACATTCATAGTTTAGCTCTTTCTGCATAATCCCCACTTTTTTATTGAGTATCATGATCTCATCGTAAAGCCAAGAATTTCCTTGAAGGGAAGCCTCTGCTTTGATCTTAGCAGTATGAAGGAAGGATAATTTTGCTTCATGAGACTCTTTTATGCCTTCATCATCAGCCCTAATCTTAGAATCAATTGCAGTGGTAATAGTATTGATATGGATACCAGTGTTGATACCCTGCTTCTCCATCCTCTCTTTTTCCTCTTTACTTGAGCGAGCTATTGTCCTTAGCAGCAAGATCTTTCTCCTCATTTTCCTTACCAATGTCCTTCTCCATTTTCTCCTTGTTGTCATTCCTCTTTAGACTCTTTTTCTCTTCATCCTCCCCCAGGGCTTCCAGCCCAATATTAGAATCAGTAATTTTGTCCTTGCTACCTTCCACATTATCTTTACCAATCGACACCAATTTTCTCCCAAAATATCCATCCAAGTTGGAACTAAGGTCCCCCATTTTCGTTTTGTCATCATTATAAAATTCTCAAACTCTATGATTTGCTCCATGTTTTTCTTATTACTCTCCCGTTTGAAACCCTTTTTCTTGCTATCACTAATGCCCTCCTCACTTTTAACCTGAATTATCTTAGAATGAGGATCATTGCTAGGTACTTTCCTCTTCTTCTCCAAAACCAAAGAGGGTTTAATGGCCTTACTTTTACATAAATTTTCTATAAGTAAAATTAAACCTTCATGTAGCACAGGATGGGAATCTTTCTTCCTATGAGCATAGAGGCTTTGAAGCAGAGAATACTTCAAGTAAAATGGAAAAGAGATCATATCTTTATGCCTAAAATGATTTAGAAAAATAAAGTGAAATTTATGAACTCTCTTTGCTCTACCATTAAGAATAAAATACTCATGGATACATGACAACTTGTCCCTCCAGATGACCTTAATTTGTTTCAGGTCGTATAATTCACCATTTTTCTCCAAGTTTTTCTCTTCAGCTTCCGTCTTTGAAAATTTCTTAAAAGCCACGTTCAAGGTACTAGTCTCCTTACTGAATTTTATCCCTTCCATGGGAAGCCTTGTAAGCTAAGATATAAAATCTTTAGTCAAGTTCACTGTGACCCCATGCAATGTAACCCTTTCTTCAATCTAATATTTGAAGAAGATCTCAGTAATGTTTGGTTTATACCCATGGAGTCTCTCAATGTAAGTCGTAACTTTCCCCTTCTGCAGAATCTCCCACACAAGAGCATTTGCCATCCACTCCCTACACCTGCTCGGTTCTTTCTTTCTTGGTTCCCCTCCCATCTCGTGTTCTTTACCCCTACCATTCGCCTAAGAAATGGAAACCAGAAGAAAGAGTAAAGTTTTTATGATTACTGAGGAACTTTTAACCTTACATGTGTGCCGACAACAAATCATAATAGCACCAAAGTACTTCCTAGGGAAACTCATACTATCCTCCATAAACTTGTCACTCCCCTTAATAAATTTTTCGATCTTAGGAAATATTTCTTTCTTTACCATGTGTCTTGTCACAATTAGCTATAGCCGTCAGCTCCACTTCCTTGCATAGGTCAACTTACCACCTCAACTTTCTTTCCCTATAGACAACTTGGTTGACAATCCAATCATAAACTGAATTTCCCTCTCGAAATATATGAGTGAATAAAACCTTATCAAATTTATTCATAAGATTTTAAATTTCCAACATACTTCCCTCAATAGTCCAACTAACTAGGCTCTTATTATTAAGTATATTAATAATATTGAGCAAATCTCCTTCCAACCAAAGATTTTGATAACAAGAATCTACTCCCATCCTCATAGTATACAAAGCAGTTGTAGCCTCTGCTTTATGGCTAGTGGATTGAATCCAAAAGCAAAAATTAATATTATAGATTGTAGAAACACATTTAGAACAAATTATTCACCACTTCAACCCTGGCATCAATTGTTAGTCCCTGCCTATATATAGGGAACTAATGTTTCGAGTTGCAATACACAATTAAATTGTATACTTAATCTAAATGAATTCCTAAAGTTAAAAAACAGTTTTATTTATAAATTAATTTTCAATCATTAAGTTCTATTTTTTTATTGGGCCGTTTCAATTTTTATAGGAGTAATATCAATTTATTGATCAAAAAATTGCCAAAAATAAATTTCTAGAAACTTCTCTCAAATCCTCAAATTCTTTTCAGATATTGAGAAACTCTCACTGATTCATTCTACCAACCATCTCTACATTGGGCGGCGTTAGATACCCCTTTCCATGAAGGATTGCTTAGTGTTAAGTCAAGACCAAAGTATGTTAAGAGTTGCAGATGCCAGCAGGTGGTATAGGATGAAGGGAGTGGATAATTATCAAGCTAAAGGGTCCAATGAAGAAGGATTCCTGCTATAGAAGAGCTCTTTAGCATGAATTCTGCTACAAAAGAATCATGCTAAAAATTGCCAAAACTAAGTTCATCCACCTATTGCATTTGATGGATTCATGCAGGAATCTACCGATTGCCTATGAAAGTTGGTTGACAGCTTTCTGAAATTATGTGGTTACCAAGCCCTTCAAGCCAGGGGTGCTCTACCTCTGCCTCTTTCACAACCAAACAACCAAATAAATTTTCTCTGGAAAGGCGTCATAGTATCTCACGCGCCCCAACTTTGCCAAGCTTTTTCAGTTGGATAACATACGATGTGCGCCATGCTAATGAACACAATCTTGAACTAATCTTGTTCCGGTGAAGCTTAACAACTTGATTAAGAATGTGGAGCAGAATGGCTGTGTTGTGTTGTATGGGAAACTAGTTCTGCACACTCTTTACGATATTGGAGGACGTTGAGACTAAGTCGGCAGTGGTTCTTTCCATAGTTTGTGCAGATCCCCGATCATGTAATCAATCTTTTGTTAAAAGATAATATCCTATAAATGGGAATTCGACAGTAAAAGAGCCCATGCTTATCCAACCAAAAAGGCCCTAAATTTGAACTGGGAGTCCTCCTTTGTGACACGACCCTAACGAATTCACCATATTCATCATCTCTTCTGGCTAATGTTGTGGCGAAGCTCTTTGGCAGAGGAAAACCTTGAAGCCAACTCGCTGCAATTGTCCTTAGTCACCCATGTGTTGAAGCGTCTCACATGATAGTCTCGGGATTTTCTAACGTACAGAAATGTAGACAATGTTTTCATTATTCTGCAAAATGATCTTACTGTTGGCTCTTCAATTGTTGCCCTTCATGGAAAACTAATTTCTTATAGAAAGAAAAAGAGAGAGCAAATATGTTTTCTTGACAAATTCCAAGACTCGCTAATCTTGGCACAGAGAAAGGCAAGGTGTTTCCCTCAAGGTGTTTATTATTTCCTTGACAAAACCAAGGTCTCACAAATTGAAGCCACCATTTCAGTGAGCCAACAGGGATTCCCGGGCGACGCTGCGAGAAGTTACTAGAATTAAGATAATGCGTTCACATTTGTAGATAGTTGTTCTTGCTCCTAATTTTGAGATTCCATATTTTACTCATAATTATCCTTTGTCACACAATCATATTTAAGTGTGCTCAGGTTGGAGTAGTATTGGGATGGGTGACCTCCCGAGAAGTCCCGGTGCTTCACCGCTATGAGCATCACCTAGACTCAATGATTGCTAAGTATTACATTTATTCTCATGAGAGATGGATTCATGTTGAATCACTACTCATGAAACATCGGTCAATGAGTTTGACTCAAAATCACACAGTTAAATCTTGATAGCAATATCACAATTTGACTTGTTGTGGAAATTATCTCCTACTTATCAATTGATGAGCTTAAGGGGCTTTCTAATGAACGCTTCATAAGGCACAACACTTGGTGAAGGTTTTGCAAATTTGGTTGCAAACTTTGGGTTTAACCATGGAGGAAACTCCATAGTTAAGCGCGCTCAGGTTGGAGTAGTACTAGGATGGGTGACCTCCAGAGAAGTCCCAGTGCTTCACCCCTGTGAGCATCACCTAGATCCAATGAGTGCTAAGTGTTCCATTTATTCTCATGAGAGATGGATTCATGTTGAATCACTACTCATGAAACATGGGTCAATGAGTTTGACTCAAAATCACATAGTTAAATCCTGATAGCAATATCACAATTTGACTTGCTGTGGAAATTATCTCCTACTTATAATATATTCAATCAAATATGAATGCCAATTAGATACATAATATATTCAATCAAATATGAATGTCAATTAAATGGTAATCTATATTTTTCACAAATCTAAGTCAAATATGAATTCCACTTAAACAAAAATCTATATTTCTCTCCAAATTAAGAAATTATTTCTTTTAAATTAAAATTTTTTTATGACAATAGAAAAAATAACTACTTACACATCAATGTTTAAACTACTGTCAAATATATTATAAGTAATTTTTTGGAAAATTTTAAACTAATGTAAATATTAATCCAATTTTATTTACTAAATAAATATAGTTTTAATTGTAAAATTAAGAAATTTATATCTTTTCATATGACTCATTTTAGAATCTACAAAAGGTATGTACATTTTATTTAAAAATAATTTAAATCAAATTGTAGATATTAAAACTAAAATTCATTAAATCTAGATACAATGTGATCTTCAGTTTAAAAGTATAAATCTAATCTTTCTATTATGTTTTCTATGTAAATCATTAGAAATTTTATAAATAAACTAGATTTTATTCATTTTTAAAAATTGTCCAATTCATATTAAACTTTTACAAACAAACTATACTCACAAATTGTCAGTTGCTATCTTCCTAAATGCATATTTCTAGCAATTCAATGTTATATCATTTGCAATAAAATTTGTCAATGAAAACTCTATTATATAGAAATGTAAACTCTATTCTATAGAAAATGTTTGCTAACCTGACACCTACACCTAGTGCATTGATATATTCAAAAGTGACTTTAATGCTTATTTCATAACCAAAGAAATAAAAATCAATCTTTATTTTTTAGCAAAAGACAAGGACTCTAGCTCTTTCAGAGCTCTTGTTTTAATTGTTTTTACTTTAGTATATCTTTAAACATTTGCACATACCCAAACACCATTGTCATTTTGAATTAAGATCCACAAGGAGCTTTCCCTACCTTAATAACAATCAATTCTATATAGCTCGTGGCAGGATTGATTGTGAAGTTGTTAGTGGAGAACATGCAGAATATCAAGTGGAGGAAACCATCGTCTCCCCCTATGCGACGTGAACAAAGGATTGCTAGGAATTGGAAACTCGCAGAGGGATTTGCAGAGGTTGACAATTCTAAATAGCTCACCAAAGCAAGGACTAAATGGTGCCCTCCCAGAGAGAATTGAGTTAGACTAAACTTCGACAGTGGCGAGGCGAGATGTTGCTACGGGTAGAGGTATGGTGAGAGATAGTGCTCGTAAAATGTCGTTAGCATTTGCTAGTAATCTGGGTAAGGTTTCTAGTAACGTGGCTAAGGCTATGGCTCTCCTTTGGGCCCTGAAGTTGGTCATTGGTGTTGGGTGGAAGAATGTGGAAATTGAAGGGGACTCGATGGTTATCTTGGATATTGTGAAGGGTCTTACAAAACCGAGATGGGTTTTCAGGGGGGATGATTGAAGAAGTGTGGCATATGTTAACGTTCCTCAAGTAGTATGACTTGCAACATATCTACCGGGAGGGAAATGCAATGGGTTTGAAGATCCATGGCTTACGATGTTGGAGAGAGGTTGAGGTGTTACCAAATTCGGTAATATCTCTAATGACTAAAGATAACCCCTCATGATTGGGTTTATGTGGTGCGAAATCATGGTATATGGTGACAACTTAATGGTGCTAAGTTGGCATAAGGGGCCATGTCGAAATTATGAAAAGATTACTCCCAGTAATAAAGATGTGAGGATCAAGAGGGAAAGGCAATCAAAGTATGATTTGGGTGTATATTTTATGATTATTTTATTAATGAATTCATATCTACTTCCGAGTAATGATTCAAATTTCAAAAGGTGTTGGGTTCAGGATGATGAAACACTAGTACATTTGGGCTCATTTTTTGACCTTTATTGGTCAAAATTTTGACCCATTTTTCGACCAATCTTCAACCAAATTCGACCAACGAATTGGTCGATAATTTTTCGATCAAAAATTTGGTGAACATACTGGATGGTCAAAATTTTGACCAATACATTGGTCGAAAAATGTCCAGGTTGTTGAGCCATTTTGTACCATTCATTGGTCGAACTTTTGACCAATGCTTGGTAGAAATCTGTGGGGCATTGGTCAAAATTTTGACCAATGCATGGTGGAAAACTAGATGACACTGGTTGAAAACTTTTTGGTCAAAACTTCGATGAATACGGTGGTCGAAAAATGTTGTCGTTGTTAGCGCATTTTCTGCCATTCATTGGTTGAACTTTTGACCAATGCTTGGTAGAAATCTGTAGGGCCCATATCATGGACAGCGATATCATGGACCCACTTCCCGTGTACTAGGTACAAAGATTTTTTATTGTGAGATCGAGCCAGGATCAAAGGGTGGTGTTGACTCGCTATGAAGAAGTCCTCGAAAGTTAAGTATAGCGAGTTAGCGAGTGTGGCCCACTACTGTTCAAGTAAAATTGTTGTCCACAAGATCAAGTCTGGATCGACGACGCTCGTTGACTCGCTATAAAGAGATGTGCAAAAATTAGGTATACCGAGTTAACAAGCAATGGACCCACCATCGTGTTCTTAAAGGTTGTTTCAATTGTCTACCACACGATTAAAGTAAGATCAGTGATCATCGCTAGCTCGTTGTGGAAAGGTGCTCGAGAATTATGTATAATGAGTTAGCGAGTTGATGACACGTGTGTGTAGTCATGCATGGGCCCGATTTGAAGCGCCAGCCTTGAAGGAAAGGTAGAGGGGGAGGTGTTTTATTGGCTTGACTGCCAATGTGTTAAGAAGAAAGCTGAGTCAGCTTAGTTGTAATTTCCAGATCGTAGGATTTTTCAAGGATCAACGGCACAAGTTTAAAAAAGAAAGTGTGATGCCACTCTATTTTTCTGTTTGGCGCATTTATGATAAGTGAAAGCTTCGCGTGTGGGATAAATAGAGAATAACACAGATATTTTCATTAATTCCAGTCCCACGCGAACAGAGATTGCAAATTTTCTGAGCACAAGAGCCTGATTGATTATGTCATGTTAAGCCTGGTAAAGACGTGAAACTATTCTTCTATCGTTCGAGAGAAATTTTAGAAGTTCAGAGAAGAACAAGTTCAGCAAGTCAAGTAAGTACTCATATTATAACATCTGTGGCATTCCAATTCTCTCAATACTGTCAAAATGCCTCCTAAGAAACCATTCTCTGGGCAAATTAATTATATGGATAGGAATGTCCACGATGATTTATTAGAATTACTCCCAGAATCTACTGTATAGCCTGCACAAGTTAAAAAGTTAATTTCCTTTAACCCTAGGCTTAAAATTGGTGATGGCCTATATGACAAGGGGAACTGGATTAGGGATGCAACAACTACTCAAACTGGCCTTATCTTGTTTAAAAAGTGGTTTTCAAAAAGAAAGTTGTTTTCCCCGCATTCTAATGTCTAGAATTTTGATTTGGGAAAGTTAGTAGTCCCAAGTGTTTTCATGGATAATGATTTGCTTGAAGCCATTGCTAAGAATTATGACCAAGCCATTAGGGTTGTAAGAAGAAAGGATGGTCTGGTCTCGATTACTCCTGAAGAAATTAGAGAGGTTTTTCACCTGGAACCATTATTAGACTACCATGTGCAAATCAATCTGCTAGAATTAGAAATTGAATATAAAGCAAAGAAGGATGTAATTAGGGGAGGTGCACTATGGGCACATATTGGTACAATAGGAACTTTGCCAGTAATTACTGCAGCCTCTAGAGAGCCTTTTAAGAAGAGTCTTTTCACTTCCCGGGTTGTAGAGATATACAGGACCTTATGCTGAGTTTTTGGTGAAGATGAACAAGAATTTATGCCCATTGGTTTCATGTACATGATGGTTCAGATTGCTTCCTTCAGTAAAGATGTTATTTTTTATTTTTCTTCCTTTTTGGCTGAAGAAATTTACATTGGTTTAGTTGGGATTGCAAAGGGCAAGGTGGAAAAAACTTTTGGTCACTACTCTCTATTAATGCATATGTTTTTGTTCAAAGGAGTGACATATTTTGGTAATGAGATGGAACTAAACAGAGAGGAGAATGGGGAAATACTGCCAGTCTAGTTGTGGAGTGTAGATATGACCTGGGATGCAAGTAATGCTAGTTTTGTCAAATTTGATAGATATTTTGCTGCTAAATTGAGATGCCTCATATTGAGTGACAATCCCAGAATCCCTAGGGTACTAATGAGTCTCATCAGGCCTATGGATAACCCCCATGACTTGAAAGTTTCGCATAATTGGGGAGATGTCATCCCCTACCCTATTTCTACTATTTTTAGAATCTATGGTTTCAAGGGGAACCCTCATGTTTTTCCTTACCAAGTTCCTTTGAAGGTGGGAATGGCTGAAGTTTTATGACAGTTAGGGGGAGTGGAAGAAATTTTTTTGTTGAAAAGGCAATTAGGGTCAATTTTCCCTACCTGCACAGTGGCCCATCAGTTTGTGATTACAAAAGGGGGATGGATCTTTTTGCATAAAATTTTGGAGCAGTATATGATGGTTGTCTCTCATACCCATTTTTGTGATTCTGAGGGATTTTTCAATCAGATGTTGAGGCATAGAATCAAGTTGGGACCGGTCAAGCACAATTCTTATTATCCAGAGGATATTATAAGGAATGAATTCTCATTGCAGGAACACGAAACTAAAAAGGAAAAATGGAGAGTTTATTCCTGGGTCTTAGAATTCATTCATTGTTTTGATAATAAATATGATCCTTTGGATAATGCTATTACAGAGGCTAACAAAATAAGTAAGCTCATGAATACCTTCCCTGAAATAATGGAGGTCATGAATGAAAAGAAACATTTTTTTATTGATTCATATCCTGATAAGGCCAAAGAGGTCATGAGGAGGTTGGCTTTCACTCCAAATGTGAGAACTGATAAAATAATTGTACAAAAGAGGCTCGGATATACTATAAGTCAAAATAAAAGGGTTTCTATAGACAAGGGCAAACAAATAATAGGATCTACGAGTATAGCCCAAGAGGAGAGACCTGAAGAGCCTAGTCCTAAGAGGCAAAAGGTGATGACAGAAGAAAGGCCTCAAGATGAGGAATATTCACCCACCAGTCCCCTTTGAGGATTGGAGAAGAGCAGCTCACTGGTGAACAGGTTGAACAAATGGGATCACATGAAGATATTTTTATTACTCAAGCATAATTAGATGAGGGTAACCCTCCAGAACTTCCTCTCCCAAGTTTGGATCTAACAATAGCTGATTATAGAGGCAGGGAGTTGGACCTTGTATTAGAGTAGGCAAGTCATCAATTTTTGACTGATGACAGTTTTGTGAAATCAAGGGCTTTTCAACAGTTTGCATGGAGGACAAACATGAACGTTTTCGAGGAGAAATATAAAAAAATGAAAACAGAGCATCCAAAAATGGATGAAACTTCCATGCAAAACCAAATTAAAGAAGAAATGATGAAGGAATTGTAGAATATAAGCCCTGAGGAGGGGAGGAAAATAATAAAGGCATCTAACATTTTATTGTTTCCCAAATGGGATATTGTAGATGCATTAATTTTCAATTCTGTTTCAAGTAGATTGGAGTTGCAAGACCCAAATAGAAGAGACTTCCAAGGCACTTCATTCATTGAAGATCGAGCTGCATTGGTCAGTTGGTCGTTGAGAAAGGGATCTAGAGCCACACCATCACAATTACATGAGTCTGGGTTGATGGGAAATATACTTGTAAGAAGGGTTGCTGACACTTCACATGTACAGGCAACATATTGGAATGTGGATTCTTCTAAGTTTGTGTTGGCCACTGCTAAGAAGGAGGAACAGGTTATGTCTGAGTTACAGAATAAATATGAAACACTTCTTGAATCCTATAATAGGGAGGTAAAAAGGAGAATTGAACTTGAAAACAAGGCAATGGGAAAATCCACAAGGCCAAGAATAACATACCCTCGTCCTCCAGTGGAACCTTTTAAATTCACCCCCCTTGTAGAGATACTAGACACACCTCAAAGGCCTGAATATTATACAGTTGAGGAATTTGAAGAAGAGAAGAGCAAACTATGGGCCTTACATGTAGAGTTAAATATGCACTATGAGGATAAGCTTAGAAAGGCTCTAATGTATTTAGCAGACAAAATTGAGTGGCCCTTATTCTTTGATCAGTTGGTAAAAGTAATAGATATATGGGAGGAATTGAAAACTCATGATGATACCCTGAAGCCTATTGTTAATAAATGGGGAAGAAGGGAAAAGGAAATCACCCTTCTATGTTATTCAGTTATAAAGTCTTCCCATGACCATGTTGAAAAATTGTATGATATTGCTAATGACCTATCAGATTTTGATAATAGGAGAGTTGCTCTGCAACTGAAAATTGTTTCTTATTTGAATAAGTACAAGAATCAAAAATTTGATCTATTTCCTTGTGCCTTGGATAGAAAGAAGAAATTGAAAAATAAGGAAGAGTGGAGTAAAGAATTGGATGACCTTTTCTGCACAAGGATAAATAAATTTATTAATGAAAAGGGGCATGCCTGGTGGGCCACCACGACAAAGGAATTGGTTAAAGTCCAATTATTTTTTGATTCTTTGAAGCAAGAATTTGTTGGTTTTGAAAAGGAGGCTGGTTATATTTTAAAAAAGAAAAATTATATCGTACAGTTCAGGTGGCCGGATGATATACAATTTGAAACTTAGATGACAGATCTTCTGTTGGATGAGCGGTTAGAGGAGGACAGTTCAAATGATGATGAGAAACTAGAAGGCAAGGTGCAGGTTATTGACACCTTTGCACCAGAACTGAAAAAAGAAGAAGGGGAAAAGGTAATAATTCCTGCTCAAGGTGAAAGCAGTGAGAACCCACAGGAGAAAACCGATTTGGAGGTATCACAAGATCATCCTTCTTTGGCCAACTTGGTAGCCACGTATTCTAAGGAGCTGAAATAATGAGAGACAAATCAGAAGTTGATGATTCACAACAAAAACTGGAACGGGCCTACCTAAAGGAATATTTGATACGCCTGGCATTCTGTTGTGATTGTTTTTGTCTTTTGTATGATGCTTTGTTCCTTGGACACTTGTCAGATCACAATTGCCCTTTGCTTGTTGCAACTCATGCTATATAAATGAGTTTTCAAGGCATTGTGATGGTCTGAGACTTGTGCAATTTTTAGTTTCTTTCAAGAAGAGTACATATTCATTCGGTCCAATAGTATGCAGAGGTTTTGAGTTTGCTTCCATTGTACTTTCTAATAAGAAAATTGAAATGATAGAAATGGCAATCTATTCTGGGCATTCAATTGGTTTTCTATTGGTTATTGTATTAGTCATATGAAAAGGATAATACAAAGGGGTATTTACACTATATCTGTGGATCATCAATTTCTATCTCCAGTTTATGGGTTTGTTTACTTTGAAGTCATTTAAATAAGGTTTATTTGGCTGAATGCAGTCTAGATGGGTTGTATGTTGGTTTTATTGTTGCTTTTAATTCAAGCAATTATATAAATGCTTCAGTAAATCAGTAGGGTTTATGAGTTCATAAAAGGGATATTGCATAAGAATGGAGATGGGTGATTGTAGTTGATTAATTCTTATACAAGTTATTTGAATTAGATCTCCCGCCAATAGTCAATTTCTTGCCCAATGGATAAGGCACTGGTCCTATAAATCAGAAGTAAACAAGGATGAATTCTGCTACTGCATATCAAATCATCTTACAAAATCAAAATTATTTTCAATCCTGTTCAAGAATTATAAATGCTGGTCTCAACTCATTTATATCTAATTCCTGAGTCTTAGGTAGCTGTTATTTCCAGGAATATTTGTAAATTTTAGGAGAATTATGACTAGATCTACTGATAAGGGATGTGTATAAGTTTAAGAGCATTGAAGAATTGAAGTGAGCTGTGTATGTATGTGAGGGTTACAGAGGAGAATCAGAATGAAACTAAGATAATTTCATTCTTGAATTCTACTGCACCGTGCACTTGTACAGATCCTTTCTTGTTCCTCTTTGTGCCCACCACTTAGCCCACATTATTGAGTGTCCTATACAAGAAAGTCTTATAGCAAGCAATTTACCCAAGATTCTTGGAGTTGTTCCACTATAAGATATGATGAAATCATGAACTAATTGCCTATTATTTAAGAAAATGAGAAACACTATAAGACACTTTGTAGTGCTGCAATAATAGCCAAATCACCAAAGTAGGCATGCTTTTTGGATCATATTCTCTCTCAGACACAGATGTAACATGCATTTTGGTTGCAGGTGATTTCTAGGAGCTTGGGGTTCACTATCAATTCCAACACCTTCGACTAAAATTTTTGAACAAGTCAAAAGTTGTTCCACTATAATGATTACTAATAAACTTTATCATTGTTCAAGTCAAAAGTTTATCATTAGCAAAAATGGTAGATAATTTTGTTCATGGTCTCAAGGAAAACAAAGACTGCTTGACAATAGCAAGAAACAACATAGATGACTTAGAAATAGTCTATCACAATGAAAGACATATTTTGCCCACCATAACACTAGTAGTGCTCTACTATCTCATTTTTGGTAACAGAGACACCCCCCAAACATGAAGGATTCACCCCCCAAACATCTTCAAACATGAAATGATCCACTATCTATTAGACTCGTGTCTAATCCAGGCTAAACCTCCATCAGCAATTACCATCCAACACTGCACTTGCACCAAGTTTTCCCACTCTCTTGCATTTGGTTAATATAGTACAAATAAATTACCACAACCTCATTGTCTCCCACCAATAACAGTGACTACAAGTGGTAGGAGAGAATCTACATTGGAAACTTCAGAATAAGTACAGTTGACTGTGCCTAACCAGTCACTGGTTTGAATGCACCAGTCTATTATTCCTTACTCAACCCGCAATGAAAATTAAAAGAATGCATGGACAAGATAACAAAAATAATAAAATGTTCTCACATTAAATATTAGTCAAAATGCATTTGATACATCATAGGAACTCACTATTCCATGGGACAGAGACTGAATTGAAGAGAACGGGATTATTTTATTGATTATAATTTATTCACAATGCCTTGTCTCGCCACCCCAACTCTACTTCTCCCCCAAACACTCGACAAATCCCTTCTAAATAACCAAACAATAGTAAACAACCACTGCTGTCTAACTATCTGACTGTTACCAGTTAGTTATAAATTGAAATTTGTTGTCTAGTTGACATAAAGTGTCAACTTCGACAACTTACAATCATATATGTCTTTAATATATTTCACTAACCTTTTCAAAGGTTTTATAACTTCACTAAGCCTTCCAAAGACACCTAAAACCCTTACGAGTTGTACTAGGCCTAAAGACACCTAAAACCCTTACAAGCTTTTCTTTGCATTTTTTTCTACATGTGATACTTTTCTTATAGGTGGACATGTCTATCACAAACATCCAACATGTCTGTCCTTAGACTTCATGGAAAAAACCCTACAAACAACACAAAAAAAATAAGGACATGAACCATCCAAACATCTCTAATAGCTTGTGGATATCCCAAAGATGCATAAGTGCATGACTTGTGAAAACCAAAAAGATAAGACTAACTTGTATAACAAGCGAATAACCATTTATGTGTGTGTTATGTTTGACAATGACAATGATATTTGGATTCAAGTATGAGGAAATTTGTATCAATCAATTCATTAAATATCATTTGAATACAAAGAAGATTTTAAGAAATTCAAGAGCATAATTATAAGCCAAATTTGTGGAAGACCTAAATCAGACCTAAGTGAACAGACATGTGAAGGCTTATTTTGAATATGATGAGCAGATCTAAGGCAGAATCTTTATGCAGGTATATTCCAAGTTTAGAGCATTTATTGAAAAACAATATTTCAAATCTTGGTGGATTATTCATAAGTACAAGGCAGATTTGTTGAAGACCTCGAAGGAGATCTAAGGCAAATCTACCTACATTATAAACACTTTGCATTTCAAAGGTCGGTTCCTTCTGCATTGCAAGATTTGAGGTTGGTGTCTCTTGCTAATTGAGTCTACACATTTTTTTGAAGTTATATACATACATACATATATGTGTGTGTGTATACATACACACACAATTCACCTACAAGGATTTCCATGCTAAATAGTATATGCATCTTGTCTTCTTTTGTTAGACATCAACTATGTGAATGTTTTCTACATTGCTTTCAGTTGACTAAATATATATAATAAAATATGCAGGTTTCTATGCCAAACTAACTCCAATGTGGACAAATATCTAATAATTGGGATTTAAACTAAGCAAGAACTATATGTTCAAGGAACCAAAAGATGACTACAATGAGACTATTACAAGTAAAAAAATTTCAGTCTCGTTAAAGAGAATTGGGATGTGTGTTTGAAGACTTAACAAATTTGAGCTTCACTTGGTTTCAAGAATACTATAATATTCTCTACTTAACAAGGCCAACCACGTGAAGGTGGAAGCTCATCTGGCCTCACCCCCCTCCCCCTAACATCAATCTAAAGTACCCATTATCATCTAATTACATACTTCATTCATTAATTCATCCATTTATGAACTATAACATTCAATCAATACAATCACATAACATTCATTAATATGATATAAAAATCATTAATACACAATACTAATCAAAACTTCATTAACACATAACAATATTCATTAACATAAAATAAAAATTTGTATTAATACGCATCATTCATACATAATTACTTAAAACAAAGTTCTTTCATTATCCAACAAGGTTTATCAAAGAAGATTTTTAAAACATCATTTCTTTTTTTTGTTTTTTTGAGCTCTCTTAAGAAAAGCGCTCATAGGGACATCCATATCTGCTTCATTCTCCTCCTCTTCTGGCACGTGTAATGTCAAATTACGATGGCTCCTTCTCTTTGGAGGAGCAGGAGGTTGCTACACTAAAGGGGGCTCTATTGCAAGAACAAGTGAATGCGATAAATTGGCATACTCTTTTTCTTTTTCTAACTGTTACAAGTTTGTAATTAATTATGAGTACAACATAAAATGCATTTTTCTTATTTGACAATGCCACATCATGTACATTAACATTTTGATTTGCCACCGCGTCAACATGTTGAACACTTGGAACATGGTCCAGTCCTTCAGCATGATGTTCAACATGCTCTGAAATATTCAAAAAAAGGATAAACGTCAAATTCCAATTGAAGATGTTAAATTGTATTCATAATTGCATAATTAATTTCCAATAGCAAATTAATACCTCCACCACTATAATGCACATCATGGCCTTCATCAGGAGCAGGTTCTGTGGTAGGATATGAAGGTTGCAGTAAAATGTTATGCACATTGTTATGTAGTCAATTTACATTTAAAACTAATACCAAAAAAGAATCTTCTCAACTATTTAATTTCATTTACTTTTCATCTGACCAATTTACCTGTGAGATATCATTTGGTGCACTGGATTCTTGGGCAAGGCTTACAGATTCTTCACGTAGGCGTGCAACCACAACTTTATAGCCTTCCTTCAAGGCAATTTTTCTATCTTCATCTGTGACCTCCACATTGAAATTTGTGCCCTGTGGTTTTTGCTTGATAACGTCAGTTTTCCATGTATGGTTTCATTAAACAAAATTGTTTGCAACATTATATTAAAAAATAAACAAAATTCATTGCTCTACTTACAAGTCGAGACTGCAGATTCATATAGCCACCAGAGCCAAGTTTGTGCTGGCCAACCTTTTCTATTCTCACTTTTGTAGCCATGGATGTGTCCTGCAATCTATGAACAATTTCAAACATCTTAGATTATATATTTACAAATATCAATAATTAGTACATGATTACAATGTACTTAATACTATAATGACATACCTCTTTTTGCCCTGTGCTGCTTCATTATCTCTATCTTCACATAGCCTTTTCTCCTTTGCATCTTCTATTATTTCATTCCACTCCATTGGTGGAATCATAGGAGGACGGTCGTACCTTGGGTTATCCTTAAGACCCCTTCTATATTGATCCCTCACAGTCTTTATATGCTTTACTGCTCTTTTCAGAAGTAGGCCAGTGTCAAAAATGGTTTTCCCAAATTTCTCCTCAATGGATGCAATCATCTGATTTTTTAATTCTCCAGCTTGTAAATTCCACCTTTTTAAAAGCAAATAGATTGTTAGATCAATAACTTTAATATATTACAATAAATAGAAGAAAATAAAAATTATGTAGCAATGATATGAAACTACGTACCTTTTACGTATGGTGGGTCCAAACAGTCTCAATGTCATATGAAAAAGATGTTCAAAGAAAGCATTATTACCTACAAAAACATAAAGGATTTATTAGTCCAAAATGAGTAATCTAAAAGTAAACTAAATTTACACTTTAAAAAATATCAATTTTAAAGCACCTGGAAGCTTTCGTTCTCTTAATGGAAACATAGTTTTCTTATTCAGCAACAATGTCCCTTCATACAAACCAGTACTAATCACATGAACTGCTCCAGGAAATGGATCAGCTTCAGTAGTACTGCTCTCTGTTTCTCTATCAACTGAAACATCATAACAATTAAATGACAATTTTAGTACTGCTCTCTGTTGGTCTACCTCCCTGCCTATGTCCATGTCTCTCTATGTGTGGCTATACATATATCTATATATACACACACCACGCATACATACATACATACATACATATATATATATATATATATATATGTATGTATGTATGTATGTATGTATGTATGTATGTATGTATGTATGTATGTATGTATGTATGTATGTATGTATGTATGTATGTATGTATGTATGCGTGGTGTGTGTATGCATGTGTTTGTGTGCATGCAAGCTTCTGTAGACATCTTTTAAGCACTAATGTGCTACTTCGTTGTTCATCAACTTGTAGAAAGACATTAAAAAATATAGCACATTACAAAATATAGCAAAAAAAGGTTTTACTAGTTCTACTGGGCATAGACGATAATGTTTGCATGGTCCTTGTTGCTGACAATGCAGTAGACAATAGTGGACCGCCAACCGAAGGAGGAGTCCGCACTTCATCATGAGCTGAAGAATAGAATATTGTTAGCAAAGACATTTTCAATGGATAAAGATCAAATGGGATACTAGCGACAAACATCGACAAAAAAAAAGGTAAGTGTTATAATGTTGATCAAAACAAACAAAGTGTGACTTACACGAAGGTACTGTGAAACAACCTGACCATGTTCAGCATGTGATGTTGCAACTGGCACATATGTCTATACAAGAACACATAAAATCAGAGATCATGATCCATAAAATATTAATATCTATTGAACTTCTATTATTGCTTTAGTCGAATTACTACTTACTTTCAAAGATTGGATTCTACGGTCCAATTCTATTCTTAGTGCCTCTTTCTCCTCACTTCTGTCACCCTTGATGATAATTTGAACAATCTCATCAATGTATCTTTGTGTAATTTGTTGGGTGATGAATATAGGGTTAGTACTAAGGCCAATGTCATGTAGATATGACGCCCGTATTTCAGATTGCATTTGATCAGCGATTATTGTAGCTTTTTCCTATCAGTTGTGACATCAAATATTCGTATACTTTCATCAAAATAACTCCAAAGCCATAAAGAAAAGAACTCCAAAGCCATAAAGAAAAGAACATAATAATAGGATATTTGTTTCTATATTAACATTAAAATGTACAATAATTAATGTTTACCTCTACTGAAGGTGTCTAACATGGTGCATCCATATCGCCCTGTGAAAAAAATTAGTAAGACTTAGAAATTAGCAGCGAAATTAAAGTAATAGACTTACCAAAAAAAATATTAATAATAAAGTAGATTGTATATGTAAATCATTTGTCTTAAGTTAAAAATTTAGTGTAACTAATGTTTATATCTAAAACAATATTTGGCATGTTCTACTTAATGTTTATATGTGCACATATGGTTTGGAAAGAAATATTTGGTCATACAAGACCCCATCATAGTTGACATTGATCATACCTAAAGATTTCATTGATCATCATGATCGTCATCCATGTCATCATCATCATCATCATCATCATCATCACCATCATCGTACTCGTCACTTTGATTGTCATCATCACCACCACCATCTTCATCACCATCATCATCCTCTTGATCACTATCATCATCATGACCATCATCTCCATGATCATCACCATCTTCATCACCATGATCATGATCGTCATCAGCATCATCATCATCATTATCACCATTATCACCATTATCGTTAACATGACCAAAATCATCACCATCTTCTTCTTCTTCATCACTGGGTAACTGTTGTTCCTAATAATCATTTACTTCCTCTTGTGCTTCTTCAATATCTTCTTCTTCGATCACATTATACTTTACCGGCCTTCCTCTTGGGTCATGTCTAACAACAAATGACCAACTTGGTTTGTCTGGAACACCAAAGTAAAACACTTGCTCGCATTGACTTGGAAGAACATAGGGCTCATCTCTGACTGGCTCAAATGACCTTGTATTAATCATAGTAAATCCACTGGCATGTTCAATAACAGTCCTATCGGGATCATTTCTATTCAGTCGTAACCTAAACCATTTGACGACAAATAGAACTATTTTGAATGAATTAAAGTTGCACTCAAGTATATCATCCAAAATGCCATAGTATCGATTTTCAGATTATTGAGGATGTATGTCAGTTCTAGATGAAATATTGGTGACCGCGAAGACAACACTTATCCTGGAATCACACATTTTCTTCGTTTCATCTAACTTTTTTGTGCAGAATTTATAGCCATGGTAGTACATAGCTTTGTGTTGTTTGACCTACAATTATTCAAACATGTCAAGAATCTTCTCATTGATATGTGAGTTGATATTAAACTTATGTCTCATGATTAGTAATCTTATGCATACCTTTGTATCTCTTAAGCCATATATTAGATCAAGTACCATTGGCGTAACATTGGGATCTCCATTACGATGAGCTTCTTTAATCAACGATGCAACACCATCCCATGTTAATGAGCAACCATTTTCTTGAGACTGTTCAATCCACACTGTCATCCAATCAAGATTGTTTGCAATATACAAGTGTAGTGCATCCCACTCATGACCAACTATAAAGAAGACAATTACACCAGTTAGAAACAACTTATATATATTAATGAGCAAACTTTGAAAGATATTCACTGATATACACCATGGTTTGGTATATCATATATCCCTCTATCATAGAACCCTCAAGACGTGCTCTTTGTCGAACCAAGCCCTTCATAAATTTCAAATGCCTCTCAACCATCCACATTGATCTAGCTTGTATAGGTCCACACAATTCAATCTTCTCAACTTGATGTATGAGGTAGTGTTCTTGAGCATTGAAAAACGTTGGAGGTAAACACTTTTGCATTTCACACATAAGCTGTGGAATTTTTTCTCTTCCAATATTTTATATTTTTATCAATTTCTTTAGATGATAACCACCTAAATGAGATTCAATATGCAAAAAAACATAGAGGAGATTTCAAATAAAATTATACAATAGATTTCAGATAAAAAGCTACAAATCTTAAAAAAACACTCTTCTAACCTCATGTATTTTCCAAGATCATATATAACTTGTTTAATACTGTTGTCAAACTGTTGTGGAAGGGATAGAGGTAGGATGAACTGCAATCATTAAAAAATGATCATTTCAATATATTATTAAATAATGCAACTGGTACTACATTCAATCTTACAAATATACTGTAAATAGAAAACATGACTTACCTTGAGGAAGGTATGCCAATCATGTGTCTTCAACCCTAGCCCAAAATCACCTTTCTTTGATAGAAGAGTGCTTATATTTGCAGCAAATCTTGTTGGAAATTTTTTTTTTTTATGACTTCTTTTAATGCATCACTTTGTTGCTCCGTTAATAACCAAGGAAGGTCACTTGTATTTATGCGATCTCCATTCCTATTTGATTCAATGAAATCTTTTAGTGCATGATTAGATTCATGAATGTCAGTACAAATTTTAGCAATTTGTTCTCTATCATGCCTTCCATCCAACATTTTCCATAGTGTCTCTGTTACATTCTTTCCAATATGCATAGCATCAAACAAATGCATGATTGGGAGATCCTTGTAGTATGGTAACCTACTAAATTGAGTAGGATAACTTTTCATTCCTCTAGAAAGTTGGTCATTGATGCCTTGATGACCTTCATGAGCATCAGTTACAACATTAGTAAATATAAGACAATATTGAAATACAAATTGTAAACTTTGGATGACAAATTGGACATTACCTCGACGATTTAGTTGATCGTATTCCAACTTCCATAAATGAGGTGTCATTCTTCGTGGCCTTGATGATGTCTCCTCTTTCCCATTGAAAAGATGTTTTTCAGCAATTCGACACCTATGATTATTGTGGAGAAAGTGTCTAAACTCATCAAACACCTGCTTTCCTAAACTTCTCGAATGACGACATTTCATCTTCGGACCACAAATTGGAGATGCAAATTTTCTCTTTGTCTGACGACCTAAAAGATCATGTATAATTGGATCATGTACAATCATCATGCGCAACTTCAACATTTGATAGTAATGTGTAAGCACTATAACAGACCAAAAATATGTGATCTTAACAATATAACATACCGCAAAAATGAGTTAGCCCAGGGGCATCATGTATTGTCCATACAAGCATTGCATGGAATTGAAATTGTTGATGTCCTATCAGTCTAGAGATGTCATACATAGTGATGTCATTCCATAACTTCAACAACTCATCAGTTTGGGGCTCAATATACACGTTCATATCTTTAACTTGGTATTTACCTAGCAATTGAATGAACATAAACACTACGTAATTATTATAACCATTTTCATGCACTATTTATAAATTAATTTAGATAACTATTAAAAAAAATATATACCTAGCACAATCATTGACAACATTATGTGCTCCCTCTTTATGGACATCCAAGGAGGAATGTTATTGTTAATAAAAAAAATAGGCCATACTGAGTAAACAGATCTCATATCTCCATATGGATTGACACCATCCGCTGTCAATGAAAGTTTCAGATTACGAGGTTCTTCTTTAAAGTGTAACCATGTTTCTTCTATCTCTTTAAATGCAAAACCATCGGCATGCATTCGCATAATGTCATCCTGACTTCTATTGCATGCATGGTAATCCATAAATTGTGCCAAGCTAGCGCACCTGAATAACCGTTCCAGACGTGGAATAATGGGAATGTATCGAAGAACCTTGTGAGGCACTTTTTTTGTTATTTGATCTGACCGATATCTACTAACATGACAATCAGGACATTCTGTTGCAAATTCATGTTGTTTATGATATAGAATGTGATCATTGGGACATGCATGTATTGTCTGATACTTCATTCCAATCTGATCCATAATGTTAGATAATTCTCGGTACGAATGAGGAAAAATGTTTGATGGTGGTAACAAAAACTCACTAATCAACCTACAACAACAAATATGCATTGTTAATATAATGAATAGTAATTGTATGTTTACCTTGAAGATGACAAAACTGAGATACCTTAGCATACATGACATTGCTACATTAGATATGCTATTCATAACCTTTAAGTTCACCAACAACACTATAGCCGATAGTAGAGTTGTTTGGGAGCTTGGGTATAAGGGCTCGTGTGCCTTCTCAAGTAAAGGTATATCAAGACCATCTTCATCATTATTATTAGATTCGCTAGTACCATCATTGTGAGCCTCTTCATCACTTGCCCCAATACCATCTTCTTCAATCATGTCCTCTGGCACATTATCATCTTCTTCCATGGGAGCATTATCCTCAACTTGGATATTCACACCTCCATGTTCCTCTAGTAGGAAATCCACATTCAGCAATTGACAAAAATTGTGGCCCCCTTCAACATGACCATATTGCCTACAATGACTTTGGGCTGTTGTGATTAGAATTCTTCGATTCTTTAAACTCTTACACTTTTTGTAAGGACAATACCATTTATCAGGTTTTCTTCGGAATTGAGCCCACAATGCAGCCATTGTCTCATTATTTTCTTCTAGATTCATATTGTCATGCATGGTCTTTCTTCACAGGAAAATATACCTACAAATAAATTGGACATGTTGTGATTAATGTTTATATCTGCACATATGGTTTTTGTTAATTAATGTTTTCAAATGTAACTAAAATGATTACAAACATATCAAAAAGGACCTTCACAGGGTTTTATTGTTAGATTAATTATTTGTTTGCACTTATTAATTAAATCACTTTGATTTAATTAATTAAGTTGCCTATTACTCTATTTTTTGCTTAAGCTATCTTGTAGGTGCATTATTAATTAATTATTAATTAATAATGTGCAACCTAGCTTTTTAGTTTAGGGTTTCTATCTCACCTTTATAAGGATGAGCATTGTACTTTCTTCATTATCTCTTATGCATTTTTCATTTGAGAGCAACTTTTCTTCTATCTCCATTTTTTAGCAAACCCTTGCCTCTTCTTGTCTTTTTCTTCTGTGACAGGTTTTTGCATGCAGGGATTCGAAGGCTTTGTGGATTTGATTGGCTTATTTGCTCAAATCCTACATGGTATCAGAGCCAGATCTGCTGTAGCTTGTTCAGTGTTTCAAGAAAAAGGGAGAACAAGGGTTTGGCGGATCAAATCTGGTGTTTTTTCAAGCTTTTTCTGAGAAAACAGGGGGGTCATTGATTTTCAGAGCAGTTTGAGGCCAAACAGACCTCACGGATGGATTCAGAAGGTGTCAAAACCCCCATTTTGATATAAAATTTGTCCGATTTGGACAACGTTGATCTGGGAGGCAAATTTTTTTGCCGTACAGGGCCGTACGGCCTCTGCACGCAATCCGAGACGTGAAAAATTGCAAAAAAAAAATTAAAAAGAGGCACTTTTTGCCACGGCGGTTAAAAAAAAACCGCCTGCGGTCACCGAGACCGCTAGCGGTTAGCGGTAACCGCCTGCGGTAAACCGTCGGCGGTCCGCTGACCGCAGCGGCTCCCGGCGACCATTGCCGCTCTGCAGCCTCCGCCGCCGGTGGCGCCGCCCACCCACCACCGCGGCCACCAGTGGCTCCGCCGCCTTCTTCAGCTCCGCCTCCACCCAGTGGCGGCATTTTTTTTAATGAAGTTTTTTTTTGTTTTTTTATTATTTTTTTATTAAAAAAAATAATTTTTCATGCATTTCAGAGGGCCTGGTGGTTTTTTCTCCGTAACTTGAGCATACGGATGTATTTTTTCGATCCAAAAAATGCGTCGGAAAGCTGGTTCCGAGACGGAGATATTAGTGTAGGATTTTTTGAGTTTTGATACAGTTTGGTTGCCTGTTTTGGTAGTCAAAGCTGGATGTTCTATTTTGCACTCCGGGAGGCATATCTTGAGCATCCGATCTCCGATTTTGGACTTCTTTATATCGTTGGAAAGCTCTTTCTGTGCTCTTTCTAGTGATGTTAGTTGTTGTTATAGATTCTATTCCAGTCACATCCTATTCAGTCTTTTGCATTTTAGCATTCTGGTGGATATCCTATTTGTTTCAGGTCCGGGGATCGATTTTGTTGCTTCAGTTGCTTCGTTTTGGGCTCTACCTTCTGTTGTTTCAGCCTTATGTTTTTTCTGATCATTGTTGATATTCATTGTAAGCATTTTTATGCAATGCACTGAGATAAAGTGCCACTCTTGCGTTTCGGGATCTTTTTCATCATTGTGATTCGTTGTACTCGCACTATTTTATAAAGTGCCATGGGGGGGATAGTTGTTTGCCGCTTATAGGCCCTCTCTCTCTTTTGCCTCATGCAGTGTCGATGACACGTGCCTTTATTGGTGTCTATACCTCACTCTCGATGTGTCTGGTTCCTGTGTTGTAGGATTTTTTTGGCCCACATTTTCAGTTGCCTGTCACCTCACCTGCCTTAAGGGGAGGTTATATTGTTGTTCTATGCTTCTTTGGTTGATGGTTCGTTGGTGTGAGCTACGTATTTAGTACCCGATCCTACATACTAGGCGATTGCAGTGGCTGGCTACCTATGCATTTCGGTGAGATGGATCATCTACCATATAGACACGCTCGGTTCGTGCCTTCTATTTCCATGGAGGTTCTACAGATCAGCATTTTGACAGAGTTTTTCGATTCTTCATGCTTCAGTGATTCTCTTCTGATCTCTTTGTTCCTTCTTCTGGAACATTCTTTGCTATCTCTTTTTGGAGTAGGGTTTTTCCCATGTGGTTTTCTCTATTTCTCCTCTTTATAGAGATTATGTTGTGATTGGGTACCTGATCAGGCCTTGTTGCCAGGACCCAATTTTCCTGCTTTCATAGCTGTGCTAGGTTAGCTTACCTCCTAAGCTTCGCTTAAGGGGGGGTGTTAGAGTAATTATTTGTTTGCACTTATTAATTAAATCACTTTGATTTAATTAATTAAGTTGCCTATTACTCTATTTTTTGCTTAAGCTATCTTGTAGGTGCATTATTAATTAATTATTAATTAATAATGTGCAACCTAGCTTTTTAGTTTAGGGTTTCTATCTCACCTTTATAAGGATGAGCATTGTACTTTCTTCATTATCTCTTATGCATTTTTCATTTGAGAGCAACTTTTCTTCTATCTCCATTTTTTAGCAAACCCTTGCCTCTTCTTGTCTTTTTCTTCTGTGACAGGTTTTTGCATGCAGGGATTCGAAGGCTTTGTGGATTTGATTGGCTTATTTGCTCAAATCCTACATTTATTACATCAACTATTCTAACATGGTCATGTTGGTTATCTTGAGACCTTAATGTCTTCTCATGCCTTCAACCTTGACCTTGATTCTCCTGCATCATTCTCCGAAGGATCAAGGAAAGTTGGATCATCATGGAATTGAGTAGGCAGACCTTCTAGGAAGTTGCAATACTTCAACATTGTAAGTGTCACATCAATGCAATGGGTACTAAACAAACAATTTAAGTTGATGAGAAATGGTTGTTATAAATTCAAATTGTAAGCGTCACCTCAATGCATTGGGTATTAAACAAACAATTCAAGCTGATGAGTATGGGTTTTTATGAACCACAACTCATGAAATATGCATTAAGTCCATACCTGTTGTTTACAATGAGTATGGGTTTTTTTTCTAAGAACATACATGTTGTTTACAGTCAGTAAGTTTCTATATCCTCTAACAAATTTGAAGCAATGAGCCAAACTCACACAGTTGAAGATGATCATTGTCCCCTCAAAGCGCCATCGTTTGATAAATTGTTGCATTGAAATATGATCTAGAAAGGGCCTTTCCACATAGTATGTTGGCACTATTTGGCAATCATCGATCATGTGGTTATTGCAAAGAGGCTAAGGGCCAAACATGGAATCATGGAGATAGTGCACAAATGTACAAGGAAAATTTGTTGCTCTTTAGCTACTAATCTTGCTTTGTGCTTGTCAATTAAAACATTATTTTTAAACTTGATCTTAATGCTTTTTATAATCAATGGCTTTCTTTCCAATGTCTATCTCTCGACTCAACACATTTTTTCATTTTTCTTTCCTTCTTGCTTCATCATAAATACTTGGTTCACAAGCACTTATGGTGTTCTTCTTGCTAAGATTATGAAGTGGACAATAACTTTCAATCTAGATAATCAAATGTTTGGCTCAACTTTTTTGGGTAAGTGTGATGATATGTAGTGCACTATAAGTTTTATCTTCAATGAAAGGATTAGCACCTCTAATTTTCAAATGGCGATCAACGAAAACTAGCTAACAATCTAACCTAAAAAATACATTTTATGCCAAATTCCAATCACAGTTAAAGACATTTAGCTATTGGAAAATGGCAAGATTATGTCTTATTTCAGATATGCAATAAAATGGGCAAGAAATGTGGAAGAACGTTAAGTTTTTATCCACCAAAACATGAGTAAAATTGTATAAACTGAATGTATTTTTAAAAATAATGTCAATTCCCTTCAAAAGAAATGTTTTGCATGCAACTTACTTGCTGAAGATATTTCAAGTTCAACAACTCTTTAATCACAGGATCCACAATAGTTGGAAGCTTTGACCTGTCTGTCAACTGTGGCTTGGCCTGCAGCAACAAAAAATTCTTAGTATATGCATCTCAACATTTAAAAAATAAATCAAGAAATTTAGGTCAATTATAGTCTGTAAATTAACTAGCATTTGTTTCTTCTTTAACATATTCGACAATCAAGTACAATTAATAGGAATACAAGAACAAAACTTGGAATTCTACTAATGTCATCAATGTTAATCTTGGGTACTAGTACAAAGCCAGTAAGAAATCTGCAGTTGTACCAACCAAGATATTTACAAGACTTGATCACAAAAGGTTCATTTAGCACAAAACAACTTCAAAAATATTGTATATGTACACTCTTTGACACTGTCAAAGGGAACAATTATTTTAATGATGTTTTATGTAAGAATTGCTAGAGGAAATGATAAGCATGAAATATATTCAAGTTTTGATGCTAAGGAATTGAAACATCCACACTCACGAATTGTCTGGAGTATTTAAAGAGTGTGTATCCCACAAATGAAATTGGTACAAATGTTACAACCACCAAATTTGGAGGGCATGAAAATTCAGTCATCACTATCCTATGTACTACACTTAATTTCATATGTTGGAATCATTTTGTGACTTGTACACATGATAGTCCAATAGTTTTTAATGTCATCTTCATCACAATTTTTCTATGATAGTCTAATAGTTGCAGGTGGTATCTTCGTCACAATTTTTCCATGATAGTTTTGTTGGTCTGAATTTTTGCATAATCGAATTCCTTTGTCCAAGGTATAGAAGAATTCAGATTGGGATCCACCTATGGTGAATAGGGTTTCTAGCCAAGTCATATTTTGTAGGTCTTTGAAGCAAACTTTTGTCGAAACCCTAGGTCTTGTTTTCTTTTAAATTTTTTGGGCGCGAAACTAAAAATATGCGAAGATTCCCATCCTTTTCAAACTTTTTGCGCCCTGAGTCACATCTTTCCTTTTGTGTTTCTGACTGCCCAATCCCTAAAAGATCTACGGCAATCGCTATCTCGCTATGAAAAGATATAAGTATTTTACCCTTAGCAACATAGTGACCACCGCTAAGTTGAAAAGCGGTACCGTCAAGTGGAAATATGGTGACCGGAGATTGTATTGTTTCAGAGATATTTAATCACATTTACAACAAACATGTCAGAACCTAAAAAGGAATTACAACATTGAGGTACAAAAGGCGTCAACAGAAATCTTAGCTTTTTTGATTAGTCGCTTTGTCACTATCGAAGAAATTGGGCACTTCGTCATTAGGGACATGACGCCTTCACCAAAAATAATGGCTGGCAGTCACTTTTAAATTTTTTGATGATCGTAAGTTTTTTTAGGCTGCGTGGTGCACGTGTTGTTTTATTATGTGTCAGATGCATTAACGAGGGTAGTTATGACTTCACTCGCCTTTATCTTTTCGACCCTGAATTTTGATGAGTCACCAGAAATCGCTATGTCACTATTGAAGAATTGGTGTCTCTCACCGTTAGCGACATAGTGCCTCGATGGAAAGTAGTACTGCGAAAACTTTTCAAAGTAAGTGGGTCCCAGAAAGTACTCCATCAGATATCAATTATAAAGCTTTGGAACACACTGGCATCTAATGGGCTACACGTATACATCGAGAAAAGCAAAGACACTGGGATTCGCTATGTCGCTATCGGGAACTTATTCTTCTCGTTGTTAGCGACATAGCGTCCAGTCGAGAAATAAACAAATATGGGCCCCAAGCAGCAGGTAATATAGCCAAGATTTCATCACGTCATCAATGATTGGACCCACGCCCTGTTCACAAAATATATGAAAGACTGATCATCAGATCTATCTTAGATCCATGATCGTCGCTATCTCGCTATGGCGAGTTGCACGAAGGTTACGAATAGCGACATGGCGACAAGGGGCCCACCATATTTCTTTTGAGCAATGCATCAAATGTAATCCGCATGATCAAATCAGGATCAATGACGGGCGCTATCTCGCTATGGCAAGGTGCTCACTCTTTATGTATAGCGAGATAGCGCCTAAGTGACACGTGTCCTCAAAGTTCTGTGTGTCCAATTTAGAGGCGCCAACAATGAAGGAAAGGTACACATGGAAAATTTTCATTGGGTTGACTGCCAGCTTGTCAAGAGGAACATGAGTCGTCATTGCTTGCATCCCTGGATCGTAGGATTTTTTCGTAAATCCACAGTGTAAATTTGAATATAGAAGGTGATGCCAACCTGTGCATTTATGAGAGATGAAAGCTTCACGTGTGAAGAAAAATAGAGTATAACATAGAAGATTTTCTTAATTCCACCGTACTCAAACAAAGATTCAGAGCATTTCTAAGCAGAAACAGTTGTTGAGAAGACCGTGCTGGATTCGGTAAGATTATGAAGCAGTTTGTTCACAAAAAGATTGCAGTAACACTGAGAAGAACTAGAGTGAAATTCAAAGTAAGTACTTGCATTATAATCCTCCTGCTATTTCAATTCCTTCGAGAGTTAATTAAAAAGGCTCCAAAATAGAAAGCGTTTTCTGGTCAAGAGAACTATTTGGATAGGAATGTCCACGATGATTTGCTTGAACTGCTCCCTTCTTCCACTATTGAAACTATAGAAGTTAAGAAGCTAACTTCATTAAACCCTAGGCTGAAAATAGCAAATGGGTTGTATGACAAAGGAAACTGGGTTAGGGATGCAACAACTTCACAGATTGGTCTTGTTTTATTCAAAAAATGGTTTTCAGAGAGGAACCTTTTTGCCCCACATGCCAACATCTGGAATTTTGGTCTAGGGAAAACGGTGGTTCCCAGTGTTTTCATGGATTATGATCTTTTGGAAGCTATAGCTAAGAATTACGACCAAGCCCTTAGGGTAGTGAGGAGAACTGATGGTGAAATCTTGATTACAATCGACACAGAGGAGATTAGGGAAGTTTTCAGTTTAGGGCCTGTCACTGATTATCATGTGCCCATTGATTTGAAAGGGTTAGAAAATGAGTATATGTCTAAGAGAGATGCAGTTAGGCAAGGAGCGTTGAGCGCACACATAGGTAGAATTGGAACACTGCCAGCAATAACAACATCCTCCAGGGAGCCTTTCAAAAGGGCATACTTCAATTCTAGGGCTATAGAAATATATAGGTCCTTGTGTAAAAATTTTGGGAGAGATGAAGAAGAGTTTATGCCTATGGATTTTATGTATATGATTACTCAGATTTCCTCTTTTGGTGTGAATATAATTTTTGATTTTGCTTCTTACTTAGCTGAGGAGATTCACATTGGACTGATTGGAATTGCTAAGGGTAAGGTGGAAAAAACTTTTGATCATTATTCTCTGTTAATGCACATGTTCTTATTCAAGGGAGTAACATATTTTAGTAAAGAAATGGAATTAGACAGAGAAGAGAGTGGGGAAGCATTACCAGTTCAATTATGGAGTGAAAATATGACTTGGGATGCAGAGAATGCCAGTTTTGTCAGGTTTGATAGGTATTTCGCTTCAAAGCTGAGATGCCTCCTATTAAGGGACAATCCTAGAATCCCCAAAGCATTAATGAATCTCATTAGGCCTATGGAAAACCCAAGTGGTTTGAAAGTTTCACATAATTGGGGAGATGTCATTCCATGTTCTGTTTCTACTGTATTTAGAATATATGGTTTTAAAGGAAGCCCTCACGTACTACCCTACCAAGTGCCTTTGAAGGTAGGAGTTGTTGAGATATTATGGCAGCTGGGAGGAGTGGAGGAAGCCCTTCTATTGAAAAGACAAAAGGGATCAATTTTTCCTACTTGCACAGTGGCTCACCATTTTGTAATCACAAAAGGAGGTTGGCTTTCTCTGCACAAGATTTTGAATCCTTATAAGATGGCCACTTCCCATCCTCATTTTTGTGATTCTAAAGGATTTTATCATTTGGCTCTAAGGCAGAGAATTAAGCTTGGTAAAATTGAGCATGAATTTTATTTTCCTGCAGACTTAATAAGGAATGAGTACTCCTTGCAGGAGCAAGAGACTAGGAAAGAAAAGTGGAAAGTCTTTTCCAAAATTTTGGATTTCATTCATTGTTTTGATCCAAATTATAGTCCTTTGGACGATGCAGTTACAAATGTAGATAAGATGAGAAAACTTATGAATAATTTTCCTGAAATGATAGAGGCAATGAATGAAAAGAAGCAATTCTTTATTAGGTTCTACTCGGATAAGGCCAGGGAAGTAATGGGAAGATTGGGTTTTACTCCCAATATAAGGGCAGGTCAATTAACTGTCCCAAAAAGGCTGAGATATACTATTGTTCAAAATAAAAAGAATACAGTGGACAAAGGCAAACAAATAATTGAGTCCACTAGTAGGGTTTTGGAAGAGAGGCCTACTGATCCCTCCCCTAAGAGGAGGAAAATAATAAGAGAGGAGGATTCTCATGTTGAGGAGTATTCACCTTCACAGACCCCTTTGAGAACTGGGGAGGAGCAGCTCACTATTGAGCAAATTGAACAAATTGGATCACAAGGAGGAGTTTTTGTCACTCAAGCAGAGATCAATGAAGGGAACCCTCAGGAACCTCCTATGCCAAGCCTCGAGCTGACTGTAGCTGATTTTAAGGGAAGGGAATTGGACCCTGTTTTGGAACAAGCCAGCCAGCAATTTTTGTTAGATGACAGTTTTGTAAGGTCTAGGGCTTTCCATCAATTTGATTGGAGGGCAAACATCCACAATTTTGAGGAAAGATGTAAGAACATGAAAACAGAGCATCCAGAAATGGATGAAGCCTCCATCCAAAACCAAATAAAGGAGCAAATGATGCAAGAATTCCAGAACATTACCCCTGAGGAGGGAAGGAAAATGGTAAAAACTTCTAACATACTATTGTTGCCTAATTCGGATATTGCAAATGCATTGATTTTCAACTCTGTTTCTAATAGACTGGAGTTACAAGACCCAAATAAAAAGGAATTTGCAGGGACTGCTTTTAGTGATGATCAAGTTGCTCTTGTTATGTGGTCATTAAGAAGAGGATCCAGGATTGTATCAACACAGCCTGATGGTTCAGAACTGATAGGGAATATTATTGTGAGGAGAGTTGTTGATACCTCACACGTACAGGCAGCCCACATGAATGTGGATTATTCTCAATTTGCCTTGGCTACTGCTAAAAGGGAGGAAAAGGAAATGTTTGAATTACAAAGTAAATATGAGGCAGTTGTGGATGCCTACAATAAAGAAGTAAAAAGGAGAGTTGAGCTTGAGAACAAGCTACTGGAAAAATCCACCAGGCCTAAAATAACATACCCTCGCCCCCCTGTTGAACCTTTCAAATCTACCGCCCTCATTGAAATACCAGACACACCCCAAGGGCCACAATATTACACTGCTAAGGATTTTGAAGAAGAAAAGAGTAAATTGTGGGCCTTAATGTAGAGCTGGAATCTAAATATGAAGATAAACTAAGAATAGCTCTTACATATCTAGGAGACAAGGTTGAATGGCCACTAATCCATGATCAATTGGCCAGGGTGATTAACATTTGGGAGGAGTTAAAAGCAGATGATGAGGCTCTAAAGCCTATTGTGAACAAATGGGTGAGAAGGGAGAAAGCAATAACCTTATTGTGTCTATCTGTTATAAATAATTCTTGTGATCAGATTGATAAAACCTTTGACATTGTTTCTGATCTTGCTGATTTTGATAGCAAAAGGATACATTTATAGAAGATAATAATAGGCTACTTAGACAAATATAAGAGCCAAAAATTCAATTTATTTCCTCATGCCCTAGATAAGAAAAATAGTTTGAAAAGCAAAGAGGAATGGGCGAAGGAACTTGATGATTTATTCTGTTTAAGAATGAATCAAGTCATAAATGAAACAGGGCATGCACAGTGGGCCACTACAACAGAAGAAATGGTGAAAGCAAAAATATTCTTTGATTCTTTAAAACAGGAATTTGTTGATATTGATAATGAGGCTGATTATATAATAAAGAAACAGAAGGATATTTTGCAATTCAATTGGCCAGATGACACATTATTTGATAGGTGGATGGTATAAATGCCTTCTAGTGAACAGTTTGATGTAGATGAAACTGACAGTGATGAGGTGCAGGGTGAGGAAGTCCAAATCATTGATACCATCACTACTCAAACCCAATCAGAAGAAGAAGACAAGAAAAATCTGTCACTTTCAGTTTCAGAACCAGGACCACAAGATGCCAATACAATTAAAGAAAAGGAAAAGGTAGAAGTTGTCCTTACCATGCAGAATGAAGGTGGTGGAAGCCTGCAGGTAGAGGTTAATGTGCCCTCGTCAGAACAAGCTTCATCGTTGGCTAATTTAGCAGTTACATATGAAGATGAATCATATCAATAGCCAACTCAGCAACATCAGAACATGTAATAGAAGCTAACCCACCAAAAGGAATGATTTGATTTCGATATCTTCTGTTACCCATAGTTTTGTCAGTTTGTGATAGGTGTATGTAGATATTCCTTGTAAAAGACACCTGTCAGTTTCTCTTAGCCTGAAGCTTGTTGCATTTCACACTATATAAGTGAAATTCCAAGGCAAGAGAAAAAGTTTGAATTCTATTTGCTAAGTGATACACTTAATCTATTTTTGGTCCACCATTTTTTAGCAAAAATTTGTGATGTATTTTCTCTGTCAGATCTTGAGGATACATGAATATAGAATGATCTGTGTTTCTTTTTGAAGGTCATTCTAAGTCTATTGTAAATTGTATACAATTTTCAAGAAAAATGAATACAAATTATGAACTGTCCCCATATCAGTTCTTTCTGAACTTTGTCTCCTTTTGATTACTTGGTTATCTTGATGTTGTATAAGTAAAGGCTTGTGCAATTGAATGCAGTTCAATTAGGTTGTATATCTGTTTATCATGGCTGTTAATTCAATGGATTAAGTAAAAGCTTTGATGAATTTGATAAGGTTGCTGCAGTAGTGGAAAGGATTTTGAATGACGATTTCTGATAAGAATTGCTGATAAAATTTGTTGTAAGGCAACAAATTAGATCTAAAAATTTGTAGTAGACTCTGAACCCTAATGGATTAGGCATTGATCAAATTTAATCTAGCTGAAAGAGAAATGTGTCACACATGATTGTCAAAATGCAGAATTATAATCAACTTTACTTTTATTTCCTGTAGATCTTCAAAGTTGGCCTCTACTTGTTTGCATGGAATGTTTTAGCTTTAGTTAGCCATTATTGCTGAGAAAATTTGCAGACCTATAGAAGATTTTTGGCCATATCTGTTATATGGGATGTGTTTACTAAAGTATCAAGAATTGTACATGTATTGGAGAATTTGAGATGAGAATCAAAATGAAACTAAGATAATTCTCATACAGTTTTCCCAGTCTTGTATCATCCCTGGGTATACCCACCCTAGTTTTGCAGAGCCAAAAGAGTAGAAAACCACCCTTGGTTTTGTAGAAGTTTGGCCCAAATGGTGTGCACATACAATTGATAATAAGAATTGGCTAGTCTTTAGACTGTGTGAGTATTGTCATCTTGGTATTAAGCATTTTGTTGCTTAGTAGTTTTAAAACACCAACAAGTTTGTTATTCATCCAAATGGAAACCCTTGTAGGAAGAACTAATTGCAATGCAACAATTAAATGTAATGTTGAAATATAGGAGAGAGATTCTTTTGGTTGAACTAGAAGATAAATCATCTTCTAACAAAATGACAGAGACTTTCGGTGAAGGATCCAAAGTACATCAATTCAATTATAGTCTAGTAAATTTAGGTGCCATCTTCATCATAAGTTTTTGAAGATAGTCCAGTATTTGTAGGTGTCATCTTCATCAAAAAATTTCCATTATAGTCTATTAGTTTTAGGAGTCATCTCCATCACAAGTTTTCCATGGCATACTTGTAGTTAGAGGTGCATTGAAGACCTTTTATCACTACATGAGCTAGTAGTAGATGGTGATTATTCATTATCATTATCATCATCTAACATAGAATCACATGAATATCATGTTTTATAGCCCACATGGCCTAGGTATTGAGGGTACAACTCGAAGCACTAAACACACCAGATTTCAAATTATTATCTTTATGTGTTGATGTTTAAGTTGAATGTTCTAGAGTTGAAGAGAGAAACACACTCAAATTTTTTTTCTTTTTGTTCTTTTTTTGAATATGAAACTGTTGTCTAAATGATACAATATAATTATGTATTATTAAAACAAAAATACAAGAAAAATATGATACCAACACAACTATATTTATAAAACAAAAAAATTGTCATTATTATTTCTTCTAAGCTTTTACAACTACAGCTTCTGCATATACATTTCCTTTCTTTTCTTTCATTACTATAACAAAAAGTATAATAGTTGTTACAATAGACCAACATTCCAAATGATAAATTTGCATCTACACACTTTCAATAAAATGAAACAACAAGTACATTACATTCTTTTTGCAACTAGACTCTTTTTAACACTTATCATCAAAACATCACTGAGAAAAAACACTTGAGCAAAGACTCTCCCATTTATATTACACAACAATGGCTGAACTTTGGCATAAAAAATAATAATGATAGTAATAGTATTCACTTCCATCTGCAATATTATCATAAAAACCTACAACAAAAATACACATGTACCTATGGAAATATGCTCGAAGAGAAATCCCTCTCCTCGACCACCGGAGATGCAGGTGTGATTGGAGGTCATGAATGGAACAGCTTTTGAAGTTGAGCATATCAGGAAGAATGAAAGAAAGACAATATCGAGAGTTTCGAACTACTATTCCGCCCCCCCTATATTGATGCAAATGCAAGGCCCCCTTTCATATTATTCCCAGGGCTAGCAGGCATCATTAATCAAGTGGGTGGAGAAAACCTAAAACGAAACTGGGCTCAGAGAAAACCATGTGAAAATGCAAAGATAACCATGCGAAAATGCTCCAAAAACGTCAAATGAAATCGGGCGCGAAAAACGTAATTGGGCAAATGTTTTTTGAACTTTGCGGATGTATAAGCCCTGTGTTGGTCAAAATTTTGACCAACACGAATCTTATATGTAAAAAAATGAAATTTTTGCCTTCACATTTCGACCACCCTAAATTTATTTAGTCGATGGTCAAAATTTTTGGTCGAAAAATGATGTTAAATGTAGTAGTGAAAAGACATAGTGGGAGCAGGGATGTGGCGAATGGCATGTGACAGTGGGAATGAATAAAGACATAGGGTTTGATGACATTAAAGGCATTTATGAGATCGTTCTTTACTTGGTGGTGTTGCATTTTGCACCTAAGAGTTGTTGTGGGTTCAATTTGAGTGTATGTTCCAGGATTCAAGAGAGTGAATAGTGTTGGGTAGGAAGTTGCAATGGGGGGTGACCTGCTCTATATTGAGCCCTCGACAATTGAAGACGATGCTAGAAAACCTCTCACTTGGTTCATGTTAGAAAATGGTAGAAAGTGACCAGAATCTAGGATGAAGCTAGTATGAACCATTTCTTTCAAGAGAGAGGAACATGTTCATCACCATGGAGGGTTTATGAGGAAAAAGCTTTCAAAGCCATGGAATGAGGTCTATTTAGTGTTGATGGAATATCTAACTCTTGAAGGGAGTATGGGGTTTGTTATTTTTACCATTTTCCCTTAACCATTTTAGGAACCATGATAGCCTTTCCATCCCTTTCTTTTTGTTGCATGAGTTAGTGGATACAATTGTGGATGTGAAGGAAAAAAAGAAGGGTGCTAACTTCACAATCCTGCACCAGGGTTTAATGTTTTGTCTCTACCAATTCCATTTGGCCCTGTTACCCCTTAGAATTGTGGAGTTTGGTAATATCCCTGCTTTTCATGACCTCCCCCCTCTCCCCCCACCCTTCCCCCTCTCCCACATGCCTCTCAAAATCACTAGTCCTAGGGCCCCCACACCCCAACCCTCTCCTAGTGATTCCCTGTTGACCCCAAAAAGATTAAAAGGGCCCCCCTATTTTCAATAGGGAAGAGGGTGAAAACTAAGATAGGGTTGGAGGTGGACCCGGATAAGTATGAGGAGGAGGTCAATGATGGTAGAAGAAGGTCCAAGAGACTTGCAAAATCAAAGGTTATGCGGAGATTGAGAACCATTGTCCCACAAGGTGATGCTAAGTTGGATTCTGAAGATGTGGCCCCCTCCAAGCAAAGGATGAAGCAAAACGCAACAAGATGCAGAGTTGAGGAGGAGGATGTGGAGATGGAGGTTGATATTTTGGATTCCTCAAAGTCGAGCTAGGGGGAGAAGGGTAACGAGAGGAAGGAGCTAACTCATGTCCCAGAGTCCCTCACAATGAATATAGTCAATCTTACTCTGGATCAATTCCCGGATACTATTGATGATAGGATTCCCTCTCCCATGACGGCCTCCTCACTTGCTCAGGCAAACACTAAAGAGAAAATGATCTCTGACCCCCCAGTTCTGCAAGTCAACAACATGGAGGTGGAGAAGTGCAAGTTGTGTTGCTTTGTAGAGGAATTAGTAGCAATTATGAACGCGGAGGTCAAGGGGCTCGGAGAGAAAACAAGGGCTCTGGAGGAATGGTTTGACCTTCTATCTAAGTTAACCATTAAAATGACTCATGTGGCGATTACCACTCTACAATTGCTACAAGGTAATCAGGAGGAGGGTCTAGATCAAGAGAAATCCAAATTATTATTCAAGTTCTTGGCAGAAGACTAGGCTAATGTCCTCCTCAAGGGGAAAGGCCAATGATAAGGCTAACTAGTGTCTTGCCCCCTTTGGTTTTACGATTTTTTTGGTGGGTCACTGACCTAGTTAGGTTTAAGGCAATTTTGTCTTTGTTTAAAAATTTTGAATTTTTGAACTGGTTATAGTTATGGTACTCAACTAATATGTCATTTTTAAAGCTTTGGCCGAATACCCCTATTGGGATCCTAGGTTGTTTGAAACCTGTTTTTGGTGTGTTAAGCTTTGGTTGGGAGTGCTTTTTGTCTTTGTGCTCTGATTGTTATCTGTTGGTAATTGGCTGGTAAGATTGTTTGTGTAGGGGTCAACCCCCTTGTTTTGACTGCTTAACATTTCAAAAATAATCAATTCTAAACACGAATGTGTTGCGAAAATTCTCTGAATTTGAAAAAAAAAAAAAAAAAAGCAATTATTTGTAACACCCCCTAAATATGAAACTTCTAGTGTCATTTTTGTACGCGCATTGTTGTCATTTTCTTATTGTTCAAAAACAACTCTAGATTGTTCATCTAGACTTTGTTTTTGTTCTCTGTGCTCTCCTTATTTTTTCAAATTAGTTCTAAAACTCTCAGATGTTTATACTAACTCTATTATTATATTCTTTGTTTTTATTGTTCTCAAATTTCTTGAATTCATTACAAAGCTCTAAACATTTCATTTATACTAAAATCTATTTTGTTAGTATTCTCTATTTTTTTGATGTTTCAAATTCTCTTAAATTCCATTTGCTCTTTGCTAATATGATATTTCTATTTTGTGAAACATTTCTCCAATTAAAAAACATATCATGGCCTATGTTTAAAAATTGCAATATTGTTAATTAAAAAATATATCACGACCTAAGTTTAAAAATTGCAACATTGTCAATGCAACTATCTTAGTATTAAGATGCAATTTTCAAATACTTTGCCAATTATCCCCATTGTCAAGAGCACTTACCTTGCAATTGGATAAGATGTGTTTTTCATTTGCTCCTTATTCCCATTATCGAGGAAACAAAAACCTTGACCACAAGCTCTTTTCACATACTTCAAAAAAATGCTTGCACTGTTATATACCTCTTTGATAAAATATTTTCTTTAACATGCTTCATTGTTGAGGGGAACTAACTTGCTAGATAAATTATAATTTTCAATTGAATAGTTGTTGCTCTACTCTTATTCATATATCATTGTTGTTTATTGCAATTGAACTTATCTTCCCTAGTGCCAAACAAGCATAGGCTCTCCTAAACAAAATTTAATTAGGCTCTCCTAAACAAAATTTAGTGAGAGCCTCTGAGGCTTTAGGAAATTTAGCCAAGCATACTGTGTTGAATGCAGTCTACTACACAAACATCGAACTTACTTTTTAAAGAACTTGAAGTTGGTATATATCCATGGTCTACCTAGACAATAAGAGTAAACAAGCGTCTCTTGAACCAAATTATGCATCTAGTTTTACCACAAAATAAAACATCTCAAAGCATTGTGAATGCTGCTATAGCCATCCAAACTATTGCAGTGGACCAATTTTCAAGAAATCAAAAACATTATGGATTTTTCTGAAAATTTAAGCATTTGATTTTTATGATTTGCATAGCGTGTAATCAAAAACAACAACAAAATTGGAAAAAAATCACTCCATTTTTGTGAATCTGAAAAAAAAAGACTTTGTTTTGTCTTTAGTGCATTTTGGATGAAGATTGTCGAGTTTTAAATCTCCCAATACCCACTTGAATGTACGAAATATCTTAAGCTCAAAGTCAAGCTCAAAGACGTGGCTTCTTGTTCATTACCTAGTCATTATGCCCATAAACATAACGAAAGAAACCAAATAAAATATATAGCCGAAAAGCAGTATACCGCCTTCTTGAAAACGAAAAGGAGTATATATAAGAATCTTACTGTTTTAATATTTTCAGGGTAAGAATCCAAGGCGGAAAAGATAGAGAAGCTACATATTATCTGATCAAATGATGAATAAAGAGCAAAAACAACAAATTACAGGGGCGAAATCCATAACAAAAGATACAAGGATAGTGTGATTTGTTGATAATCGACTGCTCTTTAATTTCATTCATTTCACAAGAGATAATAAATTACCTCTAAAATACTGTAAATATGCCTCGGTAAATAAGGGAAACTTGGATTCATTCCTCGCCAGCCGCACAGAAATATGTTCGACTGACTTGCGAGGAAACCCAGTTCAACAGCTGAACAAATATGAGTTGACAGAGTTAGTATAATTAAGCCCAAGCTATAAGAGATTTCCTCCATGATCTCCCAACAGAAACATGCCCAAGTTACCAGAAATTTCCTCCCTGATCTTCCAACAAAAACATGCCCAAGTTATGAAGAAATTCCTCCATGATCTTCCAGAAAGCAATAAGCCCGAGTTATAAGAAACTTCCTACATGAGCTTCCAACAAAGCAGTAAGCCAAAGTTATGAGAAACTTCCTCCATGATCACCAACAAAGCAAAACTTGAAACTAACATCTACAAAATAAAAATATATATGTACATAATACATGTATACCACTTCTACAAAATACTGAAAACCAGTCAGAGCTTGAGATTGTGAGAGCAGCTCTCGGTCACAATAGTACGATTCACAATAGCAATCGACATATTGCAGGTGGATGACGAAATGGCGTGATGCTTGAAGATGTTAAGCAAATTCACCCGCCCAGAAATCCGAGTGTAAGTACTGAGCGGCAAAATCCCCGAAAGAATGTCATTGAGAAGATGCGGGTCCGAAATGACGCGATCAGCCTCGATCTTGACAGTAGTGTTCATTTCCATGGTCCGCTCGGCGCCGATTTTCCCTGCCGGAATCTGCGCTTCTCCGCAATTGATGCCGCGGTAGAGCAGCTGCGCAGTGCTGTTCCCAAACTTGAAGCTCGCCCTGTTGCGGTTCTTGACGGACAAATTCAAGTCCAGACTCACATTCAAGCCAAAATTCCCGCCCAAAATGTCCGCCTTCCACTGAAATTGATCAAGCGAGACGGATTTGACGATAACCTTAGGGTTTCGAACCTTGAACACAGTGACGCCCAGAATGACGCACACCATGGCCACGATGAGGACAACCGCTATGCCCGTCCCGCAGCAGCACACCGCCCATCGTCGCCGCTTCATTCGACGCCGAAGCTGCTCCTCGGCGCTCATGGCCTCCCTTGAAAACCCCATTTTCCCATTCTCTTCCGTCATGCCCGAAACGCCTCTACGACAACAATAAAGGCAAGAATAAGGTAAAATGGAGGCAAAAAGCCCTAGATTTATAGCTGTGGGAGAACGGAACGGTCCGCTGGAGGCCCTAAATTGCAGAAATTTACAAAAATAAAGCCAACATGAAGGCAAATTGGAGGAAAATAGCCATGGATTTAAAGCTGTGGGAGAACAGGAAGGTCCTATGGAAGGCCTAAATCGCAAAAATTTACCAAAATAAAGGTAAGATGAATGCAAAAACCCCTGGATTTGAAGCCCTGACCGAGCAGATCGGTTCCCTTGTGGCCCCAAACTGCAGAAATTTACCAAAACGAAGGCAAAATGAGTCAGTAATGAAGGTTACTTGGTAGCTTCACGAAATGAATGCAGAATGAGGTAAATTGAAGGCAAAAAAATACCCTGGATTAATAGCTGTGGTAGAACATAACGGTCCTCTGATGGCCCTAAATAGCAGAAATTTACCAAAATGACGGCAGAATGAGACGAAAACCACTCGATTTGTAGCTTTGAGAGAGCATAACGGTCCTCTGAGAGAGAAGAACGGTCCCCCAGTGGTCCTAAATAGCAAAATCGTGTGAGCCGAGAAAGTGCGGAAGTTGGGAATGCATTAACTGTGTGGACTTAGGTAGGAGGAGGGAGTTGGGGGGATTCGAACCCGGCTTAAATGCGGGAAGATTGAGCATTGATGAGAGACAGTTGAGGATGTTCAAGGAATTCATTAATGGGTATACAAGTAGGAATTTCATTACAGCTGTGCATTTGTTGACAGGTGGAACCTGCGATGGCTGATTCTGCTCTGCTGTCTTCTTCGATAAATTTCCCGTCCCGACGAGCTTCACCACAGTGGTCTGATGAACAAGAAACTGGTTACTGATGCTACCAGTTGAGATTTTGTCGACAAAAAAGGGGGGTTTTTTAAATCGGTCACGGATTTAACAGTGTGTGAAGAGTGCAACGATCAATTTCTTCTTTGGAATGACGTTGAAATCTGACCGTACTCTTGCCTTCACGTGTTGTGCACAACTTTATGAGGAATTTTTTTTAAATGTGACGCCATTATCAAGGACGACTATTGTTTTTATTTTGCAGGTTTTAAAAGAAGTTCTGATTGATTTACGTAAAGTCTTGCGATTTGGAGAAATGGAGTCGTTTAATGAAAAATTTCTACACAATCTATTCCAGAAACTTAGCGTTATAAATCATGTATTGTGGAAATCTGATTGCATTAAAAGATTAAGATTGTCTTTTCAACCCGTGGCTATACAGCCACGAAAATGCACTTCCTTTACATTGCTTTTTCTAACTTTTTAAAAAATTAAGTCCGTCCTCTCCTTCGTATGAAAGTGCATTTTCGTGGCTGTATAGACGTTGCTGTTTTTTCATGCATTGTCGTGTTCTTGCGTTGAAAACGTTATAAATGATATCACTGGAATGTTGTGATTGGTACTCTATTTTAAATTGAAATAATAACATGTATTTTCTTTGTAAATAAGAGTTAATGTAGATATCTTGATAATATTTATTTGGAGATGTTGGTATATATCTTCCTAAGAGATTTGGATGTGAAATTAATTAAAGTAAATTAGGTGCATGAAAGTGATATCTATCACAATCTTCTTAATATTTCCATTTCTAATTATGGATATATATATTAATGAATAGTTGCACTTTATTAGAATTTAAGTAATAGAGTAGGGTATAATTGAAATAAAAAATAATACTACAAATAATTAGAATATTAAATGATATTAAAATATTTTTATTAAAAGAATGTAATCAAGAGATATGTAGAAGATCAAGTTAAATTAAAACATTTTTTATTGAAAGGAAGTAATCAAGAGATATATAGAAGATCAAAGAAATTATTGAAAACAATAGAATTGGAAATACTTTATATAGCAAACGACAAACGAGTCGGTTTTAGAAGTCACAACTACAAAATTCGAAGAAATGAAAAAAAATCATAATCGTAATTGTTTGTACAATAGTGACATAAAAACAAAACAAAAACCCTTTATATGACACCAACACACAAAGAAGAACTCGTATGATCATCGAGCATTATGAATTGATTATGAGACCAAATAGTTACAGAAGTTGAAATAGAGTTATTCCTAAGTGAGCAAGGTAATATATGACACCAACACACGAAGAAGAACTCGTATGATCGTCGAGCATTATGAATTGATTATGAGACCAAATAGTTACAGAAGTTGAAATAAAGTTATTCCCAAGTGAGCAAGGTAACACAACATCCTACATTCAAAATTTCCAAAGATCAATCTTTGAAGATCTCACAACATCAACCAAAGAGACTAAAATTGTCATAGACCATAATTTGGAAATGATGAAATATGACCAACTAGCTTCCAAAAGAAGAACAACACACCAACCCTACTAAGCATTGTCGTAGAGCCAATGTAATCTACCAAGGGACCTTCAGAACATAGGGTAAAAAATGCAGTAACATAAACAACAATTGCATGAATGCAACAAAACATACATTGTGTAAGCAACAAGAATGAAATAATACAACAATTGTCACATGATAATGCACAAGCAAAAGTATTTGCACACTTCCAATGATTTTGTAACAACTTGAAATATGCTACATAAATAGAATGCACACCTTTGACATGTTGCCTCACAAGAGATTGAACAACATCCAATTAGCTAGACTAAGTCCAACAATAGATCACAACTAGCTATTGAGGAGACTATGTCCATCCTTGAAGTCAAACTAGACATAATTCATTTTGAGCACCAAATGAAAGATGAACCTTAAATGGTCAAACAATGACTATGAATGTTGATCTTAGATTGGTTTTGACAAGTGAGTGTCAACACACTTAAGCCATTTACTTAGTTCTTGTCGAACTAGTAATATATGTTGAGCACAACATGTAAACATTAGACCATGCTGAGTTGTAATGAGTGTCGAGTCACTCATGTGTCGAGTGACTCAAGTGCTGAGAAAATAGACCATGCCAAGTGATTCAAGTGCTGAGTAAATAGTGGATGTTGAGTAATGCAAGTGCTGAGTCAAAAGCAAAAATACAGTGCATACCGAGCATCAGAGACTTCATATGTCGAGTGACACAATTTTGACATATTTGTTTGTAATGGCACAAACAACTATGTAAACCATTTTTAAGCCAACTTAAGGATAGATTTCAATCTTTTGGAGATAAGGATGAATCTGTATTTGGATTCCCTATGAAATTGCATGCAACCAATCAAAAAATGGGAAGGTTAAGCGGCAAAACAGATGAATCTCAACCATAGATTCATACCTAACCCTAAGCCACAGAGTCTTCTTAAGGAGGACAAAGCCCTAAACTCTTCATAGTGTACAAGGGGTGAATGATTGAATTAGAGGAGCAAACAAGATAGTTTGCAAAGTATTCAAGGTGACTTAGAAGTAAGTGTGAACTACAAAATCAGTTAGAGAAGAGCAGAGGATAAAGGATAGAGAAGGATACAACATTGGAGACGTCAAATTGTGAAGGATCAAAAGGACATTGTGTAGAGGTGATCTATTATCACGTAAGCAAGTGCCAATCGTAGGATTTGCGTTGAGACATTTTAACAGGTGATTTCAATTAAATCTTTTAACAGAGTAGTCCGAACAGGTTGTATGAAATCCTTTAATATGGTGCTTATTTAATTGTAAGTTGAAGACCTCTAACCAGGCACACTTCTAATAGGGTGTTGAAGTCCTCTAACAAGGTGGGACTTAACAGTCTTTGTAAGCCTTTAACAAGGTAGGCCTTTCACAGGACATACCATGATTCATGGTCAAATCATTGTAACCTTAATTGAACACACTTTATTGCTGCAATAGTGAAGATTTGTGGGTGTCATCCCCACCCCAGTTTTACTTTCTCACTTGGAGGGTTTATGGGTAATCATATCTGGTGTTATGTGTGTGATTGATTACATGTTTACATGATTTATATGCATATGCTTTACATGTTATTTCAATTTACATGTTGAATGCATATGATGAATGAATGGTGAAAGTTTTATGGGTCCAAGTTTAAACTCTCGATTCGCCTCCCCCCCCACTCTCAAAAGTTTAGTTTTCCCACTTGTAATTCCAACAATTGGTATCAAAGCCTTGTTCTCTAAAAGAGAAGCTTTGTAGCTTTGAGGAAAGATCTTGAAATGGAAGTCTACAAGCTAGGAAAAACTATTGAGAACCAACAGATTGAAATACATCTCATACTACATCAACTAAATGAGGCAAGAGAGGAGCTAAAGAAATCCTTGAAGAGAAGGAAAGAAATTGCTATTGCAGAGAATGACACATCATACAAAGAGATAGACACCACCAAGCTATGTGTAGATGGCAACTCCAATGAATTTGATGCAACAGTTTCAAATCTAATGGAAAAGAATAGAATCCAAGCTGAGGAAATCAAAAATCTCAAGCTAGAACAAGAATCACAAGCTATACTACTATGTGATGTGACTAAACAAAAGAAGAAGGCTATAGAAAACAAAAGCCATGATTGAAGAAGACAAAAGAATTCTGGCAAACAAATTGGAAGAGAAGTCAACAGAGCTAACCAAGATCTCCAACATGCAATTGGATACCCTAAGTTAAATGATGAATGCCAACTATGAACTGAATGTCAAAGACATTGAGATAACTGCATTGAAGTTGTAGAATGAACAATTGCAAAGTGATCTGAAAAGAGAGAAGGAATTTGCTGAAAGTCTCAACAAGCCAAATGAAGCCATCAAATACTTTGAACAATTATTAAGATCCCCTAGATCCAACAAAGATACATTGGGATTGGGCTACACAAGCACTGAAGAAGGAGAATCATCCAAAGTTGCTGAAGAAAGAAACATCAAAGGTAAGAACTCCAAACCTATTTGTCATAATTGTGGTAAGAAAGGACATACTACTAATGTGTGTATGAGCAAGAATACAAATCAGAATGTTAAGCCTAAGAACATGACTCATTGTCATAAGTGTAACAAGTAAGGTCATCAGGCACATGAATGCAGAACCAGGACCATGCATAAACAAAGATTTAAAGGATATCGCTACAACTGTCAGAAGTGTAGACATAGAGCCTTTGAATGCAGATCCAAATCCATGTGGTCATCAAACAAGCCAACAAAGGTGAGAAGCTATGGAAACTTTTATAATTGGGATTACAATACAAGATATAGTTGTCACTATTGTCAAGAATATGGACATATTCCTGAGAATTGCATTAGGACACACTTCAGTGGTAACTACAAAAGGTGGTTGAGTCAAACTACATGTTTTAGCTATTTGAAGACTAGTCACATCAGTAAACATTGTCCAACTAGGTCAAAGGCACCAAGTTGTGAATTTGATAAAAGAAAAAGCAATGCAGATGTTGAATACATTAGAGATCAAATGAACAAGACATGGAAAAAGAAAGATGCTTGTAGCACATCAAATGGAAAAGGGATCACTTCACCCAATGGGTCAAGTGATCACACCTCATCAAACTAGACGATCAAGAGGTATGTAGGACTGATATTCAAGTGTTATATCATACATCAGTTCCAAAGGAGATAGTACTAAAAATACTACATTAGCATGAATAAAGATGCAAGATGTTGTTGAAAACTCAAGTTAAATCTTTAAGTTTTTCATGTTGTTTTCGAGCATGAAATTTTTTATGTGTGTGTGCCGAGTGGAATACTAGTTGATGCCAAGCTACCAAACCATCTAGTTGATGCCAAGCTTACACTTGTATAAGCAATAAGCATTAAATGCAAGGTTTTCGAAGGGTATATGATCAATTTATGCTCATTATTCATCATTTCAAATTCAAGCAAGAGCAAGCAGAGCAGAAGGTGATTCAAAAACTTGTTCAAGGCATTTGCAGATATGTTAGCGAAGATCTCACACCAACATACATATCTCACAAGGTATTTATCATAAGCCAAGCTATACAATTTTATTTTGCATAACCCTAGTTTGACAAAATGGTGTCTAGCTCAAAAAATGTAGAAGGGAAAGAGGTTTTGAATGTCCAACTTGTTAGTAACAAAATGAAATAGCCCATATTTAGGGCCATTCCTAACACATCATATAAACAAGATCATTCTGGTGCATTATCCATGATCCTGCCAAATGTAATAATGGTGCAAGATGTAAGGAGATGTTATAATTTTAAAATTGGTAGCATTGGGAACTTAGAAATCAGAGAAGCATATGATAGGTTATGTGAAAATGGTGTTCTGAAGGAAGAGTATAAAATTGTTGAGAGAAAGGGTTTAACGCATGCCCTAGATTTTCCTAGTGTATTTAAAACTGAATGGGTTAGAATTGTGTTGAGTCGAATACATGATGGATCTTTATGACTGGATGGTAGACTGATTAAGATTACCAAAAGAATAATTCATAGGGTTACTAGCTACCCAACCCTAGATCGGCCCAAGACTCTAAGGAGTGATTCTAAGGAAGTCATAGAGAAAAACACTGGAGCAAAATGGAATAAGAGAGGCATGACAATAGATATTATTGTTGATCCATTATTGAACTTTGTTGTTAGGATAATCTCTCATAAACTCTATCAATCTAGTAGATTGAATAGTGTACCCTACATTGTTGTGGATGTTGGCTACAAAATTGTAAAGACAGATCATACATATGATCTGGCAGAGTTACAACTACAGCAACTGATGGAAAATCTTGGAGCTATCAGGAAGACCAAGAGTGCTTGATGCAAATTTGGTTCAATTCTAGTTTGTATATTCTTTTATGTGTAGAATACATTTCCCTCTTTTGGTACTATAGGATGGAAGACCAATAGGTCAATTGCAGTATCGATCAATGAGTTCGTTGAATAGATGGGAGAAAACTTTGAAACAATTATGACGAGTGATTTTGAAGATTTTAAGAAATCAATGAAGCAAAGAATGAGGATACCAGTTTCTTTGGTTGAGCAACATTATAATGACATATTTTCTGGTTGATGCTGATTACACCTTTGTGCAACCTACCACACCAAGGGTTAGATGCTTAAGGCCACTTGGGTATGAAATCAATGTTGATGAAGCTTCAACAACCATCACAACACTACTAGCAGAGGAGATTGATAAAAGTGCAAAGATATTTGGCAACTATGAAATGGTAAAGTCAAAGATTACCATGGAGTTGAAAACTGCCTCCACACTCAAGAAGAAAGATAAGTTGGTTGAGAGAGTAAAGGCCAAATTTGGAGAAGGTATAGAGGAGGAAGATGAAGAAAATGAAGAGGAAGAACAACCACAAGCACAAGAACCTCTTGCATTGACTCAAGTCATGGGAGAAGATAAGGAAAAGAAGAAATAGAAGATGTTGAGGGAGAAGAATTTGAGGAAGCACCTACTCATGCTAAGCCAAAGAAGAGAAAGGCTAAAGCACAACCAATGGAAAAAGCAAAGAAAATTGTCAAACCAAGCCCAACCAAGCCTACAACTCCTTCCACTAAAGCAAGCACATGTGCCACAACATAGAAGGCCAAGGAGAAGTCCAAGCAAACACAACAAGGTGGCCAAGTGAAAAAGAAACAAAGAAGAAAATATGTTGCACAGCCTGATTTAGATGAAGAAAGGACAAAATCAGATGATATAAGCCAATTTAAAGTGATAAGTCACAAACCACTCTCTGATCTTGAAAATTTATGTGAAAATGTCAATAATAATGCAAATTTATTTGGTTTAAAACACATTGATTTTGATAAACTTGGGAAAGAAGACAACAATCAAGTGGAAGAGGCATTATATTCCATGATGTCTAAATTTAAGAATACTCCACTAGAATTTGCCAACACAATACCAAAAGGTTTATATGATATTATTGAGCAAAAGTGGCATTACTGTATAAATTTAGAAAAACAAATTAGAGAAACAACATTAGCTCAAGTGATGCCAGAGCTAACAAAGGGACAGATTACTAAGGTCGTCAAAAGATATGTTGTTAGGTTTACACCTAAGTACAGAGCCTTCAACATTCTTCAAAAAAATATTGAAGATGTGGTCAAGAAATCAATCCAAATATGGAAACTAATCTATGGGTTGACCACTATAAAACAAGGAGAAGTTGATCCCTTTGAAGGTAAACTCAAGATGATAAGCAAGATGATGACAAGACAAATGATGATAAGAAAGATAATATAGTTGAGGAGGAAATTGAAAAGCAAATTGATGACAAGGAAACAATTGAATAGCAGCAAGATGAATAGAGTGTGTAGGACACACAAGTGCCAAGTGTTAGTCCCCCACATGACACGGTCAAGTCTACTGACACTATTATTGTTAAGGATGTCTATGATCTTTTAGCTCAGAACATCAATCCATTGACTGCAGAAGACTTGAAGAAGATATTGGACCAATCTACACTTCAAACAAAACTCTGTGAAAATCCAGTTTTGGTCAGTATAGATGAGCTCCAAAAGGCAGTAACTAATGTCACAAGGGACAAGGTGAATCCACAAGAACCACCTTCTATCATCCATTTAGTTACTCAAGTATAACCTTTGACTCAAAAAATAGTAGATACATCTACTAAGGTTGATACACTTGGTAAAATTGACACAGTTGAGTAGAAGCAAACTACAGAAGAAGAGAAAGACACTACTACTAGACAACAGGAATAGATTCATATGTACCTAAAGCACAAGGACAAGGTGCTAGTCATGTCATTGTGATAAACAAGAGAAAATCTAAAGAGAATTAGGAAATACCAAAAGTGAAGGAACAAGAGGCCATTCAAGCACTAGTAACCCTACCAACATTTGGCACTCCTTTTACACATACTCTTCAAAAGCCAAGCATGGAAGCCATACCATTGCAAATCTTAGTGCCAGGCTCTAGCTCTTCAAAAGTTGAAAAGGTAATTCACTATTGAGATATCACTCTTGATGTAGAGATTTTTATACCTAAGTTTGATTATGATACAATGACATTAGACCAAATAGGCATTTTGCAACAAGCCTTAGAGAAGAAAAAGCATCAAGAAATGCTTAGGAGAGTGTTGCGCCACTTCACATTCTCTAACCAATTTGCAAAGTGGAAATTTTGTGTTCTAGTAATGTCCTAGGTGTGTTCAAGTCTAAGTTTGCATCCCCTTAGGTGAAAAGAGTCTTCATTAGATTTTTCATTTTCCCCTTCTCCACATTTCATAGCCGGATGGTTTTCCTTTTATGTTGTGAGTTTTTGTGCATAGCTTAGTACCTAATTTGATGGAGAATCAAAAAAACATGCAAAGATCATTTACAAGAGTTATATCTGCTTGGGATCCATTATTTTCTCTTTGAGAACAGAAGTTTGTGAAAATTTAGACTTTGTCTTCTCCTCGGCAGGTTTCCAACCCATGAAGGCAATTTTTAGCGAAAAACAACAAATGATGCATACGAGCCAAAATAAGAAGATAAAAAGGTACCCTATGATAAATTAATGTTCCTCTTACAATTATCTACCTCAAGAAACATTCAGGATTCTTCACAATTCTCAAAATCATTCCAAGTGGAAAACTAGAAACCAACTTCTCCTGAGCGGGTTTTCAACCCATGAAGTCAGTTTCCCGAAAAAGCTAATTTTGAAGGAAAATAAGCAAAGGTGGGTCCCTAATGATTTTTTGCACTAATTTTGGACATCTCCAAACTCAAAGGAAACCATGATCAAAAGGTAAAGTTAAAAGGAAAGCTTGGGCGGAGAAATGAAAATTGTCTTCTCCTCAGCAGGTTTTCAACCCATGAGGACAATTTTCCAAAATTTAAAGAAAATCACGTTGGTGAGTGGATTAAACTAATATTTCATGTGCAAAACCTCTCAAGATGATAATGGAAATAATCTAACCATTGTAGGAAAGATCTATTAAGTAGAATTTGCTTCAGCAAATATTTTGTTATGGAGTACTCTATTTATAACTTCTCGAAACTTAATGGAAAATGGGAAAGTAAATATGAGAGATAGAAAGTTATCGTTGGACCAACGAAATAGTGAAAAGACACCTTAATACCTGTTAAAACTATGCATTTACTATTCCAATGGATCTCTCCTTCAATTTAGTCGTGTGGCGTGAATTTTGAAGATCAACAAGTGAATTGAAGTCCTTATATAAATGGAAATGTGAATAGTTACAAAACTACCATTCTTTCTTGAACTATTATTCTATTAAAATTGCATTAATTTTTCAAAAAGCCAATAAACACACATTTTTTATTCCTTTCATTTTCTGGATTCAAAGTTCATTTTCAAATAGAATGGAAACTAGATTTGCAAGCTTTGATGGATTGAATGGGATCAAGTCTTCACTACAAAATTTCATGGACACTTCTCTCCATTTCTATGACATGCAAGATTTTCAAAAGAGGGTGAGATCAGAGCCTATTCATCCCATTACCGAGAAGCTCCAAGGATGCAGGCTAGTTGAAGCAGTGGGTTTTCTAGTTGCAGTCCAAGCTCCAAAATTGATATATAAATGTATAAATCATTATAACTCAGACACTAGATAAATTTTATTTCTAAATGACACAATATTGATCTCCATTGATAGACAAATTGTGGTAAATTTCCTTCAAGTTTCCTAGAGTGGGAAGAGTTTTCAGATTTGACAATTGGTAGAGCCATCTCTAAGTTTTTTGCGAAGAAAATGGTCTGTAGAAAGGAGATTATGCAATCATAGTTTCAAAAACCACGAAGCACCAAGAGTAAGGTCCCTAAGACTCTTTTTGTCACTAATCTCAAGCTCGAGATTGTCAACATCTTAGTTCCCTTGCACAAATTGAAAGGTGAGGTAGAAGCTTTAAACTTCGTTGAGCAATATTTCCTTTTGGTACAAGTTATCTACTCTGACACCCAATATATTGATTGGGCTCATGAGGTAAATAAGATTTTGTCCAATGCTCTTAGTGTCACAAAATTCTACATCACCTTCTATATGTCCTCCTTTCTATTTTACATATTAGCTTCTTTACAATTATGGCTAGGCCTCCCAAGGGTAGAGAATTTCCCTGATAATGTGAAGTCTTATGAGTTCTATCCATGTTTGCAATTGAAAATAGTTATGCAAAGTATATAAGAGTGAATGATGCATTTACCATGAGAATTTGCAAGGAGCTTCGCGAAATCCCGGAGAGGAGATTTAGCCCTGAAGCAATGGCATCCATTAGTTAGTTCAAGAGTTATTTTATCTAGTTCTCACCATTTTCATATTTGTGTCTCGCAACTTTTGATGGATTCCCCTTTAAGCTACCGAGATATCCAAGTGATATGATTGTGTTGATCAAGATTGTGAGACAAGCCATTCAAGTGAATGTGTTGAGTGGGAGTCTAAAGAAGAAAGATTATGAGTAGCCTATGAAGGTGGGAGCTTTTAGGTGTGAGTCTTGTTTTGATGCAAATAACATGTTAAAGGTGTTCGAAATGAAATATAAATTGGAGATGTATGAAGTTTTGAGGCCTATGTTTGATCCAAATGGATATGCAAGAGAGTTGTTGCAGACTGGAAGTGTTATCAAACATATCACCACTATTGAAGACTACTAGGCCGATTGCAAGGATGAATTTGAGAGCCATGATCATGCTTTCGCTAGACTCATGGTAGATCAAGTGAAAATGTATAAGGTTGATATCAATGTAGAAGGAGTAGAAGATGATAGGTAGAATATGTATAGCAATACATATTTAACAAAGCTAAGAAATATTCCCATCACCTTAGGGCCTTATCAAGATACTGGGGGTGACCTAGATGTCATGATGGCCTGAATTATTAAAAGGACTGAGAAGTGGGTCGAGTGGACTATAGCAAGGAGAAGTCAAAGTAAAAGCACCCCCACTCAAGCTTCTCCATCAATTGCCCTTGCTTCTTCCTCACAAGGTGGCACATTAGGTGTAACCCTGGCCATAACTTAAGGACCGACTCAACCAGCAGGTGGAGGTGACCAACCTTAAGACAAAAATATCCCGTTGGCTAAGACTTGTCAGGATGGCTCCTCCCCAGTGACTGGTGCCCAACTAAAAGCTGAGAAGAAGGTGGATGAGCCGAAAGATAGTGTTGCTACTCTAGTTCCCTCACCTACCAGCAGTCCAGTTCCATCTACAAGCCCTACACTTCTCCTCCCAAGCAACCCTCATGTGCACATAGTGGACTTAGGAGATGGAGGAAGTAGTGATAATGAGTCCACTAAGTTAGATGAAGCAACCAAGAAGACTATAGAGATAGATAAAGGCCAAGAGTCCTCAAATCTTATTTCTGAAGCCTAAAAGAATCCCTTCTCTTTGACTATGAAAGCAATCACTTTGGTCAAAGGAAAATGTTTAGCATAGAGTCTCTTGGAACGACCTCAAAGGTAATAGGCACAGACTCATAGTTGGAAGATACTTTGGATAGGAAGAGAAAGAGGAAAGATGAAGGTGCTCCTAGCAAGGATACCTTATCCCTTTTTGTTCGTTCTGGATCTGCATTGACAAAGGTTAAGAAACAAAAGACCTTATTTATCCTTAGGCAAGATCCTAAAATAGGGCATTTAACAATGGAGATAACCAAACCTACTAAAGAAGGAAGGATTGAGGATATGACTACGGATTATTTCACCATGCATTCAGTAGATCTTGGGGAAACCAGACATGATACCAAAATCGACTTGTGGAAGTCCAAAAACAAGGTGATCAAAGGACAACTAGAAAGCCTTATGTTGTCAAAGGTCTGGATGAAAGAAAAAATATAGGAATTGAATAGTTTCATAAGGAAATTAGTCACCCCTTTGGCAAGCATTTATGGGATGCCCATTACTGGAGATCCCATCGCCACAGATGTCCAAGCACTTATTTCTAGCTCCAAGAAGATAAGCATTTTGGGTGAATCGATAGAGAGTGGAGCAAGAATATTAAGGCAGGAGGACTCTCCATCGTAGAGCAAATTGGTAATGCCATATTAAGATTGGAAATAGAAAAAGATAACATATCATCAAATAAAGCCACGTTGGCTACATAAAAGGTCAAGAGTGGTGATTTTGTTTGTTTGTGGAAGATGATCATCCATATGAAAGTAAAGGAGGCTGTTGAAGCAAAGATTTTACCCAAAGGAGATGAGCCCCTAGTTGAGTGGTTTTAGAGTATGTAGTTCAAAACTAAAATGGTTATGGCAGTAGAAGAGGGACTTAAAGAAACTAAAGTCAAAGCAAAAAAGGAGCAGGACAAAGATTATGAATTACTAAGAGGTTTGCATATAGACTCACAATCTAGTGGGCAAGGGAAGGCAATAATTGGAGTAACTATCATGCAAACCAACTTCTCCAATTTCATAGATGATCTGATAGGGATGACTTCTAGTCACCAGGACAAAATTTTTGAGCTTCGGAGGCTTGGTGGATGTGTGCACGTGGCCATGAAAGAATTACAAGATTGGTTGGGTGTCATCAAGGATCTGGCCCGAGAACATTCTAAATGGCTCTTGAGATGCACCAATGTACACGTCCATAAACATGAAGAGTTAATTCTAATCATTGTTGCTGCCAAAGCCTATAGGGTAAAGGAATAAAAGAGAAAGAAGGAAAAGTGCTTCATATTTTTCCTTTTCCATTTTTGTTATGTAATCATTGTAATAGACAAACTGGCTCCTTTCCATTTGTCATTTTTGAGGAGATGAACTGATTGAACTTCCATTGTAATGGTCATCTTGGAATCCTATATGTATGATAATGAAAGATTAATAAAAGTTCAACAAATTTTTGGCATGAAGTACTTGATGTTGTAGAGTCAATTGAATGGTATTTCTGTATCAATTATTTTCTATTCTATTTTGAATAGGTGTTAATTGCTTGTTTTTCTCTTTATTTTGGATTGAAACAAGGAATGAATAGAGTTTTATTCACTTGTTTGAAGACAACGAGTTGAATATGATAAGTATTATCATTATAGGCTTAAAAGAGATCCTTTATATGTTTTCATTCAATGTAATCTCCCTCTGCAATTTAGTTTCTAGATAGATCAATCATTCTTAGTGCATACTAGCTATGAGTTCATAAGATGTGTCGGTTCATAGGCTCAACTAACCCTTGAAATATAATTTCTTTCCTGAGTTGAATCCCTTATAGGTTTGGCTTAGTATACCTCTCATGTTCTCTAGTTAAGAACATATCCTATTTAGATTTAGGAGTAAACAAAATTCATTGCAAATTTCACAATAGGGAGTTGTACCTAAAATTCAAAGGAAAGTAAGTCTTCTCATAAGAAACTTTCCAACTGTCGTAATTAGATGTTGTTCACAAATTAGGGCTTTGAAGAGTTAAAATAAAAAAGAATAAATCTATTTACCAATAGGTTTTTGGCGACTCTACTGGGGATACGAATAGTTGCTCGATTAAATAGGCCTTTAACATGAGGGAAAATGGTACTACCTAATGAAAACATATTTCTAGTACTCCAACCTAATCTTGGGTTTCAAGATGACCAAGAAGACGTAATCTCATCCCTTAAAATATTTGTTTGGAGAAATAGGAGGAATGATGAGCATTACAAGAACACTAGCTGAATATTGGAAGAAGAAGAATCTAGAGCAGAAGTATTGGAAAGGGTTGTTCAGAGGAGAGACATCTAAAGGGAAAAAAGACAGTTAAGACGTGAAGCTCAAAGACAAACTTAATCTAGCATCGTGGAACAAACAAGGTTCCTTAGAAGTACCAAAGAACAGGGTGGGCAAGACTCTATTTTTGATAAGCTCACAGAACTTGGATTTCCCATTCTAGATAATCATAAGCAAAAGGTGGAAATAAAAATCAAAGTATACCATCTTCACCTATTAGAAATCAAAGCTCTTCACATACTACCTGCCAGGTATTGGCCTTGCAAGGAGTTACTGCTTCCCCCAGTTGTCAATTTTCTGCCACACCTTTCTAGAACAATTATGGCTGCTCCTTGGGCTATAGCAACAAGGACATTAGGACTAACAACTTATCACCCACTCCCACCTGGTTTAAGGAAGAATTTCCCTAAATTTTTAGGTGATGGGAATGTTACCATAGATGAACATATTAAGGCCTTCTTTGTAGCTACTCACATCTTAGGGGTTGCTCATGAAGATGTTGTTGTAAGATTATTTGTAGAGACCTTGATTCAAAGTGCAATAGACTTGTTTTATCATCTAGATGATGGCTGAATCACCAATTGGGATACAATAAGAATGACTTTTGAAACTAGGTTCAAGACTACAGAAGATGAACATGTCCTACTAACACAGTTGACATCCATTAAAAAATAACCCACCATAAGTATGAGGAACTTCATTACAAATTTTAATAAGATCACTAGTAGGATCTCAACAGCTGATAGACCTACTAATGACAATTTGAAAACATTTTTTATAAGTGCAATGCCACTAGATATCAATTATGATTTGAGAAGCTCTCATCCCATAGATTTAGCAGATGCACAAAAGAAAGTGGTCAAGTTTAAAGATGACTTGATCTCTACCAAGAAGTGGAAAAGGGAACTCTAAACCAAGGGAAATTCCAGCCATACCACCTCATCTGATGAACTGATTCAAAAGTTATCAAATGAACTAGTGGCAGTAAAGAGACAGTTACCTAGGTTAAATAACTCTTACTAGCGAAACTATCAAAACCCACCAGAAAGAAATAATGATGGAAAGTTTCCACAACTTACAGGGTCACAATCAAGATTGGTCATTAAAGTAGCACCGAAGAAAGGAAACATGTGTGTGTTTCATTTGACAATAGATCATGATAGTGAAAGCTTCCCGAAAATTGCTAGTATGGTGTTGTTGTTATCCACTAACAAGTTAAGCACCACAACCCCCTGTCCTGAGTCAGATTCATACTCAAATGGTGACTCTGGAAACTTATTCTTGGAATATGAATCCAATTCTACGCCAAAGGGTGAATGCTATGCGATAATTGATGGAGATTCATACACAGTACTAACTCGAGGTCAAAAACTCAAGAAGTCATACTCCAGTCATGTTCTAGGAAATGACCCCAACTCTTCATCAAATAATATTCACATTGATCAAGGAGCATCAACGTCTCAAATAGGTAAAGACAAGACCCCTTTTGATTTTATCCAATTTTGTGAAGAGTCAAAAATTCAAATCTCTCCTATAGATTATTTGAAATCTCATCCCTTTGAGTTGAAAAGATTGGTAGATCATTGTAAAGGGAATGCTTCAGATTTGAATCATAATGTGACCATTGAAGAAGGGGATGAAACTTTGACATCTAACCTATTTAAGCAAGAATATTCCACTATCCTAGCAACCTCTCTTAGGTAAAAACCTGACCCATTATATGTTTCATTGCATATTAATGGATGCAAATTAAGCAATTGCATAATAGATTCAGGTGTGTCAAATAATGTGATGCCTTATTGCATAGCTAAACCCCTGGGTCTCGCTCTTACTAAAGTTCATGGAAGGTGTTATTCTATGGATGCCAAAAAAGTCCCCTTGCTTAGACAAATCAAAGATGCTCAAGTAGCCTTAGCTTCTCATTTGGAAAAGAAACTATTATTGATTATCCTGGTTATAGATATTCTGACAAGCTATGGTATTCTCTCAAGTAGGAGTTTTTGTCAAGATTTAGGAGGAGAAATAAAACTTGATTGATCTCAAGCAATGATTCCCATAGGGAGTAAGAAAGTTAAGTTGGAACTTGAGGAAAAGGTGAAATTTATCATCTTAAAGTTAGATGACCCTAAAGCACAGGTCCTCTACCAAGAATCAAATTTTGGCAATTACATGTTCACTGAAGACACCCTAAATGGACAAGGAATCAAAAATATGGAACCAAAAATCCTCAGTGAAGAAAAGGAATCTTCATCTATATGGACATTAGAATTTGATGGAAGTTGTTCCTCTTCAGGATCTGGTGTAGTTGTAGTGTTAATACCTCCCCAAGAGGAACCTGAACCCATGGCTTTTAAATTGGAATTTGCAAACCTAATAACACCCCAGAGTACAAAGCCTTACTTCTTGGAATAATACCCACAAAGGAAAAAGGAGTAAAGATCCTGAAAGCCTGAGGTGATGCAGAACTTATTGTGAGACAAATTAAAGGGCAATACTCTATGAAGAACCACAAGTTGTAAAACTATAGAAAAAGAGTTTAGGATGAAATAAAAGGCCTGGATGCTTTTTCTATTGAAGTAGTACCAAGGGAGATGAACACCAAATCTGACTCCTTAGTTGTTTCTGCTTCCTTGCTGCTATGTCATCCTAAATTCAAGAATAAGAAACACCAAATTGAGATTGTGTATCGAGCCTCTGGTCTAGACAATATATAGAATCCTGGCAAGTCTTTGAAGATGAAAAGAGTTTGCAATTGTTCTTAGAAAATGACAAAGCTACTTACAAACACTCATCAAAGGAAAACAACCTTAGAGATCTCTAACCCAAGAAAAGGGAAGATCAAGCTGATGAAGTCCAATTATGAGGTAATATTATTGCCCCATACTTTGTATCTTTGGAAAGATTGTTTAATAGACATGATGCTTACATCAAGTGAAAGAGAATGGAAAAAGGTCCTACTACAGGTGAGTATAAAGGAGTTAATATAGGAGACAATCATAGTCCCAAAATGATTAACATTGGAATTTTTTGTTCACCTAAAGAGAAAGAAGCTGCTAGATAGCTTTTCATAGAATACCAAGATGTATTCACCTAGAGCTACGAAGATTTGAAAAGTTATAAGGGTGGGAAGGTGAAACATCAAATTCCCCTAAAGCTTGACATAGTTCCCTTCCAATAGAAATAGATGAATTATAATCCTAAAGTAGTTGATGCTATATTTAGGGAGGTAGACAAGATGTTAAAAGCAAGGATTATCTATCCCATTCATCATTCCACTTGGGTAGCCAATATAGTGCCAGTTAGAAAGAAGAATGGAGAAATAAGGATCTGTGTTGACTTCTAGAATTTGAACTAGGCATCTGTGAAAGACAATTTTGCTCTTCCCAACATGGATTACCTATTACAAATAGTAGTTGGGGATGAAATGATGTCCATGCTCGATGGTTTCTCAGGGTACAATCAAATAGAAGTAGAGGAGAAAGACCAACACAAAATGACTTTCACTACTCCATGGGGTACATTTTCATACCGTAGAATGCCTTTCAGACTCATTAATGCCAATGTCACATTTCAAAGATTTATGAGCAAAACATTTGCTGATTTAAAAGGCTAGATAATTGTTATATACTTAGATGATCTCACTATGTTTTCAAAGAAAAGAAAGAATCATATTGAAGATTTGAAGAAGGTATTGCAAAGGCATTGGGAACACAAAATCTCCCTAAATCCAAAAAAAAAAAAATTCTATATTATAGAAGAAAAGTTTCTAGGTCATATAGTTTCTCAAGAAGGTATTAGAATCAACCTAGAGCAAGTGGAGGCCATTCGAAGGTTAAGCCTACTAGTAAATAAAATAGGAGTTAAGTCATTCTTTGGATAGGTAAATTTCCTCAGAAGATTCATCATAGATTTTTTGGAAACTACTAAATGTATTGTAGATATGATGAAAGGGAATTCAAATTTTAAATGGAATGAAGCTAGGAAACAAGCTTTCCAGAACATAAAGACTACCATTGCTAATGCTCCAATATTATGTCATCTAGATTATAAGTGGGATTTCATCATTTACTGTTATGCCTCCGAACACACTTTATTAACAATCCTGATGCAAGACAAAAAAGAAGGAATAAAAACCCCTATAGCTTTCATGAGCATACCTCTAAAAAATCATGAGTTGAAATACTCACAAATTAAAAAATGCCTTTATAGTAGTCAAAGCATTGAAGAATTTTAGATTCTACATCTTGCACTAGCATTCTGCGGTCCACGTTCTAGATGTAGTAGTAAAAAGTGTGTTGACGCAATAGGATGTAGGGTGTAATGCCAAAGGGACATGGATAGCAAAAACACAAGAGTATGATATTGAAATCAAGCCTACTAAGCTAGTGAGAGACATTGCCTTGTGCAAAGCAATTGCAAAAAATAGAATTGTTAAAGAAGTAGAGGAATGAGGAGAAAAACAATTAGTATTAGTAGTAGGCATGCAAGATTCTTGGTTTGAGAATATTGCTTACTTACTAACATATGAAGAATGTCCAAAAGGCATGATAGCAAGACAAATAAGAGATCTCAAGTTGGAAGTAGCTAAATACATAATTTGGGATGACAAATTGTTTAAAAGGGCTATAGATGGTACTTTTCTCTGATGCATCGACAAACAATAGCAAGAAAAGTTGTTGAGAACCTTCCATGATGAAGCATGTGGTGGTTATTTCTCATTTTCAGTCATAGCTTTCAAAATACTGAGACAGTGTTACTACTAGTTGGGAATGTTTAAGGATGCCTACTCCTAGGTGGAAAAATGCGAGAAATGTAAGATGTTCACCAGGAAACCTCAGTTAGCCACTTTGCGTCTCAGACCTATCATCATTGAAGGTCCTTTTCAACAATGAGGTATTGATTTCATTGGGCCTATCAACCCAACATCTAGTGCTAGTCACCAATATGTTATAACTATGATTGATTATTTCATTAAGTGGGTGGAGGCCAAAGCAACTAAGAAAACTACTTCCAAAGTGGTATGTGAATTCCTTAACATTAGTTAGATTCGGTGTCCCCATCAAACTAGTGATGGATAATGCAACATATTTCTCTTCAGTTGAGATCACCAATCTTTGTTTTGAGTATGGTATCATAGTCAACCATTCATTTGACTATTTCCCACAAGGAAATGGTCAAGTGGAATCTAGTAACAAAAATTTGATGAATATTGTCAAGAAATTGGTATCGGATAATCAAAAGACTTGGCACAACAAAATTCACGAGGCACTATGGGCAGATAGGGTGACACCTAAAAGGGCAATTGGCATATCTCCTTTCAAATTGGTCTATAGGACTGAAGCTAATCTCCCATTACCCTTGGAATTAGCTATGAAAAAATTGATAATAGTAAATGAAGATGATATCTATAGGGATGGTTTAGAAAACAAGATTTTGTACTTGAGAAAGCTCGAAGAGGAAAGGGAAGAAATCGTAGATCATATCACACAACATCAGATGCATGTGAAGAACCTATTTGATAAAAGGGCAAGGCTACAAAAATTCAAGGGCAAGGCTACAAAAATTCATGATAGGAGACAGTGTGTTACTATGAGATAAGCGATGAGCTCCAAAATGTATGCATAAGAAATTTGATACCTTATGGAAAGGCCCATTCACTATTCATTAGTCGTTCAAAAATAACTCGTTCAAATTGGCATATCTAGGACATATAATGGTCAGGATCTAAAGCTTTATCAAATTTCAAATTGAAAATAGGTAACCCTTAGACTATACTATAGTTACATTTAATTCATATTTATGTTTTCCTAGTTAGGTTTCCCTTGCTTTCTTTGCTTTGGTTTTTTCATGTGCCACCTTTTATTTTTGTGAAACTGAAGATCTTGGGTTCCTTGCTTAGGTATAGCTTACCCAAGTCCCTAATCAGAGAAAACTGTTGCCTCACTTCTCATTCTCTAACCAATTTGCAAAGTGGAAATTTTGTGTTCTAGTAAGGTCCTAGGTGTGTTCAAGTCCAAGTCCAAGTCCACATACCCTTAGATGAAAAGAGTCTTCATTAGATTTTTCAGTTTCCCCTTCTCCACATTTCATAGCCAGGTGGTTTTCCTTTTGTGTTGTTAGTTTTTGTGAGTAGCTTAGTACCTAATCCAATAAAGATTCACCAAAACATGAAAATATCATTTACAAGAGTTATATCTTCTTGGGGTCCATTGTTTTCTCCATGAGAATAGAAGTTTGTGGAAATTTGGACTTCATCTTCTCCTTGCTGGGTTTCCAACCCATGAAGGCAATTTTTTGCGAAAAGCAACAAATGATGCATATGGGCCGAAATAAGAAGATAACAAGGTAGCCTATGAAAAATTAATGTTACTCTTATAATTATCTACCTCATGAAACATTCAGGATTCATCACAATTCTCAAAATCATTCCAAGTGGAAAACTAGAAATTGACTTCTCCTCGACAGGTTTTCAACCCATGAAGTCGGTTTCTTGAAAAAGCTAATTCTAAAGGAAAAGAAGCAAAGGTGGGTCCCTAATGAATTTTTGCACTACTTTTGGACATCTCCAAAACCAAAGGAAACCATGATCAAAAGGTAAAGTTAAAAGGAAAGCCTAGGTGGAGAAATGAAAATTGTCTTCTCTTGGGCAAATTTTCAACCCATAAGGACAATTTTTTGGATTTTAAACAAAATCATGTTGGTGAGTAGATTAAACCCATATTTCATGTGCAAAACCTCTCAAGAATATAATAGAAATAATCTAACCATTGTGGGAAAGATCTATTAAGCAAAATTCACTTTAATGGATATTTTGTTATGAAGTACTCTGTTTATAACTTCTCGAAACTTAATGGAAAACAAGAAGGTAAATATGAGACATAGAAAGTTATCATTGGACCAACAAAATAGTGAAAGGACACCTTAATACCCATTAAAACCATGCATTTACTATTCTAACAGATCTCTCCTTCAATTCAGTTGTGTGGCACGAATTCTAAAGATCAACGGGTGAAGTGAAGTCCCTATATAGATGGAAATGCGAATAGTTACAAAACTACCGCTCTTTCTTGAACTATTATTTTGTTCAAATTGCATTAAATTTTCAAAAAGCCTATAAATGCACATTTGTTAGTCCTTTCATTTTCTGGATTCAAAGTTTATTTTGAAATAGAATGGCAACTAGATTTGCGGGCTTTGACGAATTAAATGGGATCAAGTCCTTACTACAGAATTTCATGTACACTTCTCTCCATTTCTATGACATGCAAAATTTATAGAAGAGGGTGAGATCAGAGCATATTCATCCCATTATTGAGAAGCTCTGGGGATGCAAGCTAGTTAAAGTAGTAGGTTTTCCAGTTGTAGTCCAAGCTTTGAAATTGATATATGAATATATAAGTCATTATAACCTGGACACTAGGCATATTGTATTGCCAGATGACACAGTATTGATCTCCATTGATAAACAAAATGTGGTAAATTGTCTTTGAGTTCCAGAGTAGGAAGAGTTTTCAGATTTGACAATTGGTGGAGCCGTCTCTAAGTTTTCTACGAAGAAAATGGTTTGGAGAGAGGAGATTATGCAATCATGGTTTCAAAAACTACAAAGTGCCAAGAGTAAGGTCCCTAAGACTCTTTTTGGTACTAATCTCCAGCCCGAGATTGTCAACATCCTGGTTCTCTTGCATAGATTGAAAGGTGAGGTAGAAGCTTTAAACTTTGTTGAGCAATATTTCTTTTTTGTACAAGTTATTTGCTCTGACACCCAATATATTGATTGGGCTCATGAGGTAAGCAAGATTTTGTCCAATGCTCTTAGTGCCATGAAATTCTACAACACCTTCTATATGTCCTTTCTAAATTACATGTTAGCTTCTTTACAATTATGGCCATGCCTCCCAAGGATAGAGAATTTCCCTGATGATGTGAAGTCTTATGAGTTTTATCCATGTTTGCAATTGGAAAATAGTTATGCAGAGTATATAAGAGTCAATTATGCATTTACCATGAGAATTTGCATGAAGCTCTAGGGATGCCTAAAGACGAGATTTAGCCCCGAAGCTATGGCAACCATTAGTTAGTTTGGGAGTTATTTTATCCAATTCTCATCATTTTCATATTTGCATCTTTCAACTTTTGATGAATTCCCCTTGAAGCTGCCAAGATATCCAAGCAATATGATCGTGTTGATTGAGATCATGAGACAATCCATTAAAGTGAATGTGCTGAGCCAGAGTCTAAAGAAGAAAGGTTATGAATTCCCTATGAAGGTGGGAGCTTTCAGTTGTGAGTCTCATTCTGATGCAAAGAACATGTTAAAGGTGTTTGAAATGAAATATAATTTGGAGATGTATGAAGTTTTGAGGCCTATATTTGATCCAAACAGATATGCAAGAGAGGTGTTGTAGATTGGAAGTGTTATGAAACATATCACCACTATTGAAGACTATTGGGCCAATTGCAAGGATGAATTCAAGAGCTGTGATCATGCTTTTGCCAGACATATGGTAGATCAAGTGAAAATGTATAAGGTTGATATCAATGTGGAAGGAGTAGAAGATGATGGGTAGAATATGTATAGCAATACTTATTTAATAAACCTTAGAAATATTCCCATCAGCTTAGAGCCTTATCAAGATACTGGGGATGATCTAGATGTCATGATGGCCTGAATTATTAAAAGGACTAGGAAGTGGGTCGAGTGGACTACAACAAGGAGAAATCGAAGTAAAAGCACTCCTGCTCAAGCTTCTCCAATAGCTTCCCTTGCTTCTTTCTCACAAGGTGACACATTAGGTGTAACCATGGCCCTAACTCAAGGACCAGCTCAACTAGTAGGTGGAGGTGACAAACCTCCAAAAAAAAAATTTGCTTTGGCTAAGACTTATTAGGATGACTCCTCCCTAGTGATTAGTGCCCAGCCATGAGGTGAGAAGAAGTTGGATGAGCTGAAAGATAGTGTTGCTACTCTAGTTCCCTCACCTACTAGTAGTCCAATTTCATCTACAAGCCCTGCATTTCTCCTCCTAAGCAGCCCTCTTGTGCAAGTAGTGGACTTAGGAGATTAAGGAAGTAGTGATAGTGAGTCCACTAAGCTAGATGAAGTAGCCAAGAAAACTGTAGAGACAAAGAAAGGCCAAGAGTCCTCAAGAGGCTTGTTTCTCAAGCCCAAAAGAATCCCTTCTCTTCACCTGTGAAAGAAATCCCTCCAGTCAAAAGGAAAATGTTTAGCATAGAGTCTCTTGGAACATCCTCAAAGGTAATAGGCACAAAATCATGGTTGGAAGATACTATGGATAGGAAGAGAAAGAGAAAAGATGAAGGTGCTCCCAACAAGGATACCTTATCCCTTGTTGTTCATTCTGGATCTGCATTGACTAAGGTTAAGAAACAAAAGACCTTGTCTATCCTTGGGCAAGATCCTGAAATAGGGCATTTAACAATGGAGATAGCCAAACCTACTAAAGAAGGAAGGATTTAGGATATGGCTATGGATGATTTCACCATGCATTCAGTAGATCTTGGGGAAGCCAAACATGATACCAAAGTCAGCTTGTGGAATTCCACAAACAAGGTGATCAAAGGAAAACTAGAAATTCTTAAGTTGTCAAAGGTCTGGATGAAAGAAGAAATATAGGAATTGAATAGTTTTATAAGGCAATTAGTCACCCTTTTGGAAAACATTTCCAAGATGCCTATTACTAGAGATCCCACCACTACAGACATCCAGGCACTCATCTCCCAGCTCCAAGAAGATAAACATTTTGGGAAAATTGGTAGAGAGTGGAGTGAGAAGATTAAGGTGGAAGGAATCTCTATCATAGAGAAAATTGGTAATGCCATATTAAGATTGGAAACATAGAAAAATAACATATCATCAAATAGAGCCACCTTGGCTGCAAAAGAGGTCAAGAGTGATGATTGTGTTTCTTTGTTGAAGATGATCATGCATATGAATGTAAAGGAGGCCGTTGGAGCAAAGATTTTACCAAAAGGAGATGAGCCCCTAGTTGAGTGGTTTCAAAGTATGTAGTTCAAATCCAAAATGATTCTGGTAGTAGAAGAGGGACTTAAAGAAATTGAAGAAAAGCAAAAAAGGAGTAGGAAAAAGATTATGAACTACTAAGAGGTTTATATATAGACTTGCAGTCTAGTGGGAAAGGGAAGGCAATAATTGGAGTAACTGTTATGCAGACCAACTTCTCCAATTTCATAGATGATCTGACAGGAATGACTTCTAGTTGCCAGGATAGAATTTCTGAGCTTCAGAGGCTTGGTGGATGTGTGCACATGGCCATTGAAGAATTACAAGACCGGTTGGGTGCCATTAAGGATTTGGCCTGAGAGCATTCTAAATGGCTCTTGAGATACAACAATGTACACATCCATAGACATGAAGAGATAATTTCAATCATTGTTGCCAACAAAACCTATAGGGAAAAGGTAGAAAAGGGAAAGAACGTGAAGTGATTCATATTCTACCTTTTTTTTTTTTTGTTATGTAATCAGTGTAATAGATAAACTGGCTCCTTTTCATTTTTCATTTTTGAGGAGATGAACCAATTGAACTTCCATTGTAATGGTCATCTCAGAATCCTATACGTATGATAATGAAAGATTAATAAAAGGTCAACAAATTTTTGGTATGAAGTACTTGATGTTGCAAAGTCAATTGAATGGTATTTCTCTATCAATTATTTTATGTTCCATTTTGAATAGTTCTTAATTTCTTATTTTTCTCTTTATTTTGGATTGAAACAAGGAATGAACAGAGTTTTATTCTGCTATTTTAAGACAGCGAGCTGAATATGATAAGTATTGTCATTATAGACTTAAAAGAGATCCTTTAGATGTTTTCATCCAATGTAATCTTCGTCTATAATTTAGTTTCTAGATAGATCAATCAGTCTTAGTGCATATTAGCTATGAGTTCATAAGATGTGTGAGTCCATAAATTCAGCTAGCCCTCAAAATATCATTTCTTTCCTGAGTTGAATCTCTTATAGATTTGGCTTAGTTTACCTCTCCTATTCTCTTGTTAAGAACATATCCTGTTTAGATTTAGGAGTAAACAAAATTAATTGTAAATTTCACAATAGGGAGCTATACCTAACAATTCAAAGGAAAGTAAGTCTTCTTAGAAGCAACTTACCAACTATTGTAATCAAATGTTGTTCACAAATTAGGGCATTGAAGAGTTAAAATTAGAAAGAACAAATCTATTTACCAATAGAGAGAACATAGGTAGAAGCAAACACATCAAGACATTAAAGACATCTTTCCGGATGCATTTAGTCTGCCAACTCCTAAAGAGACCAACCCTTTACTAGAACAACTATCATATATAGTGGAAAAGGTCAGTAATGAAGACATTTTTACTAATGCTAAACTCTTAGAATGGCCTAAAGAGAAATTCTAGAGCAAGGTAAATGAAAAGATATCTGGTGATATAGCACTCACTCAAGTTGCATTGGCAACAAAGGTTAAGGATGTGAAGAAGGTACTTGAGAATATTTTCTCATTGTACACCAAACTATGTGACCCTACACTCTTCACCCAAGAGACCAGACATCATATTCTAAGCTTGGAGAGAAATTTCAATATATTAGGTAGAAGGTTATGTCAAAATCCTGCTCAGAGTGAGAGGCATTTTCATACATTGCTTCAAACACAAAGTCAATTAGATGTGTTAATAATAGAAGAGGCTAGCATAAGAGCCAAATTGACATGTATACAAGCATCCCTTACCCCACACATGGAAATATTGCACAAGGAACTAGGTTATGCCAAGACCCTACTAAAGAAAGATCCCAATATTTCTATTCTAGATGGCCTAGTGCGCCTTGTTGTTGAGCTTGTAATCCAAATCAAGTCATTGGATGTTACATGTGACAAGTGGGATGCAACTCTCAAAATCATAATGGAAGTCCATAAATCATTTTTGGACAAACACACTATACATGTATAGCCCATTTGACACAAGTGTCAAATAGGGGGAGATAAAGCAAGGGAGATATATAACATGGGTAAGATATAATACAGGGGGAGAATCAAGGAATTGAAATCTAACAAAGGGGACCCTAGTATTAAAGTTATATCATTGGGGTGATATGCATTTTTTAGATACATCATTAAAGAAAGTAGTAAACAGATACAAATATCAGCTATGACAAAGCATATTAAATGAAAAAGTATCAGATAAAACACATTAAGGTCAGAGAAGAGCATAGATTTTGGATATAAAATAGACACATTAACTCAGGGGGAGTTATCAATTTTGAGGTATATAGGTTATTGCAGAATTTTGAAATTTTTGAAGTTTTTAATATAAGTTGAGTCATGGATATATTATGCTCGAGAAAGTTAAGTAGAATATTGAATATTTAAGTGTTTTTGACACTCATGCCAAAGGGGGAGATTGTTGATCTCAGATTGGTTTTAACAAGTGAGTGTCAACACACTTAATCCATTTATCCAGTTCATGTTGAACTAGTAATACATGTCGAGCACAACATGTAAACATTAGACCATGTTGAGTTGTAATGAGTATTGAGTCACACATGTGCCAAGTCACTAAAGTGTTAAGTAGATAGACCATGTTGAGTGATTCAAGTGTTGAGTAAATAGTGGATGCTGAGTAATGTAGGTGTCGAGTTAGAAGCAGAAATACAGTGCATGTTGAGCATCAGAGACTTCATATGCCAAGTGACACAATTTGGACATATTTGTTTGTAATGGCACAAACAACTATGTAAACCATTTTAAAGCTAACTTAAGGATATATTTAGATCTTTTGGAGATAAGGACAAATCTATATTTGGATTCCCTATGAAATTGCATGCAACCAATCAGAAAATGGGAGGCTTAAGCAGCAAAATGGATGAATCTCAACCGTAGATTCATACCTAACGCTAAGCCACCAAAGTCTTCTTAAGGAGGACGAAGCCCTAAACTCTTCATAATGTACAAGGGGTGAATGATTGAATTAGAGGAGTGAACAAGATAGTTTACAAAGTACTCAAGGTGACTTAGAAGTAAGACTGAATTGCAAAATTAGTTAGAGTAGAATAGAGGATAGAGAAGGATACAACATTGGAGACATTGGATCATGAAGGATCAAAAGGACATTGTGTAGAGGTGATTTGTTACCAAGCAAGCAAGTGACAATCGCAGGATCTATGCTGAGACATTTTAACAAGTGATTTTAGTTAAATCTCTTAATATAGTAGTCCTAACATGCTATATGAAATCCTTTAACAGGGTGCTTACTTAATTGTAAGTTGAAGACCTCTAACCAAGAACACTTCTAATAGGGTGTTGAAATCCTCTAAAAAGGTGGGATTTAACAGTCTTTGTAAGCCTTAAATAGGGCAAGCCTTTCACAAGGTAGACCATGATTCATGGTCAAATCATTGTAACCTTAATTGGATACACTTTATTATTGCAGTAGTGAAGATTTGTGGGTGTCATCCCCACCCCAATTTTACCTTCTCACTTGGAGGTTTTTTGGGTAGTCATATTTGGTGCTATGTGTGTGATTGATTACATGTTTACATGATTTAGATGCATATGTTTTACATTTTATTTCAGTTTACATATTGATTGCATATAATGAATGTATGGTGAAAGTTTTATGGGTCCAAGTTTAAACTCTTGATTCAGCCCCCCTGCTCAAAAGTTTACATTTCCCACTTGTATTTCCAACAAAGAATACATCAAAAGAATAAAGAGTGTCCAAATTTCTAACTACCTTCTACCACAATAAAGGTAGGACCATGATTTTATGAATATGCATAAACAAAGGACATGTGCATGAAAACAAAACACAAATGCAAAAAAAATAACATATCCATGCACATAAATACATAGAGCATAGAAAATTGATCAAAACTTTACATTAACACCATATATGGCCAAATAAAGATAATCTACACACTAGAAAGTATTATATACACATAATACTAGAAATATTTGGTACTAAGAGTGGGGTGAATCACATATAGGTAATTAAAAATTTTAAACACTAGTCTACAAAATTGAATTACTAACTTCCATATAGTAAAACATATGACTAGTACCAGTAAGTAAAGAATAATAATATTGAACCACCACACATTCATCACATATGATGCAATGATTTTGGTATCATAGAAACCCTTGTTAGTAGGTAAAAACCATGGTGAGGATGATAGCCACAAAGCTCACTACTACAATAAATGAGTTGCCCTTGTAGGAATGATTTTATACCCTGTTAGAAGTACAAATGCATATGCTAAGATCTATATTGCTAAAGGATTTTTAAAACTCTCAAAGATTTACAAAACTCTTTTTAGAGTGTCCCCTATTAAGGGATTTACAATTAGAACTCATTAGGGTTTACCTAGTTCAAGGATTTATCTATTGTAACAATTAGGAAATAACTAATTCAATGATTTGGTTGTGGTACTTTTTACCTATCATATACACTTAGTTCTCTAATCTAATAACATTGCATAGTGCACTTCTCTGCTCAATGTCTTGATCAAAATTGCTTGATCACTCTATTAATTCTTGATCTCCCTTCTTCTCTACTTGCTTCACCACTTTTTTTCACTCTTTTCCTTACTATTTTCCTTCTTTTTCATTGTTTTTTTGATTACATAACCTTTTTAAACTTCTCACATATCTCAAAGTCTTATTAAAATTTTCTCTTCATCTTGTTAGCCTTCAACTAGATTTATCTATCTTCTTCTTGGATTGGTCAAAATGTGTTACCTTTCCCTATGTAACTTTGAACCTTTTCCTTATATTGATCCAATGATCCAACTTATACCAATGTAAATGTCTCATGTACTTCACTTTGTAGTATCACATTATCCAATGTGATCACATCTCAATATTTGACTTCTTTCATGACTAGTTATAAATTTTCTTAACATTGTCAAACTTTCTATTATAGTCATCGATCATCTCTTGTGATCATTCATCATTGCTTGTGTTATGCCTTTACTGATCACCCTCTGCATTTACTAATTAACCTATTATGATGAACTAAATTAGTTATCATAGTCAATCAATTCTATGGATAGCCATATAAATTATTATGGATTGCCATCAATGACAGCCATATAATTCTCTAAAAAATCAAAATCCTTGAGTACTGATCTCTAATAGGTAATGCCAACAATCTCCTAGTAATATATTAATGCCAATAATCTCCCCCTTCAGAATTGATAGCACTACACTTGAGATCATTGAACTTGGAGTCACCCTAAGTTCATACTCTAAAATTTGTTATTTGCAATCCATCTCATCTTCTTTTGATTTTCTCCCATACCTATTGATCTTAATTTTGATTGTGTAATCTCTAACAAATAAATATTGATTTACAACATGTCAAAGATAACCTTGTAGTTGATTTTTTTTCACTCCATTGATGTCTCTCATGTCTTCCAAGTGACTTAAGGCAATAACATTTTCATTCATCTTGGTTGTTGTTGTCTCATTCAAACTATTAAATGAATGGAATCTAGTAATGTTAATGCTTTCTCTTCTATCTTCAAATTCTTCCACATTACCTCCAAGATAGAGGATAAATGTGTTTGAAGTTTAAGTATACTTAGTATTCTAGTATATTTTTCTACTTGCATCTATCTCATTCTTTATAAGGTCATCTTCACTTCTTCATTGAATATAGTAATTGGACTTGATAGTGGATCAAGTTGACTAATGAGACTTTCTAGCTAATTTCATGCCTCAAAATTTTGTTCTTCTGAATTTACAAACTCTAAATAGTTTGGTGTTTTGGAAAATAGGTTTCCTAGTTTGGTTAGTGTTGTTTTTACTTCCTTCACCAAACCTACTAGATTTACTCATACTTCAGTGACTCTCTTCACCAATTTTCCTATCATTTTCTTCTCCAAATTTTCCTCATTAATACTCATTATTGGGACCTAAAATTTTCTCTCCTGGTCATAGATAGATTTAATTAATGTATACAACTGATCAGTTATAGGATCTTCTGAGTTATATTATACCTCAAGTACCTACTTAGCTAAAATATATATTTCTTGTCTCAACACCTATTTCTTCTTCTATTTTTTTCTCTCATGGCTTTTCTTTTCACTTTTTATGGGTATTCCATTAGCTCTTTAAGTTTCCTCTTATTAACAACTACCACTGTGGGAATGATTTCTTCCTCTCGTAAATCTTTTTATTCTTCTTCTATTAGAGCTCTCATTGATTTATAATTCTTTTGCACACTTGGCCTAATACTTAACTTTCTCCTTACTTGATATTATTCTTTAGTATTTTCTTGTCTTTCTTCTTGCTAACTTTCTCCTACAAATTCATCCTTTTACTCAAGTGTTTTTGCTTCTTCTTATTCCCTGGGTGATTCATGTTGAATATCTTATACTTTAATAGGAATATCTTGTACAACATTTCTTATTATTTCATCAAATTGTAAATGTATCATTAATTTGAATAGGTGATGAGTGTCCCTTTGTTTCCTCATCAAGCTTCACAATCTTTCTCCACATGTAAACTATTTCATCATGATGACTTTGCATATCTTGTATGAAAATTCTTGTTACTCTTCTTTTTACTCCAAATTCCTTTTTGTGAGCTTCATTTATTATCTCTGCATCTTTTGAGCTTAGATCAAGTTGTATCTCACTTGGGGATTTCTCTATAATCCCCTTATCCATTTGCAAAGAAAATAACCATTGTCATCTAATTATTGTATTAGTTCATCTAGAATCATAAAATGCAGTTCCAAAAGTGTTCTCTTAATTTTATGAAGATGTTGGATTATTGCATCTTCAATTTTCTTCTTATCATCTTCACTCCCAATGTTGTACCTTCTCTTAGGAACTATTAAGGCATCATTTTATATTATACCTTTGAAAACTTAATCTATTATAGGGGCTTTTCTCCTTACTCCTTGCTTCTTTAGCTCAATGCCTTTCTTGTCAAATTTTGTAGTATCAACTTCTTCTTCTTTCCTTCTATCATAATTTTAATTCCTAAAGATCTCTTTGGTTTCTTGACTCTTTCTCTTCATTGGTTTAGTCTTCACCTCTTTGCAAACCAATTGAGTAGGTTTTATGTTTACCATTTTTGAGGTTGATGGAATGTTTATTGATGGATCTTTAATCACAACTATTTTTGTTCTTGATGTTTATGCCTCCTCACTAGGTGTTTTCTACAATTGACTTGTCAATATCCTCCTAGTTTTTCTTTCTATCATTGATGTCTCTACCTCTTTTAGTGTACCCACAATAATTTCCTCCTAGGTTCCAAGCCTCTTTTTACTTTTGTCCACTAGTTTGGACAACAACATGTCAACATGAATATTGACTTCATCGTCTTAAACCTCACAACCCATAGGTGGAAGTCAATGGAATCTGGGTTCTACTACCTACAATATGCATGAATCTGAATCAACAAGTTAAAAAAATCATTTTTATACTTCTCTATTACATTAGTAGGAATTCTTACATGTCTATGCATGTTAGGCTACAAATATCTAAAATAATCCCACATTACATTATTGAAATTCTCACCTTATTCTCTTATGATACCACTATTGACACTAAAGTCTAAACCCATGCTTGAGGTATGACCCTCAAGTGACCTTGTGTAATATGCAAACAACCTCCAAGTGTGGGACTTGTGCTCTGATGTTGAATCCCCAGAGAGGGTCAACTTCCTTACAATCAAGATGCATCTAAACTACTACTTTGAGAGAAAAGGGAGAGAGATTGCATGAAATTAAATTGTTTAAAGGGAAAGGGGTGATGTACTAGATTGAAAATTGGTTAGTACCTCTACCTATGAATGCCCAAAACATTAATAAAGTACCTAAATACAAAAATCTTGACTCTAACCTACTCTTCTAGAACTCCTATGAAGGCTAAACTAATTCCATCATTCTCATGTCATCAAATTTACCTCTCAGGCTCTCTAATTTGGCTCTCAAGACATTGTCATCACCTCCATACATGGTCTTCATTTTGTCCAACATTTTCTTTGCACTATCACATTCTTTTATATAATCAAAATCAACATAGCTTAAGGCTGAGGCAATCTCCAACATTGTTTGATTATGTTTTTGTTTTTGCTTTAGTTGTTCAATTGTCAAAGGAGTATTTGTTATCTTCACATACTCATTGTCCACAAAGTTGATAGCAACATCGCCAATACTAGATATGTGTAGCCTCATCAAGGTTTACCATTTAGGGAAGTTCTCCTTGTTCAATTTTGGTACCGTTCTTTTGTGAGTTATGATCTTTTGCTTCAAGTACCTTCAAACTTTTCTCTATAAGAACTAAGCTTTTATATCACTTGTTAGAAATGTTTAGAATAACTAAGAGGGGGGGAGGAGTGAATCAATTATTCAAGGTCTATAAGTACCATTTGAACAATTAAACATCAAAACATTCATTGTTCTACTTATCCTAATGTTTCTTGGTCTCTATTGTACTGATAAACAAAATTGTTGTCCTAATCATAACATACTTTGTTAAATGTAAACTTTATCAAATGTAAAACATACAAAAAAATTCAACACAAATTTGACACTTGGATTTTTATGTGGAAACCCAATTTGGGAAAAACCACCAGCAACATGTCACCACTTTTTCACTCTTTCAAAGTGAGCTCTATTAGGAGCCAACCCTATTAAAGGTTACAATACGCACTATTAAATGTGACCTGGTTAGATGATTTAATCACCTTGTTAAGAGTGGCCTTGTCAGAGGAACTTTGATCATTGTATTTAGAATGTCACCTTGCTAAAGGATTTATATAGATTGTTAAGTCCTTCAAATGACTGTTAGGTCCACCTCTAGTAAAAGGATTTCAATACAAATTTTTTATGATGATTAGAAAGAAAAAAAATAGGGTTTTGATCCATATGATTACAACTCACTTTTGTAGGTTTAGATCATTGCTTGGTTCATGTGCTTAATGTGCTCATTGTCATCTCTGTTTCTTAACTTGCTTGACAACTCTTGAAGCTATTAGTGTTTTGAAATGTCACAATTTCAAATTACCCCAATGAGAACAGAATACATATATGGACAACTACTTCCCATCTGCAACATATCCTTTCAGACACTAGGCCAATTATAAGGCTAGACCCTTCTTTTACTTGAGGCTCTACAAAACCTAGGCAGGTGGACCTATTATATTTTTCATACAGTACCAATGTTCCAAAAAGAATACAACTGTATCTAAAACAAAGTAGATAGAACCCTTATATCGTATGTACTTATGCAAAGATCATAGATATGAAAAAGCTAATAACATGACCTAAGAAATTGATAAGCTAAGTGAGGGTATCCTTTCAACTCTTAAACAGAAAAGGAAATGGATGATTATAAGTTTGATTTCAGCAAATTCCCAAATATGCAACAGTAAGAACAAGTTGATTCTGTAACTGATCAATGCCTTATCTATTGGGAAATAACATGAATCATACACATACATTTATGATACTAGTGACATATTCCATACATCAAGATATCATATCTATCTTCTTTCTTTGTGAATTAGACATCGGTGTTCATAAAGATCTCATTCTCATGAAATATTCTTCTCAAACAACCAACAACCCTATCAAATACATCAAGCATTTGCTTGGCTCTTTATTCCAACAACAAAACATATTAGACATAAAACCTTGAGGGGATGCAAATGGGTCTAAGTTCTTTGTCCCTAAACCACACAACATTGCAGATTATAGATATAGGAGACAAGAATCAGAATGAAACTAAGGAGATTCTTGCTCATTATATTCATTTCTTTGAAACTATGCATTCAAGATGCATGCAAATAACTCCTAAAACCACTAAATAGATAGGAACTATGTATATTAGCTTAACTTCTGCTATTCATACAAGATAAATATGCTGAAGAGAATGGTATTCACAGTAGTGAAAATGTCCAAAACTAGAACCAACTAGTCTCACACTAAGAACTGCCAGCCCTTACAATGGATGATAAAGAGAAAGATATAGGAAAGGAATGTAATCCCAGATCTAATCTAGAAGTGACATGTGTCCACTTGAATCTTCATTCCCTACTATTGAAATGCATCTCTCATCTTTCTACAACCAAAATATGATTTAATTTTCATCATTATTGTGTAACAAACTTGAAATATCTCTTCCTTAATGATGAAAACCCTTGTTTTGCCAAAATATCTGAAATGTTGATAATGCCTTCATCAAACTAACTTGGAGGTGACAAAATCAATCCCTAACTGCATCCCTACTGCCTTTGGCATTCATCCAGTTCACCATCTTGCTAAAATTCAAATCTAAACTGCTATACCTAAATGAGACTTAAAAGTGGATACTTAAGACAAAACCTTGAATAACTCAAATAGACAACTTCTTAAGTAGAAACGAACTGTAAAAATGAAAAGTTCATTCTCTCTTAGTTCTAATGATATATAATAGTTCTATATCGACACATCAGAGATGCCCAAAATCTTCACTTGGAAATCAAGTCCTTGGTAGACTTATAGATCTGCACTTTATTGCAAGTATTTTTAAATCATCGAGTTTTTTTAAAATCCTCTGCATGTGATTTCACAAGGAGAAAATAATAAAATATTAAATTTTGCACTTTTGAATTTTCCCACCACGTTCCATCCAGGTCAAACTAGGTTTGACCATGCTGTGACATGTGTCACATTTTGATTCACCCATTCTTGCTTAGTCATTACCTCTACCACATAGGCACCATGTGGCGGTCACTGATTGCATCATCATGTCACCATGCTTATCCTCCCTACATCTTTCCTTGGCAATGTGGCAATGATTGTCCGATCTGCTATGTGGCACAATCTAGTGTACTTGATCTACTCACTGCCACATCACCACTTGGATGCCATGTGTTGCATTGTGATTTTTTCGCCATGTCACAATCCTTGTCAACATGGTCACCTCATCATCACGAGATAGCAACTTTGCAACACGTGGCATTTCTATCCATGTCACGATCCAGTCATCCACCTCGTAATTTGTACCATGTCATTGATGCCACATCACTAGCCCTGCCACACGGTGACTTGTTGCTTTATCACCATGAAAACTCAAGTTTGCCATGTCGCTAGTGACATAGGGATGTTGCACCATGTGTCCCTCCTCACCAAGTAGTGACCTCATTTTGTGTGCCAAGTCTGGGGTCATCGTCCATGTCTCATTGTCAGATTCATTGAACTAGTCTAGTCATCAATGCTAACATCATCAATCTTGGGCCACATGTTTGTTCAAAATATCTTATACTTCTCTCTAACTGGCCAAGTGAGACCCCATGCATGAGATGAATTTGGCTTATAAAAGCCTAGCATCTTGTTAGACACTAAGGAAGTGTGTGCAAAAGTATTGAAAGTGTCCTAAGGGTCTGAGCAAGGGCAATGTGGGATAAAGCTTCCCGATGCAAAGTAAGCAACCATCTTCAACCAGGGCATCTATATACAATTTATCCTTAGCAATGTGTAGCGACATCCTAAAGGAGAAAATTGGGCATATTCCCTCCCACATAGCCACACATAAAAGTTGTGCCAATTCATCTTCATCAAAACACTCACAAGACCTTTAGTTTTTTGCAAAAATGTCTCTCCTGCCAGTCTGGTTGATGAATGACTCAATTATAACAAAAATTTTCAATTTATGAGGCTCACTTTTAGGCTTTTAAAAGAAAAATTTAGCAAGGAATGACTTCCCCTTTTCCATTTTGACATTAGAGAAGACTTCCTGTAGCTTTCACATTCTTTTCCAACCACTCAGATACTAACTAGCATTTTTTCCAGCTATGCATTATATACCACCTATGGAACTAGCTTTCAATAGTGCAACAAATGAAAAAATTATAGATAAGGGTGACTGGTAGGTTTATAGAAATAGATGATGCCTTCAAAACCTAATCAATTAGAAATGTGAGGAGGGTTGAGGAGAAAGGCCTTCATTTTGAGTCTAAAACACATGTATCCACAACTCCAAAGACACAGTTCAAAAAGGTAATGGGAGAAAACATATTCAATTTTAATCAATGCTACTTATCCATACTTGGAAAAACTCAGATGTTGTACCTCTTTAACGTGGATTGAGGAAAGCCCCTTTCTTTTAAATATTGTAACATGCTTGCTCTACCTCCAATGCATCTTAATTTTGTAGGAGACATCATGTTGCGATAGCATGGAGTTTCATTCTCTTTGACGTGGGCTCTCTTGGTCTCTCCTCCTAAGTTTTGTGAGCTTCATTTCACAAATTTATTCCAATACTACCAATGGTTGAGGAGATCCTTTTTAAAATGGAGATTAACAACTTTCACATGATGAAAAAACACTCCATAGCTCTCAACATTCTTTACACCTAGCTAGACAGAGCTTAGACCAATCCTTTCATAGGCTTTGCAAATATCAATTAAAAATTTGCACACATTTGAAAAGGTTCAGATGACCTTCCTTGTTGTATTATACATTTACTCAATGCAAATGAGCATACTTTTAAAGATGTGCAATTATTTTAAGTCCATGAATACCAACCCATTCGCAAGCTATAATAGATCCAAAATTTAAACTTGGTGAATTTAGTCAGGCCCTAAAGTGGGTTCGGCTAAAAAAAAAAATCATTTTCAAACAATTGACATATCAAATTGATCCATTGAGCTCACCTCACAAGTTGAAATCATTCTGAAACATCAATTCAAATCTCAAAACTCATTTTTAACCTTTCAAGCAAATTGACAAATTCATGCTGAGAGGTCCTCTAATTAGCCTTAAAAATTGACCAAAACACTTGACTGAGCTCTAAAATTAGACATGTTGATTCCTTGTTTAGAATTCTCTTACCTTATTAGATCTCATGTCATGAAAACACTTGGGTTAAAAGATATTGACCATCAAAGTCGCCTTCTTAAAACTACATGCAAGCAAATGTGTAAGAAAACCATAAATCACATTCAATTTTGGCTTCAGAAACAAGTCAAACTGACACTTGGGGGAACAAAATTTGGGGTGTAGGTTTACTATCATAAGGAGAGTATAAATATATGATTTGGGCTTATGAAAAATAACAGGGCACATTTGAAAAATGGTCAAAGTGGGCTACTTGGATTTGTAGAACTAGGAACAATGGCAGAAAGGCAATTTTCTCAAACAGAATGTACCTGGGAAAGTGTGCAGATGGATTTTTCAATACTTGCAAATTGACACACTTAAAGAATTTTTAGAGTAGAGTATAACATTACAATCCATTTGATCTCACCTATCATAGATTTAGAGCTATGACATCTTGAACAGGGGTACCGACCAATTTGTACTTCTTGACACCAATAAAACATCATAAATTGCATTTGGAATCATGTTCAAAAACTAATCAAACAGATTTTTCATAAGTTCAAAATTGAAGCATAACAATTCTTTGACCTCTAGAATGTAATGAAAAAAGAATTTTCTTGTTTTGGTGAACTGGGTCAAAGTTATAACTGGTCAAATCAGGCCTCCCATAATTTTGAATTATTTGCATTAGCATGACAACAATAAACAATCGACTTTGAGGGATTCAAAATCTAGTCAAAACATATCAAAATGACTTGAAATATGAAACATAGGTTCTTTGATAGGCTTACTAAACATTCCCCAAGTGGCGAGTCATGAAACATTACTGGGCGCAAGATATTCAATTGCAAACTAGGCCTCTTATCGATGTTTGACACTTAGGCAAAAATGCAAATTTGGACATTGCTCAAAATATAACTTCACAAAATGACTCAGAATGGAAATTTATCTTCATGGGATGAGTGGATATACTGAATGCAAGGTGTTAGAAACATTAAACACCTCTTAGGCCTCAAATGGATAGCCAGGTACACATGCATAAAAATGCGCTCATAGGACTCAAAAGCTTGGAATGGTACTCAAATCAGGAAGACAATTTTGAGTCCCAATAGTGGCTCTATCTAGGAATGCATGTCTCTTGTGGGCATGGAAAGGATCTCAAAATCACTAGAAGAAGTAGACCACACACTTGACAACAAAACTTCTCTTGAACAACTTATTGAAAGCAAGGAAATCTACTCCTAAATTGTACAAATGATGACCTTGGGCTACCGAACTTCAAAAAATTTGTTTACCTCTATCATGGATCTGATTTGCATCTACACTTTCATGAGGTTAGCTGAAAATAAATCTTCTATCAGTTTCACCAATCAAATTAGCATTCTGAAAAAAACTCACTTGGCAAAACTAGATTTACATCTTCATTCTCATAGTGCATATACGAATCAACATTAACTTCAACATCATGCTCACTATGAGGAAACAAATCAGCATGCTCATGTAAACTAGAATCAATCTAAAAACCATCATCTACATATGACTGTTGCATGCTATCAACCAGAAACATAAAGGATTCATATTCTACTTTGTTCAAAAAGTTGCATGTGTCAAAATTTTGCAACTCACCTTGTGTAATCGGATGTGAGGAGTATATGCAATTTGATTTCTCTACTTCATTTGTAGTCTTGATACTCATCAAATGAGATTCATCATTCGCTAAAACTCCTTCACATTCTAACAACTAATTAGTGACCAAATATAAAAACTTATCCTAAAAGTGTTTATCTAAAATATGCTAATCATAATCATTTTGTTCATCTAACAAACTGTTAGAATGAACATTAAACTTATCACCATGAGACTTATCATCATATAAAGAAAATCCATAGTTGGATTGACAACTTTCACTATTTTCCTCTTCATTACATGAAACATCAAAACATATTGAAACAATACTAACATGAGAAGAATCTAAAATAGTGTGAAATTTCCCTTCACTAACATCCCCTACATTTAACAAGTCATCATGTGCAAAGGCATTTGAGGTACTATCATATACACCTCCAAAATCTGACAAAGATTGTTCGAATTCTATATCTCTTTGCACATCAAACTTTGGGGAAGTGACTCGACTGAATGAAATAATGTTGTGGGGAAAATATGAGCATCCCTAGAAACACTTGCATGCTTTTCAAAATCATGAGCCAACAAAGCTGAAATTTCATCAAGGCCTCACAAATCTTCTCCTCTTTGTTGTGATTATTATCTAGATGACATGAAGAACTCATAGCAACATAAACACTAGCATAAAAATCTGAAATATCAGAGTCATTAAAACATTCATTCTCATCATGGAAAGAACTACCTCCACTGTTGGTATACAATCCTTCAACTTCATATTCACTATAACAAGGCTCATTTTCACTTTCATATCCATCTTCCTCATGTTGACTACAATCATCTGATTCATTAGCATTTGAATCCATCTCTTCACACTTGGAAGAAATATTATCACTATATTCATTACTACCTTGACTCTTAACACACCCATTATTATCATTAGAAGATATAACATGAACTCTATAATTATCACGTTCCATCTCCTTAATGAATCTTTCAACTTGCAAAAACTCTTGTAATCTTATAGGTGCTAGCCAATTAATTGAATCAGTCACTAGAACATTAAAAAAAAAACACTAGGCAAGGAAGATTCCTTAGGTCTAGAATGAAAAGACATCTTGTTGATTATGATTTAAGATTTATATAACATTGTTCGACATTTAGACCTTGAGTACTTCCTACTTTAGTTCTTATGATACTGTCAATCTTATTGTAGATCCATTTTTTCAACATAGCAATGTTGTTAACCACGGTCTCCAAACTTTTAAAACATGGCAAACTAATCTCAAAGTTGAGATCTATCTCCATTTCAAAATAAGATTTCTACCTCTTTCTTCTAGTGCTAAAAATCATTGAAATGAGGCAACCATTTCTAACACTTAGCATTCTGTAAAAATGAAAATCATGAAAAGCTAAATACCTTAGGTGTTGATGCAAGACTTTGATCACCTGATTTGACATGAGTGCATACTGAAAATCCTTCACACCATTCATAAAACTTTGTAGAGTTGCCACCTCCTTGCAAGAGGATAAAGAAATCACTGTTGTGATTTAATTTTAAATACTTCACTTTCTTATAATAGTAGATTGCAAACAACATTTAAAACTTATCAAGAACTTATACTTTCTTATCAAGAGACTATCAAAAGCTTCAGATCTGCCCATACACTTGAAAGTGCTTCAGAATATTACAATGAAATCAACTAGGAAACAACTGGTATAGAGATTTAGAGTCCCCACACACACTTGTGAGAAATAAAACATAATTTGTCACTTGACAAATTTGAACCCGACCTTCAGTTTTAGGAGAAATGCAAATCATCCAACCACTCATGTGGATTTATAAACTTGAAAAAGAGAACATAACTGTTTGTTCATTCTTGACTCTAATTCTACAACAATGCTTTGAAAACAAAATTGGGTTGAATTAATTGAAGAAGAACTCATGGGTAACAATACAATTTATACTTAACCTTCAAAGTTACTACTGCAAATGGATAAATTATTACTGCAAGACATGAATCTTTAGCAAAGAAATGGGAAACAATTCACAACCTTGCTATTGTAGCAAATTCTTCCTGTTGTATTGAATCTTTTCAAATTCTCAAAGTTTGTCTATCATATAGATTTATACTAGAGATTCTAGTACTTTTATCAATTAATTTCTTTCATAGACTCCCCAACAGAGTCACCATTTTGTTGATGTTTTGAAATTTCATGGTTTCAAATTATCTCAATGAGAATAGAATACATCTAGGGGCATCTACTTCCCATCTACCCTTATATCTTATACACTTATGCAACGATCATAGATATGAAATAACTAATAACATGACTTAAGAAATTGATAAGCTAAGTGAGGGCATACTTTCAACTCTTAAACGGAAAGAGAAATGGATGATTATAAGTTTGATTTCAGAAAATCCCCAAATATGCAATAGTAAGAACAAGTTGATCCTGTAGCTAATTAGTGCCTTATCTATTGGGAAATTCCATGAATCACACACATACATATATGATACCAGTGACATATTCCATACATCAAGATATCAAATCTATCTTATCACTTTTTGAATCAAACATCGGTGTTCATAAAAAACTCATTCTCACGAAATATCCTTCTCAAATAACCAGTAACCCTATCAAATACATTAGACATTTACTTGGCTCTTCATTCCAACAACAAAACATATTAGATATACAACCTTAAGGGGATGCAAATGGGTCTAAGTTCTTTGTTTCTCAACTACACATAATTGTAGATTATAGATGTAGGAGACAAGAATAAGAATGAAACTAAGGACATTCTTGCTCATTGTATTTATTTCTTTGAAACTATACATTCAAGATGCATGCAAATAACTCCTAAAACCACTAAATAGATCAGAACTATCTATATTAGCTTAACTACTACTGTTCATACAAGAGAAATATGCTAAATAGAACGGTATTACAATAGTAAAAATGTCCAAAACTGGAACCAACTAGTCTCACACTAAGAACTACTAGCCCTTACAATGGATGAGAAGGAGAAAGATATAGGAAAGGAATGTAATCCCTAATTTAATCTAGAAGTGACATGTGTCCACTTGAATCTTCGTTCCCTACTATTGCAATGCATCTCTCATCTTTCTACAACTAAAATCTGATATGATTCTCATCATTATTATGTAACAAACTAAAAATACCTCTTCCTTAATGATGAAAACCCTTGTTTTGCCAAAATATCAAAAATGCTAATAATACCTTCATCAAACTGACTTGGAGGTGATAAATTCAATCCCTAACTACATCCCCACTACCTCAGGCATTCGTCCAGTTCACCATCTTTCTAAAATTTAAATCTAAACTGCTATACCTAAATGAGACTAAAAATGGATACCTAAGGAAAAACCTTGAATAACTTGAACAAACAGCTTCCTATGTAGAAACAAAATCCAAAAATAGAAAGTTCATTCTCTCTCAGTTCTAACAATATATAATAGTGCTATATCGGCACATCAAAGATGCCTAGAATCTTCACTTGAAAATCAGATCCCTAGTAGACTCATAGGTCTAAACTTTATTGCAAGTATTTAATTTTATCAGAAAGTAAAAACTTTAGATTATATCATCAAGTTTATTTAAAACCCTTTGCATGCGATTTCATAAGGAGAAAATAATAAAATATTAAATTTTTCACTTTTGAATTTTCCCACCACTTTCCATCTAGTTCAAACTAGGTTTGACCATGCTATGGCACGTGTCACATTTTGATTTGCTCATTTCTGCTTAATTAATACCTCTGCCACCCAAGTGCCACATGGTGACTATTGATTGGGTCACCATGTCACCATGCTTATCCTCCCAACGTCTTTTCTTGGTGATGTGGTGACAACCATCCAATTTGCCACGTCACACGATCTACTGACTTGATTTTCTCACTGCCACATCATTGCTCTAATGCTATGTGTTGACTGTGATTATGTCACCATGTTGCAATCCTAGTTATCACGGTCACCATGTCATCATGACATAGTGATGTCACAAGATGTGGCATCTCTATCCACTTCACTGTCTAGTCATCTACCTCATAATCCATGCCATGTCATTGATGTTGCGTTATTAGCCCTGCCACATGGTTGCTTGTCACTTTGTTGCCATGAAAACTCAAGTTTTCCATGTCACTAGTGACATAGCAACATTGTGCCACATGTTGCTCCTTGCCACATGATGACCTCATTTTGTGTGCCAAGTCTGGGGTCATCTGTCATGTTTCATTATCAGAATCATCAAACTAGTCTAGTCATCAGTGTTGACATCATCAATCTTGGGCCATGTGTTTGTTCAAAATATCTTAGTCTTCTCTCCAACCATCAATCTAGGACCCCATGCATGAGATGACTTTGGTTTATAAAGTCCTAGTGTCTTGTTAGACACTAAGGAAGTGTGTACAAAAGTATTTAAAGTACCCTGAGGGTCTGAGCACGAGCGATGTGGGATAAAATTTCCTAATGCAATGTAAGTGATCATCTCCAACTGTTGTATCTATATACAATTTATCCTTAGTGATGTGTAGTGACATCCTGAAGGGGAAAATTAGGCATATTCCCTCCCACATAGCCTCACATAAAAGTCATGCCGATTCATCTTCATCGAAACACTCACAGGACCTTCAATTTTTTGCAACAACGTCTCTCCTACTAGTCTATTTGATGAATGACTCAATTATAACAAAAAAATTCAATTTAGGAGACTCACTTTTAGGCTTTAAAAGAAAAAATTACCAAGGAATAACTTCCCCTTTTTCCATTTTGATGTCAGAGAAGACTTCTTGTGGCTTTCACATTCTTTTCCAACCATTTAGATACTAACTATCATTTTTCCCAGCTATGCATTATATACAACCTATGGAACTAGCTTTCAATAGTGCAACAAATGAAAAAATTGTAGATAAGGGTGATTAGTGGGTTGATACAAATGGACAACACCTTCAAAAACTAATATATTAGAAATTTGAGGAGGAGGGTTGATGAGAAAGGCCTTCATTCTGAGTCTAAAACACATATATTCATAGCTCCAAAGACACGGTTCAAAAAGGTGATGGGAGAAAATATATTCAATTTTAATTGGTGCTATTTTTCCATACTTGGAAAAACTCAAATGTTGTACCTCTTTAATGTGGATTTGGGAAGGCTTCTTTCTTTTAAATACTATAACCTACTTGCTCTACCTCCAATGCATCTTAGTTTTGTGGGAGACTTCATGTTGCAACACTATGGAGTTTCATTCTCTCTGATGTGGGTTCTCTTAGTCTCACCTCCTAAGTTTTGTGAGCTTTGTTGCACAAATTTATTCCAATGCTGCCAATGGTTGATCCTTTTTAAAATGGATATTGAAAACTTTGACATGAAGACAACACACTCCACAGTTCTCAACATTCTTCACACCTAGCCAAATAGAGCTTAGACAATTCCTATCATAGACTTTGGAAATACCAATTAAAAATTTGCCCACATTTGAAAATATTCAGATGACCTCCCTCATTGTGTTGTACCTTTACTCAATGAAAATGTGCATACTTTTAAGATGTGCAAATCTTTTAAGTCCAAGAATACCAACCCATTCACAAGCTATAATAGATCCAAAATTTAAACCTGGTGAATTTAGTTAGACCCCAAAGTGGGTCTGGCTAAAAAAAAATTTCATTTTCAAACAATTAACAAATCAAATCAATCCACTAAGCTCACCTCGTAGGTTGAAATCATTTTGAAACATTGGATCAAATCTCAAAACTCATTTTTAACCTTTCAAGCAAATTGGAAAATTCATGCTGAGAGGTCCTCTGACTGGCCTTAAAAACTTACCAAAACACATGACCAGGCTCTAAAATGAGACATGTTGATTCTTTGTTTAGCATTCTCTTACCCTATCAGATCATGTGTCATGACAACACCTGGATGAAAAGATATTGACCGTCAAATTTGCCTTCTTAAAATTGCCTACAAGCAAACATGTCAAAAAATCATAAATTGCATTCAGTTTTGGCTTTGGAAACAAGCCAAACTGAAACTTGGGGGAATGAAGATTGGGGTGTCAGTTCACTATCAAAGGAGAGCATACATCTATGATTTGGTCTCATGATGAATAATAGGATGCATTTGGTAAACGATCAAAGTAGGCTACTTGGATTTGCAGAATCGACAACAGTGGTAGAAAGGTAATTTTCTCAAATGGAATGTACTTGGGAAAGTGTGTAGATGGATTTGTCAATACTTACAAATTGGAACACTTAATGAATTTTTAGAGTAGAGTACAATGGTATAATCCATTTGATCTCACCTATCACATATTTAGAGCTATTACATCTCGAATGGGGGAACCAACCAATATGCACTTCTTGACACCAGTAAAACATCATAAATTACATTTGGAATTGTGTTCGAAAATTGATCAAACAAATTTTTCATAAGTTCAAAATTGAAGAATAACAACTCTTTGACCTATAGAATGCAATGCAAAAGGAATTTTCTCATTTTGGTCAACTGGGTCAAAGTTATAACTATTTAAATAGGGCCTCCCAAAATTCTGAATTATTTGCATCAGCATGACAACAATAAACAATTGACTTTAAGGGATTCAAAACCTAGTCAAAACATATCAAAACAATGTGAAATCTGAAGCATGGGTTCTTTGATATGTGTACTAAAAATTCCCAAAGTGGTGAGTCATGAAAAATTACTAGGTCCAAGATATTCCATTGTAAACTAGGTCTCTTGTCATTGTTTAACATAGGCAAAAATGGGGATTTGGACATTACTCAAAACAAAACTTCACAGAATGACTCAGAATGGCAATTTATCTTCACAAGATGAGTGGATATGCTAAATAAAAGATGTTAGAAATATTAAACACCTCTTAGGCCTCAAATAGATGTCAGTTACACATGCATAAAAATGCGCTCATAGGACTCAAAAGCTTGGAATGGTACTCAAATTGGGAAGGTAATTTTGAGTCCCAACACAAGTAGTCATCCCCCTTCATATTACAACTTAAGTCTTCCACTGCTTAAATTCACTTATCAACATCAACAACATATGCACAATAAATTCCTTTTTCTTTGTCCTCACACTCACACTTGTGTTCACCCTTGTGTGTTTCTATTCTTTGTGCACATACTATCTTTTCTTCTCCACACTTTCTTAAAGTTTGGCTCAATACCTCCTTAAATAGGTAATTCTTTCCTTTTTCCATTTTTTATGATCACCATAGATCTTAGGGTTTAAGATCTGGTTCATCAAATTCATTGTATCTGTTCATCTTCCTTTTTTCTAGAAACTTCTCATCCATAAAATCTGATCATAGATACAATACCTAATCTTCTGCTTAAATTTAATGATCCAAGTCATTAATATTTTCTTTAGCACAATTTACATATCCCAAGAAATCAATTGAGTCAGCTAGAAATCATGATTCCTCAAAACATATTCAAAATACTATCACTCGACAAATTACTAAGTTCTGACACTTGGTCATCACTTAATCACTCGGTCATTGTAGAAATCTTTGGCTTAACATCAACTAACTTACTCGGTTGATACTGATGCTCAGTCAACACTAAATTTTCTCAGCACTTACTATGCCTTTTTTGGCACTAGCATCACTCGACATTCCTTAAGCTTTTACTCTATTGCTAGGCTTAGCTTTACATTCTTGATATAAACAATCACTTTGCCCTATTAAGGTCTAACTAATCAAATGTCCATTGTAGCTTCCTTTCCATAACTCAACCTTTCCTCTAGGTGATATTGTGATGAGTAATCTCTCAAATCCTCTTCATTAATCAAATAGATATGACATTGGATCAAGTAGAAATATATCTTATTAGTAGATTTGACATTAAAGGGAAAAAAAAAACAATTGTTCTAATTGTAATTTTCCAATAGGTTTATCCCTCAAAATGTTGTGAGTTGTATATAAATTCCCTATATCTCTTTATTTTGGTATTCATTATCAAGCATAAGTATTCATGATCAATAATCAATCAAGAAACCAAATTCTAAGAGGATTCTCAAGGTCTTTAAGCATCCAAATCTTTAATCCTCCAAAGCATTCTTCTTTTTAATCAAGAACTATGAAAAAACCAAAAAATTGATCATCAAGGCTTATCTTTCATGAATTTTCTTTTAGGTTTTTGTTGATTTCAAGTTATCACATTAATATTTTTGGTCACATCCAAAGAAGCATTACATCATCAAGGCATGAGGTATTTCAAATATGGATTATATTTTATCCAAATCCTTATTTAAGTTTCCTTTAATTTTCAACATTGATTTAGAAACATGGGTTTGACTAAGGAAAACCAATTTAGAGAACTTTATTCCGTATTTTATTATGTGTAGGGAATAGGTTATGGAGCTATCAGATCATTTCTATGTAAATCAAATAGTTGGAAGATCTTTGAAAAATTTAGTCAAAAACACCAGGAACATGTTGTTATTCCCATCATGTACAAGGAACATGTCTCCTTTTCCTTCATGTCCATGCATTCTAATCCCAAAATTAGTAGGAAGCAATGCTAGAAGCTCTAGATCTTAGATCTACAGTGAAAATTCATTGTGGATCTTTGAAAGTTGAGAATTTGGGTTTAAAAACTCACTTATCCTATTTCAATTCCAAGGGCATTCAAACTCTTCTCCATCCCATTTTACATCAATTTTTTGAGTTTGATTAGACCAAATATGTTCTTGTTTAGTCATTTACATATCAATATCATCCCTCTCCTCAATTCTAAGAAACAAAGGATTAAAAACACTTCAAGAATAGATATTGAATTGACATCTTCCTTGACATATTTTTCTTGAGGTGGATTTTTATTCCATTGTGCCATAGGAGTTAGGGAAATTAATCCTCTAATGTAATCCCCTTTCTTATTTTGCAAATGGATTAGTGAATTTTAATTTGTATTGATCATTTATCAAGTG